>JANZLH020000129.1:3406198-3417177 GCA_026770325.2 Erythroxylum fimbriatum | reverse complement strand
GTTTAATGGAATAACCCGTCAAGGTAAGATGAACATGTTTCAAGGCTTTATGGTTCAAGAGTTGGATTCCGGGAACGAGATCTGACAGGGTTACACTAATATGCCTGGATTTCTTTTGTTATATCAAGTTGAGTGATATCATTTGTGAGATTATAAAGGAAGAGAAAGACATCTAAGGTTCACAAAATTTGTTTAATTACATGCATTTTTTTTAATAAATGTTAATAAAAGATGTTTTGATTTTTTTAAAATAAGATTTCATGTACTTTCGAACAAGCCAAGTTATTATACGAAGAAACCAGAATAAATCGCTATTGCTTATTATGTCATATATAATTTGATTAGAATGTATGAACAAAACAAAGCATTAGTGCTAAAAATGAAAAGCAAATTAAGCAAAATGTAAACGAGTGAAATACAATATTACTCTTGCACAACTTTGAAATATATCTCAAATGCGAGATAAAACTACTAGATAAGTATGGATCAATAAAAATTCTACTTTATATATATTATATATATTTTTATAAGATATTACAATTATGTTTCAAAGCAATACAGTATTTTATTATAAATCTAAAAAAAATGTTTTTGAAAACAAAAATAAAAACAAAAACAAATCTTGTCAAGAGAAACAAAAAATATGGCCAAATGACTCTTAAATTTATGAAAAAGGAAATTGTTTTTTTTTTCCCCTTTTGGTATTTAAATCTTACTTCAATCATCAATGCCAAATTTAATTCTTTTGTAAATTGGCTTCGAAAATTTAAAAAGAAAACAATCATTTAATAACTACTTTTTTTAATTAAAAAGAAGCAATATTATCTTTTATTTTTATCTTAATATTTATTTTTATAATATCCACTTTTAAATTTTTTTGGGTTCGAAAGTCCGTATCAAATAAATATCAGGGGCAACCAACCTTGCTTCTCCTTCAGCTTTGCTTCTCTCTCTCTCTCCATCGTCTCCTTCCTCCGATCTAGAGATCCATAACTCTTTAAATCCGTAGTCCCATCGTGCGTGGATCTCTCTTCGTCGCTCTACACTACCGGCCAGAACTTCCGATTAATCGCTCTTTCTACGTCTTGTTGTCTCCAACCCCGCTTCCTTCTTCCAATTTTTCCCTCTCTAGGGTTTCCACAAATAAAAAAAAAATCTGAAGTAGAAAACAGATTTTAAAACTTTCTGATCCAAGGCAAGCTTGTAGATATTTACTTTCACTTTTTTGTTCATTTATTTGTCTGACGTTTGTTTGTCTTGCTTCGTTAGAGAATGGATTTGGGGGCTGGTTCCTTTTCTCGTTCTTGGTTTAGTTTGGGTATATTGTTTGATTACTTGATTTTAATTGTCTAAAGATGGTGTGCTTATGACTGATTTTCTTTCGGGATATTTGATGTTCGGAATTTGTTTACGTCATCGCTTTCTTTGATTCTATTCTACTTGTAATTTTTATTTTGTTGGTTTTAAAGCTTAACTCAGGTGTATGATTAAGTGTAAGGATATCCATTGGGATGTCTTTTGTAGGTTGAAAATGGCACTGCTTGTTTCTCTTCCCCCCCGTCTCTCCTTTTTTTTTTTGGAAGGACTTAGTTGATGCTGGAATAGTAATCGTGTCTTGTCATTTATTATCCTTGGTTGAAAGACTTCTCAAAGGTTACAGCTTTCAATTAATGGATCCTACCTGATTCCTGAAAGAGGATGAATAAGTATTTGAGATGCTATAATATGCATGGTAGTGTAACAAACAATGCCTTGAGAGATTCTTTGTTGGGTATGAAATCTATGTGAAATAAAATGCAAATGGAGTCTGTTTTGATGGAGAATTGGATTTAGTTGTTAACAAATTGGTGTTTATAGGGTGCCGATGTAAAAATGCAGTTTGTAGGGTGGGGGTATTTATTTAGTGCGAGTGACAATAAGCTGAGTTGGAAATATGCAATGAATATAGTTTTTGGACCGTGCTAATAATGGTTTGATTTCACGTTCACACTTTCTAAATGCATGGTGGTTTTGGTTTATGGGTATCAACAAAAGATGAAGCAGGATTGATGTGAAAATATGAAAAAAATTCCCTTATTATTCCTTCTCTCTTCTCCCGGATAAGTACTGGCATATATGTGATAAAATATTGGTTGTTGCTATATTTCTTTCTTGACTATGGGTTCTGGGTTCTAGTCGCCCCATAACTCTTCCTCAGCCTTGCTTGGGTCTCCCACTTTCTTCATATCGTCAGCAAAAATTTGATGTTGATGATATGTTAGCTAAGGAATTAGTTGGAGAGAGAACAGTGGAGAATTAAACAATTCTTGAGGAATGATCTTATTTACTTTTTGATCTTTGTTGGAAGTCAGTGACTTCTTATTCTTACTTTGGCTTTTACTGAAAGATGTCAAAGTTTTCTGGTGCGGAAATATGACAAATGTGCACAGCAATGTAAATGGTGAAATGAACTTTGTGTAAGGCAGTTATCTAAAGCTTGAAGTTTTCATAGTAGGTATTCGTTGACTATTAGCAAATTATGGGGAGGGATCCTGATTGTTGCCCGTGCATGCAGAATCAAAATGTAAAAGAAAAAGTGTGTAGCTTCTGTTAGGCCCTAAACATTTTTTTTTCTTTTGTATACTTTTGCATGTTGCTGTTGTGATAGTGAACCATACTATCTTCTTTTGATCATATGATTTAATGTATGAACAATGTCATTGTGTTTCAATCTGTATGGAGTATAATCTGGCTTGTCCATTTTGTGCTTGTTCTTTATCTTAATTCATTCATGTGATGGAATTTTATAGATCTTTTTACTTGACAGGTTTTATGATAAGTTCATTGAATGATCTTGCTAAACAAACTGAATTATGACATCAAACATGTTGGCTGGAGAGCGAAGGTACTGCTTTTATCGTTGATATTAAACAATTTCCAACTATACAAGTTTTTACTTTATATATCATGTGTCTGGGCAGGTAGGTTGCTATGTGATCCTTCATGATTGGTTTCTGTGATATTGGCTTCGTTTTTTTTTGTAATTTTAGTGGTTACTGATCTATGTACTTAACAGAGATAAATTTGTGGCACATAACAATTTCCGGACTATGACCATATTTTGTTTTGGATTCTGATTGTTACACTTCTTTAAAATTTCTTTCTATATCTTTTGATGGAAATATTAATTTTTTATTCAGTGTCTTACTTTACAATATTGAATTTTATTATAATAAGCTAGTGTAATATAAGTGTATATGTTCAAAGGATATATACTATATGTGTACTCACACATATTTGATGTTTTGTGATCAAAGGATATTTTCTCTTGATACAGTGTTTTTGTGTTTGTGTCCCTAGTTGGTCTTCTTCTTTCCAGTATATGTTTGACTGGACTTCTCTTGCATAACAATTAAATTGTAATTGCATTATGATTTATGAAAGGTAACAACTTTTTAGTGTTGTTAAATTAGGATGCATAAAAACATAAGTATGATAGTTGTGTTATTGAATTTTATTGGTGGTGATATTATTTTACAAACGTAAGAACATAAGTATTGTTATAATTGATTTGGAGATTGCTTGCAGATGGGCTTCTGCAAGAAGAGGTGGGATGACTGTCCTTGGGAAAGTTGCTGTACCAAAACCTATAAACTTACCCAGTCAGAGGTATTTAGTTTCTCCTCTAAACTTTCCTGGTCTGGTGAAATATTCTATTAAAATTTAATGTTCTCTCTGCTCCTTTCAAGGTTAGAAAATCGTGGTCTGGATCCGAATGTTGAAATTGTACCCAAGTGAGTAGTTCAGCTACCATGCCAATGTTATTCTATATCTTGTGCTGTTTTCCTTCTGTTGATCTTCAGTCCATGCAAGTTTTTTGAAAATTACTATCTTTTCCATAGGCATTCTCTCTCACTTTTTCCTGCTTGAAGTGATTGATTTCTGACCCTTGACAGGGGAACCCATAGCTGGGGCACTAAGTCACCTTCTTCAGCATCAAATGCATGGAGTTCTTCGTCTCTTTCTGCAAATACTGATGGTGGTGCTGGTTCTCCAAGCCACCTCAGTTGTCGCCCTTCATCGGGTGAAAGTGGCACTCGACCATCAACTGCAGGTAGTGACAGAAATCATGAGCCTATTGCTAATGCGTGGGGTTCAAATTCAAGGCCATCATCAGCTTCTGGAACATTGACATCAAATCAGACATCACTTTCATCATTGCGTCCTCATAGTGCTGAGACAAGACCTGGTAGTTCACAATTATCACGGTTTGCTGAGCCTTTGTCCGATAACTCTGTGGCATGGGGATCAACTGGTACAGTACACAAGTTGGTATGTGTCTTACGGCTGCACTTTGAATGCCAATACGCTACAGTTTGACTTCGTAATCTATGTGATACTTTAATTGGATATTTATGGCACTTCAGGGAATGGAGCCCTCCAAAAATGATGGTTTTTCTCTGATTTCTGGGGATTTTCCTACGCTTGGTTCAGAAAAAGAAACTTCTGGAAGGAACCCAGACTCCCAAGGTTTTAATTTTGAATATTGCCTTTTATTTTACTACTCGTAGCTTGTGTTTGGTAGTGGGCACTGTTTTGGCTGGTTGGATGTCTTCAAATGCAGTTGTTACTGTTGAACAACCATTTTAAAGTTTGGACGTATTCACTTTGATTCTCAATGCTTGTTTATCTTTTCTTGTTTGATTCCTTAAGTGATCCCTTCTCGGAAAAGAATTCATTACACTTTATGCTTCTGTTGATTTCTTAACCGTCTTCATAACTGCAGATTATGGTTCTCATGTTCGGCCTAGCACTTCTTCTGGTGGAGTGACAGCAGGGAAAGAGATGTCCGAGAATTCTGTAGGTTTGTTTCTTTGCACGCAGCTTTGAATTATAGTCCAAAGATCTGCTGCATGAAGATTCTTTTATACTAATATTTGCATGTATTTTTATGTCTTTTCAGGTGATCCATCTATTAATGGAAATGTTAAAAGTGGAACTGTAGCTTCTTGGAGAAAAGAGGATCCATCATACAGTGAAGATGGAGAGAAGTGGCATGCTGATCCCCAAGTGTATCCTAATTTGAATGTTCCGCCTCAGCATTATGATGCTTGGCGTGGTCCTCCTGTAAATAATCATCCAGGTGGTGTTTGGTATAGGGGACCTCCAGGAGGTCCTCCTTTTGGTCCATCAGTTGCGCCAGGTGGTTTTCCCATGGATCCATTTCCATATTACCATCCACAAATGCCCGCAGCTGCTATTGCTAACCAACAGCCTGGTCCTCCACCAGGAGCTGGGCCTAGAGGACCCCATTCAAAAAATGGAGATATGTTCCGTCCGCATATCCATGAGCCTTATGTACATCCTGGGATGCCAATTAGACCTGGTTTTTATCCTGGTCCTGTTCCTTATGAGGGATATTTTGGTCCTCCCATGGGTTACTGCAGCGCCAGTGACCGAGATATTCCATTTATGGGAATGCCCAGGGGTCCCTGTGCATTTAACATTTATTCCGGACAGGGTGCTCCTGATCATGGTAATCCCCATGGTAGGTCCTCTGGATTTGGTCCTGGTGGTAAATCAGTGGTTTCACAACAGGGGGAGCCTGGGCATCCTCAAGATGCTCAAGGAACATACAGAGTTCTTCTGAAGCAGCATGATGGTTGGGAGGGGAAAGATGAACAGAGGTGGGATGACTTTGTGACAAGCAATGCATCAGATCCTGGGAGAGTAGAGCATCTTAGGAACTCTTCATGCGGAAATGGATGGAGAGGAGATAACAAGGATGAAGGTATGCTGACAAGTAGAAATGCATTCTCTGGAGAAGCTCTGGAGGCAGTTGATAATCAAGGAGGCATGCCTTTGAAAGTCAAGGCATCAGAAAGAGTTGGAAACGTGAAGTCGTCTGATGATCGGCCAACTAGGAAACTGGAAAATACGGATAATTCAACTTCTACTCTCCAAGGGATATCAGCAACACCAAAAGATCCCAGTCTGATTCAGAAAATAGAAAGTTTAAATGCTAAGGCTCGTGCTTCTGATGGAATAATGGAAGTTAAATCCACTTCCAGCAGAGAGGAATCAAAGATAGTAGTTTGTGACGTAAAGAGTGATCGTTATAGTGAAACTTCTGGTATGGATACAGGATTTCAAGATAGAGGTCATCCAAGTGGTGTTATCAATACTGCCTCCTATGAAGACCATATGACTACTCCAGATAGACGCCTTGAGTCAGTTGCTGCGAGCAGAACAATGACCACCAGGTGGGTTTGTAACTTGCTTGCTTTAGTTGGACATATATCTGAAATTCCCATCTTCATCTTCAGAATGAACTAATATATAGATTCTCAGGAGATCCACTAATGGCACACACAATAGGGTTGATTTTCGTGGTAGAGGAAGATTTAGTGCACAAGAGACTGATGGTTGGTGGATGAAATCTGAGTCCACAGACCTGCCTGGTGTAGTGTCTTCTTCAGATTCTAGAAGTGCCTGTACTGTTCAACGACAAGGCAATGCAACCTCCGTGGGGGACCCTGAAAAATATGGTTCATATCTGCAAGGAAAGGATAGAGAGTCTCTGCCACCTGTCTCATATACGTGTGATAGCCAGGTACTTGTGGCTGTTTCTTTTTTATTTATTTCTTCTCCCTACAGTTAGGTTTTCTTGATTTTTTATTAATTACGAGTCATCTATTCAGCGTGTTAAGATGAGAGAGGCAGCCATGCAACGACACAAACAACGAGAGAGGGAAGAGGAAGAACGAATAAGAGAGCAAAAGGCAAAGGCATTGGCAAAATTGGAAGAGTTGAACAGGCGAACACAAGCGGGAGAGGACATAATTCCGAAACTGGAAATTCTTCCTGTTAGTGCCATCCTTGATAAGAAGGAAAATGTCCTGGCCTCAGCCCAACCAACTGTGGTTGGTAGCAAATCTGGGGAATCAAGCTCTGCTGTGATTCTCAGCAAAAATTCTGATGAGCAGGGTAGTGATAGCAGTGTTGCAGGGGTTGAGAAACCTTCCAGTTTGTCCAAAGTAGTGTTGCAGGGGGGATCAAAGACTGCTTCCATGGAGCCTGTGCTGCTTGAACAATCAGAACCATTGCAATGTGCTGTTGTTCATTCTGACTCTTTGTTCTGTAATACTACTCCACAGGTTTCTGACAGTATTGCCTCTAAGCAGAAGCATGCAGGGTACAGACAAAAGCTAAAAGTTCCCAACGAGAATAATCCTACAGAAAATTTTGTTTCTTCATCAACGACTGAGACATTAGGTCATATTGGTCTAACATCTATACCCCCAGTTTCTTCTGAGGATATTGGCAAGGAGACTTCCTCAAACAGTGAGGCAAGGCTGCCTGTGAATCCACATGTAGTCGAGTCTTCAACACATAATAGAAAGAAGAATAAGAGTATAAGAAACAGGCAGAGAGCAGAGGAGGCCTTACCTACTGTGACTTCACCCCCATTGATATCAAGAGGCACAACTGCTTTGGCCAATGTGGCTCAAGGTGGTGCATCAAAGATTTCTGAACCTTTGTTGGATTCCGGGTCACTTCACTCGCAGACTGATTCGAAAGATGTACTCCAGTCCTCAGAACAGCAATTACCTGACGAAGAATCCCGCCCTCAAGTAAATAACCAGTGGAAATCTCAGCATTCACGTAGATTGCCTAGAAATTTGCAGGGCAATAAATTGATAGAGAAATTCCACAGTGGTGATTCTGTTGTGTGGGCTCCAGTTCGGTTGCAAAATAAAACAGAGCTTTCTGATGAAGTCAGTCAGAAAGCCCCAGTTGAGACTGTTGTTTCATCTATAAAGATTGATCAACAAGTGCAGAATAATCCGAGGAACAAGAGAGCGGAGATGGAGAGGTACATTCCAAAGCCTGTTGCTAAAGAAATGGCTCAGCAGGGAAGTAGTCACCACTCATTGATTCCTCCGGTTAGTCAGGTTACAGCAGACCATAATGCTGGAAGATCAGAATCAGGTTCTTTTGGTGCTGAAGGGTCTCAAATATCTGATGCATCTGTTGCAAAGGTAGGGCCTCCTTCTGAGTCAAGAAACTTGGAAGGTCGGCAGAGTAAGTCGGGAAAAGTGCATGGATCATGGCGCCAACGGGGTGTAGTGGAGCCAAGCAATTCTATCCAAAGTAGAAATGCTCAAAAACCTATTGAGCATCAAGTGCAGAAATCTGATGTATTTTCAGTGAAAGAGCAATCAAGGTATGCTGATGAATGGAATGTTGACGATGGCTGGAACATTCCTGAGGAACCTAATACAGAGGCTGCTGTTCCTGTTATTAAACAGGGTATGACAGCCAGAGGAAAGCGACAGTTATACAAGGGACATAAAACTGCAGCGCATGATCACAGTTCACACGAGAAAAAAATTGGTAGTGGGGATGGTGAGAAAATTCACGTGCAGCACTCGGCTACCGATTTTGTTCAAAGTATATCTGGCTCTTCAAAAGAACATCGACCTGCTGGGGCTTCTCACTGGCAACCTAAATCACAGCAATCTTTGGTCACTAATCAAAGAGGAAGCAGGTCAAACAGTGGTCAGGATGTTACTGAACTGGTTAATCCCTATAAAAAGGAATTCAGTGACAGGGAAGCATCTGTAGCATATGTAGTTGGGCATGATGAGTCTGCACCTGATAAGGGAAATATGGAAGAAGCTTCAAATGTTGAGCCTCAAGAGATGAAGAAAGAGAGGAAGGGAAGCATGCATAAAAGACAACCTGGTAGCCCGGCTGAATCATCATCTCCTTCAAATGTGGATATTCGAAATGAGTATCGCCCCTCTTCTGGCTTCCGCAAAACTGGAAACCAGAACAGTCGTTTTGGGCGGGAGCAAGAATCTCATGGGGATTGGAACGGATCTGGAAAAGATAACAAGCAACATAATACGAACAGGGAAAGGCAAAGGCATTATGAATATCAGCCAGTTGGGCCACATAACAATGCCAAAGCAATTGAGGTTGAACCTCCAAAAGATGCTTCTTATAATTCTGGTCCGAGGTTCAGGGAGAGGGGTCAGAGTCATCCAAGGCGAGGTGGAGCTAGGCAACGAGTAGATGGGGGATATGATTGAAGAATGAGAATTTGAGATTGTGATTTTTGTTGTGTTAGAAGCGATGATGCCATCTTAAATATTCACCTGATCAGGTATGTTAGTGTAGGTAGTAGTTTTCTTGTAGATATTCTTAGTCATCCTCTTCTCATGTGATGCAAATTGAGCAGTGCTGGGGATGAAAGAAAATTGTGTCAAAGACAAAGGAAAACAGGAAGAACTGGCTTATGAGTGACGGGAAGTGCTTGGAAGGATTAGATGATGATATGGTTGATTTTGTTTTCTCCTTTTTCTGTCTACAATGCAACTGATCTAACAGTGTAATTTGGTTGGTTAGGGGCATCTGTTTGCCGTAGAACTTTAATATGTTTTGCGCAATGGACTAGTCTAGTGATCTTAGTTCCTTTACAAAGGAATGAATTGCAGAATGACACTCGTCTCGCCCCTCTTTGTCCCATTATTTGTGGAAATTTTACTTTACAAACAGCCATTTAATTGTCATATTCTTGGTAGTATAAAGCGTTCGTATAAACTTTTGTATAAATGAACCCGAAAATTTTATAGTTTATTCTTTTAAATTTTTAATTAAGTATTTTTAAAATATTTATTAGCAATAAAGTGAGTTTTGTATTGTACTAGCTGGTATTGACAGGAAGCTAGAAAACGGTGCGAAATTACACAATTTGGTATCGACGGTACTGGTAATTTCATTAGATTTGGTATCGACGGTACTGGTAATTTCATTAGGTATCAGCTGGTGGCTTTCTCTGTTGCTTTTTTGAGGCATTAGTCCTATCTCACCAAAAAAAAAATCTATTGCTACCCCAACTTTAAAAATAGTGTGGCCCAAGTAAACAATTCGTCGCGCCCCAAACATGCACTTATTCCCGTTGAGAAACGGAAGTTGTTCCTTACAATTTGTAATACCTATCGTAAATGTTCCACGTGCTTTACAAAGTTGTTACTATAGATAAGATCATAAAACAAAACTAACATCAATTTATGTAAATATGGCCTAAAAATACAGTTCATGATATTTTGGAATGTTGATGAAGCATTTGTGAGTGTAAAAGGCATCACCAAGAATTCAAAATGATGAAAGTTATCTTCGGAATATCCTCTTCCTTCGTTCGGATTTGACGGTAGCCAAATCTTAGGTCTAACTTGGAATACCAACTTGAGCCTTTTAATTCCTCCCCCAGTCCTTCAATAACTAGTTTTGGAAATTTGTTCATGATGGTATGCTTGTTTAATTCCTTTTTCTTAACTAAAATCACGGGGGAAGCGTAAGGGCTCAAACTCATAGTGTTCCAGTAGTTCTTTTTTATGAAAAATTAAATTTATAATTAATAGAAAGAAAATTGTACATAAATACATTCAGTTACTCCTAAAACACAGGAGAAACTAATATACATCATAAGAAACAACTCCACAATGACATCGTAGAGACAAGCAAAACGACAGAAAGAAGAAGCGACAACGTTCAAACAACGCATGTAATATTCGTAGGCTACCCCCGATTCCCAAATCAAGTAAAACGAAATTCCTCTGAAAAAAGGAGACTCAGGAAGCTTCCAATTAGGGTTCCAGATGCGATCTTCCTCCTCCAGTTGCTCGATTATTGTAAGATAACGAATCCTACACACCCCATTATTATTTGTTCTTACTAACAATTTATCGCTTTATGGTGATCACATTTGCCTTCCTCTCCGTGACTGGTAAACAGAGCAGAGTTCCTGCTAAGAGGTAGGACTAGGAGCCTTCTTATTCTACCTGATCTATGAGAGTTAAGTACTGTAGCAGTTGGAGATGCCCTTATAGATATACAACACGTGTACTTATTCCAGATAGTTCGTTTGGCCGATGCGTTTTAAAATTCCTTTTGTTGTGAATCGTTCTTCCGACGTCGTTTCCTGTCATGTT
>JANZLH020000129.1:3344530-3355528 GCA_026770325.2 Erythroxylum fimbriatum | reverse complement strand
TATGGCTGGGCCTGTTTCCCCTGGATCCTGGGTTGCGGGGGCTTATGGCTGGGCCTGTTTCCCCCGGACCCAACAAATTAGGATTATGGGTGTAATATTTTTATATCTTAATAATTATATGATCCTATCTTAAACCTAGCAATATGTATTTATTTAATTTGGTTGATAGATATATTATTATAAAACTAAATCTAAATGAAACTTAAAATCAAATATCTATTTAATAGTTCTCAAATCAAATTTATGAATATCGTATCGATACTAGTACTAGATTTGGTTCTGATATAGTACTGTGTTGATATTGGTCAATATTAGGTACTGTTTCGGGTAATTTTTAAAATTTGTAAGTAGTTCTTGAATTTTTTTTTAAATTGTAAAATAGTGTCTCAATATATTAAACTATATAATTTATAATTTTACATATATAATTTATAATTTTACATCAACTCTATCTCCAAAAGTTATAATAATAGAAATTTGAAATAGCAACAATCTACTTATTTTATTAATATTACTTTTCACATATTTCACATATAAATAACAACAACAATTAAAATAAAAATTATTTAATCATCATACAAATAAAAAATTAAGGATAATACAAAATATTTAAAAGGTTATTGTTGCATCATATAATAAATAATAATTATATTAAAACATCAAATAAAAAGAATAATAAATATATATATGCCTCTCTAACTATTATAATTTACAACAAGAGTTCGTGTCGCGGAAACAACCAACTAGAAGTGAAACCTAAAACAAAAATATTTACAATTATATTTATATTGCATGTATAGAATTCAACATATGTATCAAATATAAGTGAAATTTAAAGAAGAGAAGAAATAAAAGTATGGAACTTCATTCAATCGAACACCTGCACAAATCGGATTAACCTCAATTTTCATTTGGTATAAAATCCTCATCATCAGCATCATTCGAATTCATTGCACTAAATGACATGTCATACTTTTCAATTTAAAATCATATTCTAAGTCATTATTATCTATCAAACTCAATTTCTCAGAAACTCAATATGCCAAAAAGATCGATATGGTTAAGACAAATTAGATCTATAGAACTACTTGTTCTATTAAGAGTCTTAGTAAGCAAATAAAATTAAATTATTAAGAAATTACAAGAAATTATATCCAACTTAATAATGATAATAACATACATTTCTCAAAGTTTTAAATTGTATCGAATAAAGACTAAGTCGTTCAATCTTTCGTGCTCCAATCTATTTCTTTTCTTTAAATAGATGAATTCAAATGTGCTTCGATTTCTTTCACACCCTGTTGCACTCATACATTGACTCAAAATTCAAATTGTAAACCTTTGAAATTCTAGAACACCACTTCGGGATTAGTCCCACCAAATAATTATAAAACAACAAAAGTAACATTATAAACAAAATAAAATGATGATTAATTTTCAACAAATAACAAAAGTGAAAAATATACATGAATTAAGTTTGTCTCTTTGACGAATAGCAATTGACATCCCAAAATCATCAGAAGCATCCATATAAATCTCCATTCGTGAGCTTAGGACATCTTACATCATCTCATGGGCAACAATTGTTGTAATAGTTAATAACATTCATGTATTAACTTAAGCTTATTTGTAAAACTTGGTATGAAATAGACACTAGGATTTAAAAATGCCTCATCTGCAAATGATGGAGAGTAAAGTTACCTTTCTCATCTCTTATTAATGACTGCAAGATAACATATGTACAAAGAAGACTTATTTTTCAAATTGTTCTTGATTGCTTCCTTCGCCCTCTCCATGTTATCATAAAAATAACCTATTGCTACCTTCTCATCACTATTAGCCAATTGAAGTACCCTCACAAAAGCTCATAAACTCGGATGACAAATTGATATTAGGACCAAAATTTATTATTTTCAAGTATAATTCTAGAAACCTCTAATCCAACATTTAGCCTAGCATGTTGAGATGTAACTCATTTATCACTTGTGAACATTTGCCTCAACTCCTTTGTCATCAGAATAAAACATTAAAATGATAAAAAAAAATTAGTTGCAAATCTTGTAATAGTAGGATGACGCAAATTTATACTATTGGCAAAATCCTTCCTCACTAAATTCAGGACTCATGCATGATTATATATGAACTTAGACACCTTTTTGCTTTTTGCATAGTCTCATCAATAATAAGAAAATACCTAGCATCTAGAACACCACTTCAGGATTAGTCCCACCAAATAATTATAAAATAACAAAAGTAACATTATAAACAAAATAAAATGATTATTAATTTTCAACAAGTAACAAAAGTGAAAAATATACATGAATTAAGTTTGTCTCTTTGACGAATAGCAATTGACATCCCAAAATCATCAGAAGCGTCCACATAAATCTCCATTTGTGAGCTTAGGACATCTTGCATCATCTCATGGGCAACAATTGTTGTAATAGTTAATAACATTCTTCTATTAACTTAAGCTTCTTTGTAAAACTTAGTATGAAATAGACACTAGGATTTAAAAATGCCTCATTTGCAAACGATGGAGAGTAAAGTTACCTTTCTAATCTCTTATTAATGACTGCAAGATAACGTATGTACAAAGAAGACTTATTTTTCAAATTGTTCTTGAATTCTTCCTTCGCCCTCTCCATGTTATCATTAAAAACTATTGTTGCCTTCTCATCACTATTAGCCAAATGAAGTACCCTCACAAAAGCTCATAACCTCGGATGAAAAATTGGTATTATGACCAAAATTTATTATTTTCAAGTATAATTCTAGAAACCTCTAATCCAACATTTAGCCTAGCATGTTGAGATGCAACTCATTTATCACTTGTGAACATTTGCCTTAACTCCTTTTTCATCAGAATAAAACATTAAAATGATAAAAAATTAGTTGCAAATCTTGTAATAATAGGACAACACAAATTTCTACTATTGGCAAAATCCTTTCTCACTAAATTCAGGACTCATGCATGATTATACATGAACTTGGACACCTTTTTGCTTTTTGCATAGTCTCATCAATAATAAGAAAATACCTAGCATCTCATATATTTTTCAATAAGCAAAATAAGGAGTCCAATACAACGAATTATACTTGCTTTGTAATCTTCTTCCAGCTACTTTATAAGCAGAATCGGTGTCAGTAATGAATTGAATAATATTTTCTGACCTAACTTCATTCACAGCTTCATCAAATATTTAAAATAAAGTATTAGCATTCCTGACAAGGCTAAATGCATCAATAAACTTCAAAAACATTGTTCCTTTTGTAGAATAAACAAAAAAGGCTCATGTATTTTATTTGTTCAAGTATTACACATGATTGAATACTCATGAATAGCCCATGTCATTCTTCTCTGATCCAAATAACTTTTTATTTTATAAACAAACTTATTAAGTTTATCTCTATAGTCATCAATTGAAGGAGCTTTGTATCTTGGATCGCAAGAGGTAATAGTTTGTCATAGCGTTCACTATATGCTGACAATAATAAGATTGGGCAGCATTGAATGCTATACCTAAATTATAGCACCATCTAGCCATTAGCAAGTCCACATTATAAACCGCTTCTCTAGATTGTAAGACATTACGTATTAAAGGCTAAGCTTCAGGAGTTATTCATAGTGCAAAAAAATTAGACACTTGTCTTCTTCTTTTCCTAACATTAGGTACAACATTTCCTTCCTGATGAGTATAAATATTACCACCTTCAACATCATCACTACCATCATGAATACCAACAAAAGAACTTTCAGTGCCAATTTTGCAGTTCAATATTTACCTTTTATCTTTCTCATATAGATACTCTTAAAGCAAAGTCGTCATTTATCATTTCACATCACAACTCACTTTCTTATAAGGCTACACGTCACCTTTGATCCCAACTAAATGCTTCTTTAGTCTAGTGATCCCCTCACCTTTCAAATGCTTGTTACAATATAAAGAAATAGTATAGTTCTTCATTTCAGGAACCAATCTAGTATGAGCTTAGGCTAGATCATCAAATCTCCCTATACCTTAAGCGATTGAATTATCAAATACACTTAAACTTCTCTCTATTTATCTGTAAAAATAAATGAAGACATATATTAAACTTAATAACTTTGTATCAAAATCAAGTTGTGTATAATAACATGAAGAAATAGAGCATCAATAGTTTCTCAACAATCATATAATACATATATGCAAGTGACCTTCATAAACTTACATAAATGATTCCTTAAGAAAATTTGATAATTAAGCACATTTTATCTAAGAAATTATCATGTTTTTTAACCCAAACTTCAAATATATACATTGATTGCTATATGTTCACATCTATAATCATTTTGTGTAATTACATAATTTAAACGTAAAGTCACAACTCACAACTATAACACATTTTTATATAATTACATAATTCTACCATAAAGTCGCAATTATAACCATTATGTATGATTAAGTAATTCAACTATAACTCACAACTATAACTTATTCTGTGTGATTAAACTCATAAGTCATATCTATAACTCAATTTGTATAATCATATAATTCAACTATAAAGTCATAAATATAACTCATTTTGTGTGATTATATGCTTCAAACATAAACTTACATCTATAACCTAGTTTGTATGATTACATAAATTTGTAACTTTAACTCATTTTGTAATATTATATAATTTAACTATATTAATTGTAACTCATCTGTTATTATATCTAACTATCATAAACTCACATTTTTAACTTAATTCGTGTAATCACATAATTCAACCTAAATTAACTAACCTATTTTATATATTACAAAATTAATTTATAATATATAACCTAATTTATAATAAAGACCAATATTTAATTCAATATTTCTCAAATTTCAAACAATAAAACAAACTTCAATTTTATAATGACTGATTGAATCCCCGGTTTCCAAAATCCAAACAACACACATGACAAAACACATCCAAAATTTCGGATTTCAAATACTGTAATTCTATATAGTTTATGGAATCCTCAATCTCATTCCTCAATTTCTAAAATTAAGACAAAATAAACACATCTATCCATTCTAGTATCTAGGTATTTGATATCCTTAATTTCCAAAATGTAATTTCCAAAATACAAAGTCTAAACTCACAACTATAAATCACTCACACACACAACAGCAACTCATTTAACCCAACAGTCAATACTCAATACTCAACACTCAACACAACACATCATAACACAACACATATCAACTAATCAATCATCAAGCACATTGCACACAGTTCAATTGTTCAAGGCTGATTTGCGTTTTGTAACCTTAAGGCTTGAAGTTTATAACTCTACGAGATATCGGTGGTGAGGCTGAGGCAACTGTGGCAGAGAGGGTGAGGTCAAGGCAAGGCGAGGAGAGACCATAGTAGTGCGCAAGCAAGATAGGATGAGGTTTGAGGTGAGGCAAGGTGACGATGACGGATGAAAGTGTGGCGTAGACAGAAAAGTGAGATAGAGTGAGAGGCAAAGAGGTAAGAGCAGATTCAGAAGAATCAAAGTTGCAAATGGCTAGGGAGGAGAGCGGAAGGGTATTTAAGGTTTTTTTTCTAAAATTACAATTTAGTCCAATTGTTTTTAAAAATTACAATTCAGACTGACATGTGACTGGTATTTTCGTACCGTCATGATACGAAATTGCTCGGTATCATATCATTTTTTAGCGATACGATATCTACACTATTGTCTAAAATACAATAAATTATTAAGATTTGAGTTGTATAATTTAAATTGGGTAAAAATAAAATTATTTTATCAATAATTTAATCTAAGTTATATTTCAAATTACAGTAAACTAACTTTAAATCTAATTTAAAAATATTTTATCTAAAATTTTAAAAAAGATCAAACATTTTTTTTTTGACGTGGAGATATTTAATTCCATACAATCAACAAATGTCAAAAGCCCATTTACACTTGTCATAATCAGTTTAATGTGCCCAAGCCATACTTTTGACTTTGGCCTCTGTCATGCTATTAATTACAAGTTATGTATTAACGAAATTGAAATTTTTATGCCAAACAAAGGATAAAATAGAAAATTCATAGCAGAGGATAGAATAGGAAATTCATAAACAACTTTTTAACCACTTATATAAAGCATAAAAGAAAGGATGAGAGAGGGAAGAGAGAGATTTTGTGCTTCTTGTCTCTTGCTGTCCTCACAATTGATTTTAGGGTTTAATGAGATTTTGGATTTGAAATAGTTTCTAAGTTTTGGGACTTGTTCCTGCTGAGAGTTTGATTGACCATGCAAGAAGGACCCTTCAATCCAAAAATAGTGAAGTTTGAGGAGGTAATGGGTTCAATTTACAGTAGTTGTAAAATCTGGTTTCCAATCCTTTATCTCTTCCTTCTATTTTTCTTCCTGGGCGTCCCGTTCTTTATAAGGAATTGCCTATGGATTTCTATTCCTGCTTCTATTTTTGAACTTTTGAAATACAGTTAATGGTTGGATTTATTTGATGTCTGATTTAATGGTTATTTTATATATGGATTTCAATCTGGCGCTGTTGTTTCTGTTGTTGCTTTGGTTAGATTTTCTTTTGTTTTTCCGAACTAGAGGGCGGTGTTTTGTTTTCAATATATTGAGTTTTGATTGCTTATAATTGCGTGAGCAACTATTTTTAAGCTGCTTCCTGCATTTTGATGGCGGCATTTGTTGAAGACCTTTGCATTGCTTTGCCGTCGATTAACTCTCGAAATGGAGGAGTACAGTCTTTTTTCCGCAGGTTTAGGCGCAGATGAAGAAAAGAAGCTCTGGAGCTCTGCAGTTTTGTATTATTTACTTTTCCTTTCCTACATAAATTTTTTTCGCTAATATATCCGATCTAAAACTAAATGTTTAGTTTATACCCATTTAACCTATTATGTCTTTCCTGAAAATGGATTTTTATTATGGTATTGTTTGCCATTTCTTTCTTTGAAAAGATATCATCTGTTTTTAGAAAAAGGATTCGATAAGTCTTCAACTTCTATTAAAAGTCCACTCAACACTAAATCCTAAACCCTTAGTACCTTAAAATTTAATTTTCATAAACCAAACTGTAAATTTGTAAATTTTAATCATAAACTTATCTAAGGCGTATGTCTAATGATAATGACTAAATTGAAAATTTATTTAATGAAAATAACATTTTAAAGTGTTGATTGAACTTTTAATAGAAGTTGAAAAGATTCATTCGATGAGTGTTGTGTGAGCTTTTAATAAGACTTTAAGGACCAATTGGAATTATTTTTATTTTAAAAAATGAAAGGGATAAGTATATTTTCAATCTTTCAACTATAATATTGTTTTCTATTTCTGTTTTTCAATTATTATTCTTCAAAAAATCCTACATAACATCCAAGCTGAATACATATGTCATTTTTAATTGTATCTCTAGTTTGGATTCCATTAATGCAATATATTGTTTAAGGTAAGGACATTAACGAAAGTTGTAATATAGATTGATCGGTAAAATTTAAGAATTGAATTAAAAGGTTCAATAGTTTGAAGAATGAAATAGGAAACAAATATTAAGTGGAAAGACTAAAAATATGTTTGTCCCAAAAATTTAAAAGATAGGAATGAAGAGTCCTTGGCTAACTAACTCAATGATAACCTAAATCAACCTTTTGTTTTGTTGAATTATTTGATAAAAAATATTTAGAAGCTGACTAGTAGTTATGTAGCTTACAAATCCTTTGATGTCATCTCCTTTTTTGTAATATGGGATCTTGAGATCAATAATTCCAGTTTTAGTTTTATTGAACTATTTGATTAGAAATAGTTAGAAGTTAATAAAGTTAATTATCAAGCATATACTATAAACTTGTAGTTCCCCTTTTGTCTCATCTCTTTTTTGTAATATGGGATTTTGATATCAACAATTCCACTTTTAGTTCTATTGAACCATTTCATAAAGAATTAGGAGTTGACTATTAGTCATGTATTATTGATTTATAAACATTTTCATCCCTTTTTTCGTATTATGATCATCTCTTGTTTATAGTTGTCATCTACTATGAAGTTGTAAATTCATTCGTTATCTCTTCTTTGTAATGCGAGATTTTGATATCAACAATTCTATTGCTAATTTTATTGAACAATTTGATCAAAAAGAGTTAGCAATTGTCTCTTTTTTGTAATGTGAGATTTTAGTATCAACTTTACTTCTAATTCTATTGAACAATTCAATTGAGACGTGTTCGGAGTTGACTTTTAGTCATGTACTATTGATTTGTAAATCCTTTCATATCATTTCTTTTTTTAATATGAAACTTTGATAGCCATCTCATACAAAATGTTGCACTACGTTATGATGTCACAATGTGCGTGCATTTGATGTTTTGTGATACAGAATAAAATGTGTCTATCGAAAACAACCTCTCTACTAAGTAGGGGTAAGGTTGCGTACTATCGGACCTTTTCAGATTCTATATCTCAGCGGGACTTCCACTAGATGTTATTGTTGTTGATACAGAATAAGGTGTCTTTTTTTAGAAATCAATCCATCACATCATAACTAAAATCAATGCTTTCTGAGAAAATACCAAAAAGAAATTCATGCTCAAAATGTTCCCACAGGACATTTGATTTAGGTCAAGGAGTATATAAACCAATATTTCAATCTTTGCTTTTGCCAAACAAGCTAGTTAGAGATCTTTCATCGATATCTCCACATCTTTGTATATTTTTTATTAATAATAGCAAGCACTCATTATTGCAAAAGCCTTATCTCTGACAAAATTTCCTCCAAAGTCATTTTCATAAGGTTTTCTAACAATAGGATTGCATTACTGCCCTTGGAATAAATTAAGGATTGGAAATGATTCAATTATTCAGTTCTAAATCTATTCTTGAGTGCTGAAAATTGAAAGTAGAGATCACTTAGTGTTGGTTGGAATATTAGATTGTCTAGACTTGTGTTTGAATGAAAAATTAACTTGATTAAAGAAAGAATTCCACCTGATTTGTTGATCATTTAGCTTTTTGTTGATCACTTAATATCGCAAAGCTTGATGATTAGAATAAATTTGATATTTAAAATTGACATAGTTGAAGTTGATGATGCGAATATGGTTGTCTTGGTTGAAGTAATGTAAGGTTGAAAAACTTAATTTTGTTGTTTTGGCTTTGGTAGTGAAAAGTAGTGTGGGCTCTTGCTTTTTTTTTATAAAAAAAAAACTCACTGTGAAGGTGCTTCTTTGAGAAATTCTCTTTTGACATTACTAAACGCTTCTTCGTTCTCTTAGTTTTCGTTTCTCTGCATTTGATCCAATTTGTTCTTAGGTCATAATATGCCTTTTTGTCTTATGTTAGCATGTTTACTATAGCCACATGTCAATATGTTATCAATCATGTTGTCTAAGATAGAGGTTTACATATATTGTGCTTACATGTAGTGATGGTTGACTTCGAATGCTCGTCAATATGAAAGCTGTAAAATTGGAGCGAGATTTAATTGATAGTGGAGTGCAAGGTGAAAAAAATGACAAGACCCTATTAGCTAAGCGCCCAAAGTTTGTAGTCCAAGCAACAAGACAAGAATCTGAAGAAAATAAAGTCTCAAATGACTTAAGTAATGGTCAAAGTAGCTCTAGTGTATTGGAGCAGGGACAATCTCCAGGGCATGACACTGGTGTTTCTTCTCGATCAACCATCTGTGTAGCACCAATTTGTCGGCAATTTTGGAAAGCTGGAATCTATGAAGATACACATGGTCCCAAGGTCATAGTGCAAAGTATGAAGCTCTTTCTCATAAAATGATGTTAACATAGGGACAATAGGTTTTCCACAGATTAATTCCAATAAAATGCCCTTCTTATCATTGACTTTCTCAAAAAGTTTGTTGCTTATTGTCTTCTCTTGGCTTTCCTTCCGAGTTGGATGGTAACTGCTTCACCACATAGAAAACATGTTAGATGACATCTATTGATCTTGATCTATTGTCTTTCCTTTGGTTTCTTATTCTTCTGGTATTTGTGGTGACAGGCAACCAAAGTTATCTTCATGTCCACCCTTTGTTTCTTCATTCAAATGCAACTTCCCATAAGTGGGCCTTTGGCGGTAAGTTTAGCTAATCATGTTTTCTATTCCAACACGTGAACTTAATTCGAGGAGTTGAAATGACCATATATGAGTTGCTATCTTTCTTGTTTTTCAGCAATTGCTGAGCTGCTTGACAATGCAGTTGATGAGGTAATTCTCTATTTTTTGAAATAGTAGACTTTTCCTTCTTTTGGAAAATCTATTTCATATTGTTATATATTATTTCTTTATTCTTATCTTACAAGGCTGTGGCCTTTCTTCAACTATTATATTTCAAAAGTTTTTTAAGGGGAAAGCATGAGATTGAATCTACTAGTGTGAAACTTATAATTCCTAAAGTAGCCTTTATATTGACTATAAAAATCTTTTATAGCGACCTTCAAAGAGAGAAAATCAATGATTAATTGCTTGACTGATGACAATACAAGTAAATACTTGAAACCTAATCACTAAGCAATGTTCTTTAAGGAGGATCATAACATATAAGAAGAGGGATTGTGAGAGCATGAAAAATAAGAACTACAACTCCCTTTATATACTAGATTAGATATACGGTAAGTTACAATTATAATCCAATCAAATCACAATCACAGTCACAATCACAATCCCTAACATTCCTCTTAATCAAATCATAATTTCTAACACTCTCCCTCAAGTTAGAGCATATATATCATAAGCTCTAGACTTGTTACACAATTGTGTTACTTCCTGTAACAACTTTGATATATATTGAAAGTTATTATCTGCATATGCTGCAAACTCATGGGTTCTTATATAGAGCTAGGGTACATAGTTTTGGTAGTCTCCTAATTTAGGAAGACTCCTTATTTGGAAATATGATAGCAACACTAATAGCAATATGGGTCCTAAACCCATATTGACATATGCTAGGAGATTTACTAAGGTAGGGAGGAGTGAGTCACCAAACGGTTAGAGAAGTTAGTTAGAG
>JANZLH020000129.1:3240892-3251053 GCA_026770325.2 Erythroxylum fimbriatum | reverse complement strand
ATGAGGCTATTTTTGACATTTCTATGGACAAGAATTTTCATACCTATGTTTTGAGAAGAACAGAAATTTCTGTCCTCGTCCTCTGAGGACGGAACAAAAATTTCTGTCCTCAGTAAACAAACACGTCGAAGGACAAAACTTATCTGTCCTCGTCATCCGTCCTCACGTCCGAGTACGGTACGGATGTCAAACGGTACCATAGTGAATCACTTGATCAAATATGTTGTGCTTGTAGTTGCTCCAACAACTTGTTCAATAGAAACATCTGCTGAGTTGTTCTATCGAAATATAGTAAAATACCTTGGCGTTCCATTAAATATTATGAGTGATTGAGATTCTCGGTTTATTAAAAAGTTCTGAACTTTATTGTTCAATATAATGAAACTTGAACTAAAGTTCTCAACTGTGAATCATCCCTAAATGGAAGGATAAACTAAAAAGATCAATACTTTGATGGATGATTATATAAGTCACTATGTGAGTGCTAGCCAACAAAATTGGTTAAAACTGTTCGATTGTGCAGAGTGTGCTTACAATTTGCAACTATCTTCCTCCACACAAAAGAGTCCTTTTAAGTTGGTGATAGGCTCGCAACAGATGAGAGATGAGTGTCCAACTGCTTGTAATTTTGCTAGAGATAAATAGGAAATGGTAAAGTGTTGATGAAACTCACACCACAAATATGGAAGAAGACAAGTAAGAAGACAGTACACAAAGAGACCATCAAAAAAGTTGGTAACGTTGCTTATCATCTAAAGTAGTTGAAAAAGTTAAAGATTCATCCTATTTTTATGTGAGCCTTTTTAGGCAGGTTTCATAAAGATGAGTAGGAATTGCTTGAAAAGCTCTCTGAGTAGCTTTTACGTGACCAATTATGTTGGTTGACATGTAAATGACTAGACACTTTCGTTGTACCCCCGATCCTTCAGCTTACTCTTTTATGTTATTTACTTGATGTCTTAGGTGAAGAAGTAGAATAAGAAGTTTCGGCAACGTTCATGGTAGCTTTCATAAGGATAGTGGGTACAGTTGTTCATCACAATGTGTACTGTCTACATACTCTTGCAACAAGTTGAAGGAAGAAAGGGATTGCAATTTGTTTCTTTTTTTGTTAACCAATTGCTATTCCACGCGCCTTCGCAACCATCTCTTCTTTAATCCTCTGCAATAGTTCCATCAGATTGATTATAAGCTTATCCAAAATGTCTAAGAATAAGAAGACAGCAACTCAAAGTTTCACTTACGTTTGAAACCTCAATCCACGAATCAAGTGTTTTCAGAGCCTTCCCTGATATTTGAGTTTCTCGAGCTACCGCTACACCCTCTGCCAGGGTGTTAGCATGACCACTTACCCAGAGAGCAGCTGCTGCGTTAAGGATCTGATAGATTATCTTTTATATCAGAGCATTTTTTGGAAGCTTGAAAACTAAGATTGATTCACAAAAGCAACATTAACGAACGAATATGTCGGTAAATGCATCTGTGCACAACTTCAAGAACATAAAAGAATTGGAGGACTCACCAATGCATTAGCAATTGGTCCTCGCTCCCCTGCTATTATGCGTCTTAATATGTCTGCGTTATGTGCAGGGTCACCACCTCGCAAGTCATCCAAACTGCAACGAGGAATGCCGAATTCCACTGGGAAGGAACACATTAGCAACATAATTGATCAGACAGAATCTATATTAACTAATGTTATCATTTTTGAACTTAGAAGCTTAAACACTATTAGTTAGAAACAATGGACAGACAAGCAACTCTTATAAGAAAAGAGATGATCATACATGGATCAAAGGACATTTTTTCAATTTTCTCAGGAGTGACATTGAGGACCATCCCAGGACCTGTGATCAGATGTTTGTGAAATTTAAGAGCAACAACAATGAACATAATTTTTCAAAAAAAAAACAACAATGAACATAACCATAATAGCAAAATAAAGCTCAATATTAATTTGGCTTCGCAAAATAGGAGGAATCTAACCAAGGGGACTCATTTCATCTAAGCCTTCTGAGTGGACAACTAATGCTCTCCTCATACCAAAACGTTGTAGAGCTTTGGCCATTTTGTATACCTATACGAGAACATTAAGGGAGACTCGTTTCAGTGGCCTATCAACTCAAACTTTACTACGAAGCACAGCACCAGACTGCACACCATATAAATGTCTAAATGCAAGTTAACAGAATAAATTTTTAATGCAAGTCAGTTGTTGGCAATCACAAGATGCTTGCAGTCTCATGCCAATCACTTAAAACTATGACATTATCTTCTTCAGAAGATTTTTGAATACTATAAACCATCTGACCTCTAAATGGTCACATAGACCTTCTTATCAAGACCTTTCTGTTGTATGAGGCATTAATTACACATAGTATTCAATATCATCCCCAAACATAACTGAGGATAATCAAGATAAAGATGTAAAGAACCGGTGTTGCCTCAACCACATCGAGTTAACAATAGTTAGGAGTTATTGGCATGATGCAAAAGAGCTTCAAGAAATAAAAGAGGAAAAATTAGTCACCCACAAGCCTTAATTTGGTGGGAAGAGGATTGAAAATTGAGTTGACAACAAAAGATAAAGGCTAAATTAGATCATGTTAGGATTCCTTATTAGATAAGTAGTAGTAGTAAGTTAAACATGTTACTCTATTTTACATATATTATCTCATTTGTTTAAAATATTTTTATTAGAATAAGGTTCAAATTTGTTAGGAATCCTTTCCCACTAGAATAAGGGTTCTAAAAACTATATATATATATATGTATGTATTCTCTTCATCGATAACAAGCAATTTAAAATTTTTCTACAAACTTGAGTTTTGAACTAGAAGGTGTGATGCTTTCTTCTAAGAGTGATTCTTAGATGCTAGGACTGATTCCTAGTTTCTTACCTTCCGTTTTTTTGTATTCACCACAAAATGTCAGCAACCAGAATCTTAACTTCCAGCATATTAAACCCTAAAATACTAGCCTAATATCAGCCATATTTCTAATTTTGTAAGTTTTAGCTATTAGTTAATAATTCTTCTATTTGTCCTGCATCAATTGGTATCAGAACTTTGGTTCACAATGGCGACTTGTACTGGAAGGGTGTATAGAAGAATATTTAGCAACCTAGAGCAAGATGAAATACTTCTAAATATTGCTAAAAGGTTGGGCATTGATGATCCTCATTCACAAGGTGTACCAAGAACCAACTTACATGTAACAACGCCCATAAGAAAACATGTTCGACAAAGTTTGGAGAGGCTAGACAACTTTGACATACATTCCCTAATAGTCAAAACTCCTACAACAAAAAATTATACCAACCAACAACCTATACTTGATGTAGAACATGGAGAACGTGGTAATAAGCAAGAAGAAGGGACTGGTATTGGTCAAAAACACACAACATATGGGAAAATCATTGCTGAAAAATTATGAAATGATTTTGATTCCTCAAATTTAGTAGATCAACTCGAATCTTCGAGCCTACATTTAGAAGATGCTCAAATACTTGATGATATAGAGAGTTTGACAATGGAAGATGATCATGACATGGAGAGATGATCAAAGCGTGAAAGATGAAGAAAAACATAACAAAGTGGATTCTTTGGCAAACCCTAAAGTTGAAACAATTGAACAAAAAGCTCAAACACTTAAACAGCAAGCTAAAACAGCAGTGCAACAAGTTAAAAGTATAGGACAACAAGCTAAAATAACAGGAACATGGAGCTGAAAAGATTAACCAGCAACTACTTAGGCTTCCCGAGCTTGTTGGTTCAAAACTTGATGATATCCTTAATGTTGTTGATGAAGATTGTGTTGTAGTGGCTGATTAAGGAAAAGTATATTTGAATGAAGATGCGCAATTAGTACAAATAGGAATAAAGAAGTTGTGAATGCACTTGCAAAGTCAAAATTCAATCATGATGGCAAGTTAGTGCATCTGACTACAAGAAGCAACAATACGTATGATTTTGATGCCTATGTCGTAGAGAAGCCATATGGTTTAGTTATGAAACCATTTGCAAATATATTGGTCAAGACTTAACTATTCTTCAAAGAGGTTGTACGTCTATATGGATTACCTTTAACCATCATCTTTGATCGTGACGTAAAGTTTATGAGTTATTTTTAGATAGCTCTATAAAAACATTGAACACTAAGCGTCAATGTTCAAGTTGTTTCCATCCCCAAACCGATGGACAAATAGAGATGGTGATAGAAAGTTGGAGGACTTGTTAAGATGTTTGGTTGGAGATAATGTGAAAATTGGGACTTCATTCTCCCTATGACAGAATTTGCATACAATAGTTTTATAAGTAGGTCTACTGGTAAGAGCTCTTTTGAGATAGTTTCAGGAGTTCAACCAAAGAAGGCTATTGATTTAGTTCCTTTACCACAAACAACACGAGTTAGTGTTGAAGTTGAAGGTCTTGCACAATACATGAAGGGCATCTTTCTCTTATAACAAAATGTTGATCAACATCATTGATTGGTTGAATTTAATTGAGGGGATATGGTAATGCTTAGGATTCGTCTAGAGCGTTTTCAAAAAGAGAAATATAAGAAATTTCATTCACAAAATGCTGGACCTTATAAGATTATCAAGAAGATAAGTATTACTTATGTTTTGGGATTACTAAATGATATGGGAATAGGTCCTATCTTTAATGTTGGGGACTTAATTATTTATCATGGAAAAGATGAGTAATCCCCTACTGTAGTTGTAAGAATTCCAACCACTCCCCATCTTAAATAGGAAATAAACAATGTTCTTAATCAACAAATTGTAGCCACAAGAGATAGTGGATATCGACAATTTCTTGTCAAGTGAATACTTGAAATTTAAAATCAGAAGTTCAAAAGTTAAATCCAGAATTATATGATCAGTATTTGTTACATTCTACGTCGATGATGACTTCAAACAAGCCGGGGAGAATTGATGCAGAAGAGCTTAAATTATGTAGAAGAAATAAAATAGAAAAAATTAGTCAACCACAAGTCTTAGTTTGGTAGGATGAGGATTGAGAATTTAGTTGACAACAAAAGATAAGAACTGAAATTTAGATTATGTTAAGATTCCTTATTAGATAGGAAGTAGTAATAAGTTAAATATGTTACTCTATTTCACATATATTATCCTAGTTATTTAGGACTTGTAGAATTTTCAATAGAATACGATTTAAATTTCTTAGGAGCCTTTTCCTACTAGAATAAGGGTTTTAAGAACTATAGATATATGTGTGTATTCAACTCTTCATCAATAACAAGTAATCTGAAAATGTTTTACAAATTTGAGTTTTTTATTAGAAGGTGAGATAATTTCTTCTAAGAGTGATTTCTAGTTTCTTACCTTCCATTCTTTATGTTCAGTAAATTTCAGCAACAAAAATCCTAACTTCCAGCACATCAAACCCTAAAATACTAGCCTAATATCAGTCATATTTCTATTCTGTGAGTTTTAGCTACTAGTTAATAATTCTTCTATTTGTCTTACATTATGACATGTCAAAAACTTAAAATTTGCAGCATACAACTAGCTAAGCTTTTGAACAATAAAAATTCTTTTCATAATAGTAACAACAAATATTTTGTATTACTGAACAGATAACATCTCTACCAATCATTAGAAATCAATGTACAGGAATTTACCAAGTCTTCCTTAAATACGCCAACAACAGCATAGGGTACCCGAGCAGGGTTCAACATAGGGCCCAATATATTGAATACTGTTTTGACTTTTAGTTTTTTCCTCACAGGGCTAACAGCTTTCATTGCTGGATGGAACTTTGGTGACATCATGAAACCAATTCCTGCTTCATTCACACACCTTGATACCCCCTAAATTAAGTAAAAATGTAATATGTTGAATGTACAAATTTTGCCTTCTCTGGAACAAGGAAAAGAATAAGGTCCAACATATGAACAAGCACTGAATTGGAATACATGAACAGATGAATGGTCCAACAGATCACATGGTAAAATATTCTACGATGTCTTTAATCAAATAAATTATTATTTTATTATGTATTTGCACATACACAAACACACACACACATATATATCATCACCATCATTAATACCTAGTTTAAATCCCGCACACACACACGTATATATATCACATAAATATATATTTATATATAAAAAAAATTTCATGTGAGTCTATCAGAAATAACCTCTCTATTCGTTAGGGATAAGATTACATACTATTAGATCTCTTCAGACTCTGCATATTAGCGAGACTTTCACAAGTATTTTTGTTGTGTCTTTAACCAATTAAATCATAAAAGAACAGCGGAAAAAGTTGCATGAGTTGACCTTGTTATAAACACCAACCTACAACAATTTAGCTGGCAAAAACCAGCTGCCATTTCAAGCCAGTGGCACTTAATTCTCCTAAAAGTCAACGAGGAAATAAAATTTTATCTAATTAAATTAAATTTTGATTGATGTACTCTCAATATCCAATCCAATTAATAAACAACTTAAACCAGCAAACTTCCAAGTATCAGAACTGTAATGCAGTAAGCAGATATGAAATATAAGTAGCAGCGAGTTGTGCTATCAAAGATTTAAAGGGCAAATAAGTCTTGGATCTACTAATTGCAAAGTAGAAACTGCTCCCATTAAATAATTTTTTTGTTTTCATGGCATTTAAATACAAGTCCCACCGCCAGAAGATTGCCAAAAGCTGACGTCTCCAGCTTCAACCACTAACCAGTTGTTACCACGAACCTTACCTCTGAATCCAAGTCAATTACTACGCCCAAGGCCTCCAAAACATCAGCACTGCCACATGCAGAAGAGCTCGAGCGATTTCCTTGCTGCATAGGAAACAAACAGCAAACTTATAACGTTCAGCATTTCATTAGTGAACACCGAGACAGTCTCTCCAAAACATTAACTGGACTTTCCAACAGAGAGATTATACGACCTTGGCGACCTTAGCACCACAAGCAGCGGCTAGCATTGATGCTCCTGTGGATATATTAACCGTATTTGCTCCATCACCACCCGTTCCAACAATGTCAACAGCACCAACCAAACCTTCAACTTTGTTGGCACGCTTCATCATTGTATTTGCGAAACCGACAATCTAAAGACAAGAAACTCACATCAACTTCGTTCCATCTTTTGGAATAGAATAATATGCAAGGAAATACCTCATTTAGCATATAAATATTAGGTATCCAATTACTGCAGAAGAAGGAAACCAGTCCTCTTGTAAAGCGACAAAACTACAGAGTTATTGTCTTTAGCGGAAACCTAAAAAGTAACGGCAAACAAACTCACTTCTTCAAAGGTCTCCCCTTTGGCTCGCATCAGGACCAGAAATGCACTGATCAATACCTCACTAGGTTCGTTAAGCAAAAGGTCAAGCGAAGCTTCGACTTCAGATTGGGATAAATCCACTCCATTTATTAAACATTCAATCAGCTAGAAAAAGAGATCCCAGAAATATTAAATATTAAATCTTGAATAAATGAATAAATAATTACAATCTTCCAAATGCATTTCGACCTATACCTCACTAAATGCAGTTAAGGGCTGAGATGCATTTTCACAAGCCCTAGGCAGAGCATTAACCGGACGGGCTCCACTTCCTTTTATCTGTTTCTTCCTGTGAACAGGTCTTACAGAAAAAGACACGCCCTTTTCCCGAAGACCGAGAACTGGGAAAAATTGGTGTCGAGTTAACGCAGATATAGAGATTACAGGCCGATGGGTTGGAAATAAAAAGAAAGTTGTCTCCATTACTGCTGCCCAAGAAATGAGTAGAAAATAAAAGCAAAAAGCAGCAGTCACCGGAAGATCAGACTCTGGTTTCCCCTGTGAGTAACAGAGCAAATACGGGATTTTAATTATTGGGGCATTAGCCGTTGGAATAGACCTCAAGCTCTGCATGTAGGCCACAAGTAGTCAAATCACAATCAGGCTAAGTCTACAGGAGAACCGGAGATACATCCACTTGTTACTCATAAGAGAGTACACAGTGTATGCTGTATAATGGATTTTCAGGTTACAAATTGAGCGCTTACTCCCCCATAACGGACTGAATCTGTCATTTAAGGGATTTGAATCTGCATCTTTGAATTTTGCAATTTTGGAATCAATGTATACATCTTATAATCCAATACAAGAAGTAAAGTTACTCTTTGGATTTACTTCAATGGATTTGTTTCTTCTTTGGCTTATCTTTCCGTTGTTTAGTTCATATTTGTTCAGTTTTTATAATCTTAGTTGATTTATGTGTATCAAATCAATAATTTAATATCTATAATTTTTCATTCTCTTAATAGTAAATATTTGAAATTGAGATCTATATGAAACCACCTTATTATTAAAACAACTTATAAGAAAATAGTAATTTAGAGATGTAATTTTAAAATGACAATATAATAAATTAAATTCGTATTTAAAATTTAAAAACTTTTTAAACGTTCAAAAAACAAATTTCAATTTAGTTAAATTTGAATAAGTAAGTTTTAATCTAGATTTTTTTAATTTTAGAAAATATCTAGCATATTCTTTTTTTTTAAATTGCATATTTGTCATATTTTTCTTAAACCAAGTTTATTTTGTTGAGTTGAGTTTTAGTTTTTCAATTTGACAATTAGAATATGCACAAAATAACTTATTAAAATAGATATTTATAATATTTTTCTTTTAATAAAAAAGTACATTATAAAAGAATAAATATAATAATTACGATTAATTAGAAACAATATTATAGTTTTGTAGACAACAGTAAATTAATATCTATTACTAAATGTATAAACATCTTTTCTAATAGTTAGGGGTAGACAGTATACTAGTATACCTTCCTAAATCTCGTATTTTAACGAAATTTCTACTTAATTTTGTTGTTGTACTAAATGTATAAACATAAAATTTAAGTTTGATAATGAAATTAAACTTTATCCCAATATCATGTGGAAGCATAGACGGAGTTAGTTGGGGCCAATAGCGCACTGGGCCTCTCAAGATTTATAATATATATATAAGGACAGAGTTATTTGAAATTCAGTGGTGCACTGAGCTCTCAAGATTTAAAAACTTAAATATTTAGACCCTTTTTATCTTAAATTTCTGACTCTATTGCTGTGTGGAAGTAACGGAGTATACGTGCATGAAATATGAAATAAGACAACAATGGGGCTTCATTAATACGTGCATGAAATAAGACAACACTGGGGCTTCTTTAACATAACCCTGAACATCATCAATTGACTTAATTTAACGTCATATGCGACTTCATTATCTAAGCAAAGAACAAAAACATAATTCTTATCGTTTTACTCAGTCAACAGCAAGTACTAATTGAATATATAAAAGGTATTAATCTAATGTATATGAATTCGTATCATGAGTTCTCTCGAATATAGTGTTTACTTTATCTATACATTATCTATTTAAGTATCTAGAATTTAGATTATAATTATGCTATTTAAATTAGCTATTATAATTTAAATTATGCTAGGCCCAAGCCCAACCCTAGAACGGCACACGGGCCGATCGACCCATTTCCAGATGATGACCTAATCCCAGCAGGTATTCACTATATAAGATCACTACCTCATCATGATGCAGGTATGAGACCAGAACCCTAATATTCTTTGTTCACAACCACAACAACTACCACAAAAGAGACTTAGGCATCGGAGGGGCCGACCAGCGATCAACCCCCGGTGTGCCTTTTATTGTTTTTGCAGGTATTTCCTGGTTAAAGCTAACTGAACTCATGGATCCAAACAACGGCACCCAGCCTCAGCAAAATCAGACTGAACCAGTTGGCACCCACTGTGGGGCCGAGCGTCAGAGCACCACGTCCAGAAGCACTCAGATAAGTCAGGCGGCAGCAACAAATCCTGATGTAGCCGCCGTCGCGGCACTTGCACTACAATGAATGGGCTTGCGATTACCTGCCGCCCTTCCACCGACCCATCATGATCCTCAGATCCGTCCTCCACCCATCACCCAAAACCCTAGCACAGACGAGCCGCCACCATTAAACCTAAATAACCAAACACAATCTTCGTATCCGAATGATCAACCACCACCCCAAAACTGAGATCAAGAAGAGCAGAGCGTAGCCCTGGAGGATAACGCTGGAAACAATTCACACCCTAACATCCAACACCCCCTAAACTCAAACCCTCCTGC
>JANZLH020000129.1:3211899-3222190 GCA_026770325.2 Erythroxylum fimbriatum | reverse complement strand
TAATATTTATTGACTTATCATCCCCTCAACCCCCCCCCCCCCCGGATGCTCACATAGAAAGCAATTGTGATTATCTTGAGGTTAATGAAATGTCTAGGGCTACAATAATCTTTGTCATAACTTGTGATATTTGTTCCTTTGCTGGGATGTGAAAAATGAAGAGCGTTTTCTTGGATATTAGATCTCGAACAAAATGAACGAAAATTTTGATGTTTTTGATGTAGGCATAAGCAAATGAATTTGCAACTAGAAATGTGGCAACAAGATTATCATACCAAAGGTTGGTTTAATATTCTTTATATCAATTTCACTGAGAAGTGATGTGATCCTACATATTTTAGCTTATGCAAAAGCAGTTCTCTTATATACTCTACTTATGTACTAGAACGAGCCATAATAGATTTTTTCTTAACACTCTAAGAGATTAAGTTAGATCCTAAGTAGATATAGTAACCAAAGGTTGGTCGTTAAGGTAACTAACCCAATCAGCATCAAAGTAAGCTGTTAGGTTTAGATTTTGGGTTTAATTAAGCAGAGGCCAAGGGACGGTGTTGACCATAAATATCGAAGAATAACCATTATCTAATGCTCATCGACAAGGTAATGAAGGAATTTAAGACTTTGTTTATAATAAATTGAATATCCAAGTCAGTAAGACAAAGGTATTGAAGGACTCTAACGGAGCTGCAATATTCAGTTGTAAAAAAAGGAAGTTCTTAGTTTCTAGAGAGGGAGGGTAGGTGTCATAGGTGTAGGGATAGGTTTACAGGTGAGGATTTATTAGGTGTATTTGGTTTAGGTGAGTAAGAGGCTGTCAAGTTTTGTGGTGGCTTTGATTCCAAGGAAGTAGTGAAGAGGGCATAGGTCTTTAATAGAAAAGGTGTTATAGAGGTCACTAATAAGAAATGAGATGAATGGTTGTGAAGAACCTATGACTAAGATGTCATCCACATAAACTAAAATAAATGTGGTACAGTAGGGGTTTGGTAGACGAAGAGGGAGGTGTTAGATTTGGAAGGAGTAAAATTTAAGGGAAAAAAAGTTTTTAACTCAATTGATGAAATCAGGCTTGTGGAGCTTGTTTGAGATAAAGGGCGTTTTGAAGACAACAAATATACTAAGGACAATAAGGATTTACAAAACTAGAGGGTTAAATAATGTAAACATGTTTTCAAAGATTGCCATGTAGAAAGGTATTATTGACATCAAGTTGACGAATGGGCCAAGTTTTTATAAAGGCAATGGTTAGAATGATGCGAATGGATGTAGGTTTAACAGTAAAGCTAAAGATGTTGGTATAGTTGATACTAGGTGATTGATGATAGCCTTTGGAAACTAACATGCTTTATAGTGGTCTAGAGAGCTTTCATGTTTAGAAAACCAATTTGCAACTGATTATATTAACATTAGGTGGCGGTGGAACAAAGGTCCAAGTATTGTTGTGATGGAGAGCTTTAAAACCATCAAACATCACTTGAGACGAATAAGGAAACTTCTTTGCCTAGGTATAAGATATTGGATTAGGTTCATTCTAAAAGGGAGTTGAGGTGTGGAAAGTAATATAGTCAAGTAGAATTTGTGAAACACCTGTGTTATCTCATATTCAAGTTACCATATGATGTAGATGAGATGAGGGTGGCATGAGTGGTGGGGGTGGCAAGGGTGAAGATTGATGCAAGGATTAGGGAGGAGTATTATGCATAGGAGAGGTCAGTGGAGATGGGGTTGTTGTATTTTACATAAAAGGATTTGGTAGGTCAATAGGTAAGAATGATTATACTTAAGGGGTGAGAAAAGGAGAGTTTTAGAGTGAGACTAAGGAAAAAAATGTTTCGATGAAGCGAACATGATGAGAGATTTTTTTTTTTTGTTTGTTTGAGGATTGAGACACATTTATCCTTTGTAGCGTGAATAATAGCCAATAAAGACATATTGGGTGGATTTAATTGTGAGTTTATGTTAGATTGTCTTGAGCTAAGGAATGCAAAATAAGCACCGCCAAACACTCGAAGATGCAAGAGGTTTAGTTTTGTGAGATATAGTTCCTCGTGGGGTGATTTATGGTCAAGGATAGGTGTGAGAAAAGATTGATAAGATAAACTAATGTGGAAAAGACGTCAAATTAAAAGGATTTTAGATGGAATGCATGGAGAAGTAGAGTCAGACCAATTTTAATGAGATGACGAAATTTTCGCTCTAGGATAAAATATGCAATAAGATATCCCATGGTCACTGAGAAACTTGACAAAGGGTCTTTTAATGAGTTCATTGGATCTATCACATTGAAAAATTTTGGTTATGGTGGAAAATAAGTTCTTCATGGATGTTTTGAAGTGTTGAAATTAATTAAGAGCTTGAGATTTGTGAGTTAAGAGGTATATGCAAGTGAAGTCATCAACAAATATTATAAAGTATTGATAAACAAAGATTAAAAAGTTAGAATAGGTCAAAGCATCATATTGAATGAGTTGTAGAAGGCACTTTAGAAACATGTGATGACGAGGGAAAGGAAAGTCTAGTGCTTTTGCCTTGACGACATAAAGTACAAGGCTTTATGGAATTAGACTTAAGAGATTAAGTATAGGATAAAGTTTTATTAACATAAGTGACCTAATCATTGATGCCAAATGTTGGTAGAGACTTGACAAGTAGTTAAGGCAATTAAATTGCGAAAAGCTTGAGGAATGAGTATTAGGTACATTATGACTATTGGTATTTTCAATATGAGTCGGTCGATACCAATTTTACAATAAATTTGGCATTTTGGGGGACTAGATGGGTAGGGTAGTCTGGGCTTGAGTTTGAGTTGATGGGTTGAAACGAGGTATTAGGTCGACGATGTAAGGATGGTGGACTGGTAGGCTTTGGTTATTCTCTGGGTGGGTTTGGTTTAGGAAAGGTGATGATCCGACCTAAAAATTAGACCTGTGTGAATAAGAAGAAAGAGGGTTAATGACTTTGTTACCTCTGATGTTTCTAGATGGACAACCCTTTCAACGTCCGAAACTAGAGGACTTACTTATTAGATTCATCAACGAAGGTGACAGTGGTGCCTGTAGGATGTTATGAGGTCAAATACTACTCATGAAGAGGTTGTGTTGACGTTTTTGGTGCTTAATTTGGGATTGTTGGTGTTTGATTTGTGATCATGTTGTTATTATGTGTAGAATAATGGTAAGTTGACGGTAGCAAGTGACTGTGAACTAAGTGGGTGTGCAGAGAAGAAAAATTATAAGTGAGCTCAAGATACTATGATGAAATTAACAAGAAAACAATAGATAACAGAATTTGTATTAATATATCTTTTGTGTGGTGCTTTACAATATAATGATATATTCAGATTTAATATAACTGAATTTGTCTAGTTCTTGTTGCGACAAGATCCTCTGTTCAATATTACTCTCTCTTATTCTGTCTCATGGAATCTCAGTCATTTATTTTGCGAGACCCACGTAAGACCTATGCGGGCCCACATAAATAAATGACTGAAATTTATTAGACACAATAAGACACCATAATATTAGACAGGAGATCTGAACTCGTGCTTGTCATGCGGCTCAGTGCCAGTGTTCCATAAAACCTGCTTCAGAAAGCTCACAAGCTGCTCTTGTGGAGCAGACGAGCTAATGCATTAAGCCGTAAATCCATTATCTGCTTGGAAAAGATCCAACCCTGTGTTTACTGGTGGGTTGCTGATCCGATAATTTTCAAGAGCAACAAGCTGATGTTACTTTGATGGGTCTTTGTGAATCACTTCTCTGCCAATTGTTCTTCAAACAAAAATCCTTTGGCTTGTCAGTTGGGAAGTTTTAAATGCCTATCAGTTCTTTACTTTGCTTTATACAATGATAACAAACTAGTTAGGCTTGATCTAAAGTTACTAAGCTAAAATCTAACTTAATTAGAAGTGGATAGTCACCTAATATGAATACCGATCTTAGCCAACAGTACATGGTCTAGACAAAACAAATACAGACAGCTGATTAAGACTAAGAAGAATGACAATTTCAGTATTTATTCTCTCCAGTCTCCAGTATATGTATGCTGTTACATCTATGCCATCTTATAATGGCTCTTCAAGCTAAGAATTTTAACTCTTGTTGGACGATTTCTGTATCTTCCAAAAATCCCTAACTGAATTGCTTTGCTATGAACTATGTCAAGACAGGATTTATTTGTTGTACTTTTCTGTTTTTCTCTATTCCCCTAATAATGTAGCTTTCTCTGCAGGCATTCTGGACTTCTTTTTCAATATATTCAAACTGGTTTTGCTTCAACACTTCTGGTTCTGATTCCGGCTACCTCAGGCATCGATAGGACTCGGGAAACCATCTCGACAACAATGTATGTTTCAACTTTACAATGAAAGCAAACACACCATAGCAGGGGATATGCATCAAGGACACAGCAAAGTACCTTCAAGTTCACAGGTTCATAAGAGAAGGCATTAGTACTTGCAAAAAAACAACATTACAGCCACCATGTTAGGTGCTTAGTACGACTTGAAACAAGAGTTAAAACATCACAGAATAATTCAATTAATTGGTTTTGAGTAAAACCAACAAGAAATGTGTTCTTAAACTCAACAATGATGATGGTTGAGAGCCAATACCATAAAGGAGCATATGAAGATGATAAGTCGAGGAATGGATATGGCCACCTGTTGAGACAAATAGCAGATATATCAGTTCGAGAGCATAATCTCATTGTTTGAAAGAGAGATGGAAAAGGGATTTTTACCAGAGTCTGACACAAGCATGGACTAGCCATTGGAATATGACATAAACTATTGTCCACATGAAGAAGTATGCAATTCGGAACCAAGGAAACCTCTGAAACAAATCAACTTAAATTTAGAAAGAGAATAAGTACATGAGTTGCAGGAGGTGACTGTAGAAAAATGAAGAACTCACCAGGCAATTGAAAGCTGTATCACCGAGGAGGAAAATAGCATTCATCGAATGCATACCAATAACCAGCTGCCACAAAAGAATGAGCAAGTTAAATGTAAAAAGCCTAATTAGTGGATTACAACACTTTTTTCTACTCCAGGAACTGGTTATGTGCATGACTACAAATTTCTGAAAAACCAAGCTCAACAATTTAGCTAAGGGTGATAGGTTACTGCATGTTTTGTTATACTTACAACGTTTAGATGGTAATCTTTGATCGCAAGAAATGGAACGAGTATAAACCAGAACACACAATCTGTCAGCATCACAGCTCCCGCATTTATCTGTTATCATAAAAAGGCAAAAGTTACAGATTATCCATAAGAAAACTACAGATGATTATTTAAAGCTTAATCCTTGGTCTAATCTTGAAGCGCCATCAGGTAGAATCGTAGATTACCTGGAAAATTATATGAAACGCATAAGCCCATTTGCCTGCAGGTTGGCGCACGTCAGGACCTTCAACATTGGAGTTCAAGCTTTTTCTTGGCATGGAACTATTAGAACTTTCTCCATGCCCAGGAGTTACATAGGTCCCCTGTTCTGTATCAACATCTACGTTGTCTACCCTGTCACCACCAACTATGTTGTGATACTGATAGCATCCACGCATGGATAGTAACGAGCCAAGCTACATAAAAAAGAACATAAGATTAAGCAAATAACAAGAGAAAATAGCCACTTATAGGCACTCACACCGATAAATTCTGAAAGAAAGAAGTTTGCAGACATAGAACTTACCCCAAAATAGATGGTGACAGAAGTGACTGTCCACCTGTCCCAGAACAACAAAACATCAACCGTAAGTACATTATGTTGGGAAATAATTTCAAAAGTTCATATAATTGACTTGAGACGGACCCCAGAAGAAACTATTTAGCATCGTTAGTTGAAATTCATCTAAAAGCATTAGACGAACTGGGGGGGAAGAAAAAGGCTTACTGAGTATAGTAGTAAAAGATGCTGCCTCCATTGACATAAACAGCAACCACGAGCAGAACTAGGAGCACAACGAAAGCTGAAACTCTGAATGCTAGCAACCAAGCAGGGTGAATTCCTGTAAGGCACGGCCTCCAAGTTTCGTCGTCATAGAGAAAAGAATCTGTTTTTGTATTGGTCTCTCCACCGCTGTCACTTTCTCTTTTGGAACAATTTTCTTTTCTCCATATTAGAATCAGTGCAGTAGTCATCAAGGTTAAAATCCACATTGAACACAGGAAGAATCTCCAGTTCAGCCAGTAACTGGCTACGGTTGTATCGGCCGTCATGACTGGATGCCAACTATCTTCTGCTGGTCCTGTTAAAAAACTCATGTTCTCACTGATTTTCACTTAACAGGGATTAATATCCTCAAATTCTCACATGAATATGAATTGGGTGTTGTTCTGTGACAGATAACAAACAGAAGAATGACTAAAAAGGGTGCAAGAAAAAGAGGTCACTTCAAGGAATTAAAGGCTTATTACAGGTATACTGCAAATAATATCTTGAGGAACAAAAACAAAGTCTTGTGCACAAGAACCGAAACGAAAGCAGAGGAAAGAATGAACAGAATAAACAATGAAAGGTCGCAAAAGGCAAGTGAATTTAAGAAAATCAGAGACCAAAAGCATGCTTTAGATGTTTACGTTAGTAGATAAATCTCCAAGTCCCTAACAGAACCCACAAGTTGTTATTCCGTGAATGAACTGAGAGAAGGAAAATTTTCTAGGAGAGTGAAGCTGAATCTATGAACAAAATCCCTCATATAAACTTGAAACCCAGATTTCTAAAAACTTGAGTGGCCAGAAAGAATCTACATTTGCCATTAGACCATATATATCACAAGTTCAAGAAGACGACAATACTGTTGGTGGCTGCCTAAATACACACATCAACATCACAACAACCAGAGAAGATATGTCCCAATGGGCATTCAAATAACAAAAGAACCCATATCAGTTTCAAGTCTCAAGAGTCAATGAAAGCCCGAAAGTAATGAGAAGATTCTAAACTTCAAGTGGGTTCTTGCACAGAAAGATAACGTTGCAACTTCGTTGTTTCGAAAGAAAGTAAACAATCACAAAAGGAGAAAGGAAAATTTGATACTTACAAGGGAAAGAAAACCAGAGTGGTGATGAAGGAAGAGAAGATGCTTCGCTTGTATGGTTTGGAGAGAAAAACTAAACTAAGAAGGAACCAAAGAAAAGAAACCCACTGCTGAATGGGATAGGTGTGGAAGAGAAAAAGAAGGTTGGGTGTCGTTAGAACATAAGCTTCCCCTTTTCTACCGGACAGACAGACTATAAGAAAACTCTGAATCCCCACATATCGTATCCATGCAAATATATAAATAAAGAAGAAAAGAAAACATCTTTTGAAGACATGCAACATAACACAACCAGCCTTTGGTTTAGTTTTTTTTTCTTATTATCAGTTTCCAAAACTCGATGAAAGTGTGTGTGAGAGAGAGAGAAAGGGAGAACAGAAATGAAAAAGGTTCTCAGTAACACATGGACATATTGTTGGGAATCCATGAAAGGTGACTGATGCCTTTGGAGTATAAGAAATGGCTTCTGTGTAGTGTTCATCTAAGGAATAAAGCAACAGCAGGAGGCGTGTATGTATTCCCTGCATTGTACTCACATCAACTAGGCCTCCATTACTATTGACCAGTGATCTGATTTGGATATTTAGGTTATAATGAGTTGCATGATTGTATCGATCAAGGGAAGGGAACACTTTTGGTCCCGAGGTGTGTTTTGTTGTGGGAATTGTAAATACAAAATCATAACTAAAAGCAAAATCCTCAGAAATCATGATGTTAGCTTTTCGATCTCATGAGTAAGAGTAGGGTCAAAGAGTCCCTCCTTGATATGACCATTTTGACTTGGGTCGTTAAAGTGCTGAACAGAAACGTGTCGCCTTCCGATTGCTAGATGTGCAATTAGAACAGAATAAAGGAGAAACCCCAAAAAAACAAAGAAATTGCAAGTAAAGAAAAGTGACTGATGGGTTGTTTTCCCCTCTCTTTCTTCTTTACTTCTTTACTGTTACAATCTTAGGCGTTTGAATTGGCACGCGATATTTTGTTTAATATTACGGTGTTTTATTTTGTTCTATAAATTTTATCCATTAATTTATACAGATCTCGCGTTTATTTATACAAAATTTATATAAAATTTATATAAATAAATAATTAAGATTTATAAAATAAAATAAAACATCGTAACGTTGAACAGAAAACTCAAAACCTAAAAATTTGATAAAGTGTAATAGCTTGTAAAATTAATCAAAGACAGGTGTATGCAAAACTTGGACAAAAAGAAAACAAACTGGGTCTGGCAGCCATAACAGAACTACAAGCTGGAAGTTGACAAGACAGGAGAGTTAGAAAAGGAACATGTTCGATAGACCAATGTCTGTCAAACAACATAGGAAAACTAGGTATCTAGGTATGTGATAAACTTGGTCTTCAAGAAAGAAATGAATCATAAATACACACAAACTCTGGCAAGATGGCGTAGTATGGAAGGCAAAGTTTCATTTGCTAAGGAGAGACCATACAAGGTTTGATTAAATAATAAGTTGTCGGTGAAACTTAGTTATGCCTTCACCTGATTATGAAATCTAATACATCAATTTTTTAGAATTTAAAATGAAATTTAAATATTTGAATTTAATCATATATACATTTAAATTTGATAATTTTCAAAAATTCAATTAATTACAAGTTTAAAGTGAATAAACCAAATATGTTTGATCATATTTAAGTTTGAACTTTAATTTTACTTCGATTTGGCAAACTTATTTGAATACGACAATAAGTCGAGTTAAAATTAAAATGATATTATTTTGATATATTTTTTAGAGTAATTGAAAAAATTACTCCTTTGTAAAATACTGCGTATATAATTAATGACTCTCTACTTACCCTCGCAAAACGATAGCTCATTTATTATTTTAATATAATTAATTCAATTATATCGTTTTGTTTAATTAATTAAAATTTTATAAACTAAACTGTTGAAACTAGATTGGACCGACCTTCCAAATCTAAGTCTAAATCAAAATTTGATATCTCATGATTTTATGAACCAATGATAGTTAATTTCAGGGACGGAGGTAGATGGGGCCCAGTGGTGCACTGGCCCCCACCCTAAGATTATTAAATAATATATATATATTAGAACGGAGTTATTTAAAGGTTAGTGGTACATTGAGCTCCTCAAATTTTAAAAAAATTAAATATTTTAACCCTCTTATCTTAAATTTCTAGCTCGGTTAATTTTAACACATAACATACACTTAATATCCCCTAACATTAATTTTAACACATAACATACACTTAATATCCCCTAACAAATTAAAGCATCAAGGCGAATGGGCTCCATACACAAAGGCGGTTGCTTGATGACGAAGCAAAGCTTTTAGGAATGGTTAATTAGATAGGGAACCAAGCGAATACCCTACGTCGAGTGTAGGCAAGGGAACTCCTACAGTAAGCAAAAAGACTCTGAAAACGGGAGACTTGTGTACGTAAGCTACTGCATGCTAAAAGCATTATCCAACCACAATACAACAACAATTGTATGCAACCGTTCAACCTTATTCGCGTGATAACTTAACAACGTTAACCAAAAAGAAAAACGATCTAATAACACTAGCATTTCAAAGTCTAGTACTGTTGCATTTTCATGAAACCTGAACATGAACTGATCGACAGAAAGAGGCATACCTTCCATGTTCAAGACGTGAAGGTTGAAGGATCCCATAAATCCAAACTGGTGAGAGGAAGCAAGGGAGAGGAATATGATCAGATGGGTATATATTATTGTAAGTGTATATATAGGTGACTGAAGCAAAAAGTTGAAGACTGAAAGAGTAGTATACGGATAGGTTTACGTTGCTTAGGCAATGAAATAAGCACAAGCAAAGGAGTGAAACTTCGTGATTTGTCTGCCGTCGTGGGAACTGAGTAGGCATGCAAAATGAAATTTATGCTCCCTTTTCCTTTCTGTTCATCGGAAAATCGTGAGTTTGGTCCTTACGAAAAGAAAGAAGACTTGTGGCTATTAAAGTTTCAGCGTCAGGAAAAGCACCAATTACACAATAATGAATTGCTTTATTGTTTTTTATAAAGTGTGCACACAATATAATAATTACACATTTATTACATCTCATTAACACATCCTAAAGTTAATTGATAAGTTTAAAGTCAGATTCAAGTTTGGAAGAGTAATCTAAAATAATTTAATATGTAGTTTTAAGAATTATTAATAAAATTATTTTAATTTAAAAATTAACTTTTTATTTAAACATTAATATTTATTTTTAATATATTTTAATTATTAAATCAA
>JANZLH020000129.1:3199669-3211288 GCA_026770325.2 Erythroxylum fimbriatum | reverse complement strand
TTTAATGAAAATTTAAACTTGTTGAATAAGTTTATTAATTGAAATTTAAAAAATGAAAAATAAAAAATATATAGCGGTTAACCCGCGGGTCTACCCATACCCGCTGAGCAGGGTATGGATTTTTAAAATCATTACCCGTTTCTATAAATTTACCCGCGAGCCCGTATCCGTGTGACCCTGTATCCGTGAGACCCGTACCCATACCCGGACCACCCGCCCGTTTGCCAGGTCTATCTAAAAGGCACGACATGTAGTCTCAATTGTTTATATGTGGCAACCGGAAAAAAAGTCTCGCATCCTGCACTTAACATGCATAATTTCTACAGGCAAGATAACCCCAAAGATAAAAGCAACCATACATTGCTAACAAGTCATAACTCTTTATGCAACTTTGTTTTATTTCTGCTGATTTAGTTTCCACCAAGATCTCCACTAACATCCGCATATGTATACATCTCTGAAGCAAATAATGGTTTAGAACATAACTTAAATGTGCTTCAAAAACTAGGATGATCTTTACACTTGCACGACTAATATACACTATCTTACAGCTCTCTCAACCTTAAATTTCATAATAACCTGATATCAGGAACAAAATACCTCCTCAAAGATATCACCATGTAATTGTTCTCAAAAAGTTTCACTTCCATCACCTAGTATTGAGAGAGAAAATGGTGCAATAGCCACATTGAATGTCTGCGAGCCTACCTTGTCAATGTGTTTCATCTCAAAGTCACCTTCCTGCAATTATATGAATCAAGCAATTTAAGGACATGCTTGTGAATAAGAAACACTGCAAAACCTAAGGGGTGGAGCTCATAATTACAAAGAGAAAAAAAAGGGGGTCCAATAAATGACAAAAAGAGGAAATTACATGCACTAAAATGGCTGAACTTAAAAGGCTTTTATCTTAGTGAGAAAAAATGCTCATAATCTTGCATATAAAAAGGTATCAGAAAAAAGAAAAAGGAGTGGGTCAAGGAAGTAGCATGAATCGAAGCTAACAAGGCAAACACCTAATTAAACATGGTGCGAAACACTGAAATCTCAAGTCGAATATAATGCCCCAGCTAAATCACATCATGTATTTCAGCACTATCCCTCTAATCAATGGTATTTTGGACTAGGAGATGCTTTCCGTAAAAGCAATCTGAACTTTTAGGCTACAGATATGCATTACACAAATATCCTGAATCCAATGCTCAACAGTGACCAGGTTAGTAAAAACGGAAAGGGAAGGACAAACACCTACCATTTTGCCATTGGGTGTAGATAGTGGACATGCAGACGAGTACTCAAATCCTGTTCTAGGAAGTATAACTGGTTGCTCTCCTATAACTCCAATCCCCCTGCAGTAATAGATTATTCTCATAGTTCAACTTTCAAATATAGCGAGACACCAGTCCCCAAGAAACAGCAGCAAAATAATTGAAAAGGATGTATCTACAGTTGCTGAAAATTGATTCAACTTACCAAAAGTTTTCAGTTTTACCATTGGCATCGGTGATAATCCAATGTCTTCTGAGAAGTTGAACTGGGCGACCAGAATTGTTGGTGATTCTTATTCTATAAGCAAAGAAGTACTGCCCCTTTGAAGGCTGACTTCGGCCCTCGATAAATACACTCCTAACTTGAACCCTAATTCCCTGGTCAAAGAAATGTTGGCAACCAATGTAATCAGTTCAGTTGATTTTACAAATACGTAATAATTTTATTTTTTATTGAATATCCTGTCTATATTTGCAACGCTCCTAAAATGGATGTGTACCAAGGAAATCTTGAGTTGCTATACAGTTAAAGCATCAAACTTCTACTAAAATAAGGGGCTAGCCAGTGAACCCACCTAGTTATTCCATTAATTTACCTACATATCCCAGATTCTGAGTAATATATGAAACTTAAGAATGAGTATTATCAAGCCATTACTAACTCCAGAGGAATACCCATTCAAACATTCGTCCAGGAACCACAGTTTCATTATGCTAAAATTATTTTACATATGGGGAAAGTATGGAACTAATGAAATTGCTACATTATCATAAAAACTTCAGCCATTGAGAAGACTGGAATGGTCCACAAAGGAAAACCAGTGGAAGATATAACATAGATAAACTAAATTTGGCTTAACAGAATTGTAGCATCACTGGACAACAGTTGAATGCTACGCTCACATTTTTTGCACTTTGCATACCAAAGTTGTTGCATCGCTTGAACACTTCAGAAGAGAGTGTGGTGCAATTTCCTTAAGTTCATCACGATACCTAGCTGCATCCTGGCAAATGAGATACAGATAAAGGATTAACAGGAAATGGTACTTGGAATGGCTTAAGCACATGCATTCATAACGTCCTGCAAAACAAATCATAAGTAAGATCTTCACCAAAAGAGAAACTGTAATCTCATTCAAAGTATGAAAATTGGAGGCCTTTTTCCAAGATGGTAATTTGAAGAGCACAGCTGCGACTTGGAATTTATGTGCAGGATATAGAACGGTTTTGGACAACCAGCATTATCCATTTTAATTTCAATCCTTTATCACTACTTGGGATTGTTTTCCCAACAGTAAGGTAGATACAAGAAAATTTGGAAAAAAACAGGGTAGGGAAGAAGTAGTTGAGACTGTCTCTGTTGAAAAGGGAGGATATTTAAAACTAAACACCATGAAAAAAGCTAAACACTGGACGTCAAAACTTCCTACTCAATCCTCAAAATTTGATATTTAAAAGGTTGTAATTATTAAGGAAAATGGCTACCATAATAGTTTTGATGATCTGAATTTAATTTTTGTATTGACATTACAAATATAAACAGAGGAAAAAATAGACACAGCGAGTTTCAACATATAACATTGGCACTGTTGAGGAACGACATATACAGGTTAAACATACATCCTAAACAGAAGATTAACCCAGTTAATCGTCTACACTAAATTAGTCATCCAATAATTTAACTCCACGAATAATCAGTAACCTGAAAGCAGTCAAACCCTTGCATTGACAGAACTAAGAAATACCATTAAAGACATCTCGGTTCTACCCCAATTAAGAAGAAAATTCATACCACTCAAAGGACACGCGGGAAAAGGTTAAATATGTACAACACGGTACCTCAAAACGCTCTTCGGCAATTGCCTGCTTCAGCAAGTTGCGAAGTCGGAGAACAGGTTCCTCTTCCTCAAACGATTTCAACGAATCTCGAATTCTTGCAGCTTCCTCATAGTCCTAGTACCATAAGAACATCCCCATTAAAAACAAAAAACAAAACCAACGATTATATTCTAAACATTTCCTAATATTCAGTTAAAACAATACTTCAACGCAATCCATCGACAAAAACAAGGTACTAAAGAAAACTCAAAAGAGACAAACCTCAGATTGGGCGGCGACCTCCATTTGCTGCTTCAACAAAGCGTAAGTTTGACTACGAGACAAAGACGAACCGGAACTTGTACCTTCGCTACTACCGTTTGTCTCCGGCAAGCAGGCTACTATTTGGCAAACCCTGCCGGAGCGCGGGAAACTCAAGCAGTGTCGCCCCTCAAAACTAGAGCTCCGACCAGGCAACGATCTCTTGGAACCTACTTTAAAATCCGCAAAAACTTTAAGACTCAGCGACTGCATGATTATCGTTCTTTGTAAAAGCAAAGAGAAAACGATTAAATATTGAGTCTGAACTCTGCGCGATGAATTTGAAGCAGCGATGGTGCGCGTTTGGCGCCTGCGATATCTGCGCCTTCGCGTTAGCGAGCGAATTTAGGCACCTTCTTGCTCCTTTTTTTTTAAAATAACATCGACTAATTACCACATATTTCTCGGAGAGAGTTAAATGACTGAAGCAGCCATGGCATTTGAAAAGGTATGGGTATGTAGTGGAGGAGATTTTGAGGAAACAGAGGAGATTTTTAGTATTGTCGTGGGCTGTTTGGGTGCAGAGAAAATAGGAAGGATAGATTCGATGGACAAAGAATCTGTTGATATTTGCTACTTATGGTTTGGGAGAAGTGACACGTGTCATTTTACGGGTTAGCACGGAGCTTCCGAGATTTCGTACGATTCCGTCTGGTGCATTCCTAGGGCTTGGACTCAAAAGGTGGAACGTCCACCCTAGGCGCCCCCAGGCTTCGGCCCGATATTATGTGAGGGAAGTAAATTACGGTCTAATCCTAGCCAGCTTTTTGGAAAAGCGGCTCAGTGTTCGGTGCGTACAAGGAGTCATCACATTGGATGAACTCCCACACTGCCGCTGCCGAGACTTGAACCCAAGACCTTGGACTCACTTTCCTTCCCAATGACCAACTGGGCTACCCGTGCGATTTTGCGAGAGGGGCAATCTATCCGGCAGAGTGATAATTTTTTAAGTGCCGCTGACAATTATGATTAAATATCTTAAAACCATTTTTCATTAGAGTTAAATGTAATGATTTTCGAGTCCAAATACGCCATGCGCATAACTTTCACGAGAGTTTGTTCGTGAATATATAAAATTAATTAAATTGACCTCACATAATAGTTTAAGTTATTATTGATAAAACGGTTACTTAACATAATATCAAAGCCTTTGTAATTAAGTGGTCGTGAGTTTAAATCCTACCATCTATTTATTATTCAGTACAAAAAAAAGTAAACTTGTGCAAGTTTCATGCTCAAGAGGGTATGTTAATAAATATATAAAACTAATTAAGTTGGCCTCACACAGCAGCTTAAACTAATGCGGTGAAACAGTTACTTAACATAAATATATTTGTCCTGGAAACATTCTCTTTAATTAGGTAGAGATGTAATGATTTGATAAGTTAAACTCAAAAATTAAAAAATTTTAAAAAATGTAAGATTAAATTATATAATTTCAATAATAAATATATTTATTTAATTTCATTTATAATTGTATTTTTATTTTAAAATAATAGATATATTTATTTATTTTATTAAATTATTTATATTTACATAATTATTCAAATGTTTAAAAATATAGGCTTATGGGTAAGACTTAAATTTAATTTTTTAAATCATAGTTAGGGATTAACTTTAAAAATAAAACCTATTATATCCACTAAGTTAAATGTAAATTTTAAAATATTATAACATTGGGTTAATTACAAAAAAAAACCAAACTTTTGTCAAATTTTCAATTATAACCCGAACTTTAAAAAGTAGCAATAAAATGCTCAAAATTTCAATTTTCTTCAATTCTAACCTGACGTTATATGTTGTTCTTTCGATACCCTCAGACCTTTGTTTTCTGTTTGTTCTTCTAACGCCTCAAACTACTCTTGCATTACAACGTACTACACTAGTAAGTTCTTCATTTTTAGTTCATTCTCCTGATTTCCTTAGTATGAGGAGCGTCGGGGCTGTGTAATATAAAAATCGAAGGGTGAGGACATCAAAAGAACAAACTAAAAAGACAGGAAAAAAAATTAAAATCAAAGTGTACGGTCGTCGAGGCTGCGTAATCTGATTCAAGTCAATTTTAAGCAACAACAACATTTCATTAATTTTCAATTGTTGTGTTAATTTTAGTTAACATGTATTAATAATTAAGATTTATTGAAACACGTAGCAAGTCACATTAGCAAACTTAACGGAAATACTAATGTTGGGCTATAATTGGAAAAAATTGAAAGTTTGAGCATTTTATTGTTACTTTTTGAAGTTCATATTAGAATTGAAAAAAATTGAAAGCTTGGGCTATAATTGAAAATTTGTTGAAAGTTTGAGTTTTTTTTAGTAATTAACCCTATAACATTTACAATTTTATTTTATTTAAACTCGATCGTATTTAATCATACATTCAATTTAAAAAATAAAAATAGTAATTGATTATAATGTAATACGTAATGGTACCTTAGTTACGTATCTCAGATCAAACGTGACAGAACAAGAAACGAAGAAATGTGGAAATACCTGCTTTCGGTCTTCATAACTTCAAACAAGCTTTCTGAAGTCGAAACGAGTATGCATCTACCGCCGTCATTACGAAATCTCCTCTCCGAGACACGGGCAAAGTCTTTTTACAGTTTTCTCAATACGTAAGCTTTCTTAACGGGTCAGAGAATTCTTATGCTTACGATTGATATGAGCAACTGTAGGAAACCTTAACCTTTATATATAATTAGGTTTCTCCATTACAAGACTGACATGGGTCCAGTCGACACTAATTGAGATCCATTTTCTACCCGAACTTTGACCCCATTGGTTTAGATCATTTATTGAGTCACTTTATTATCTTTATCTGGATCAAATTACGTAACTTAATTGATAATTTATTGAAAACCAAAAAATGCAATTAATACTTATCCAACTTTATAGAAAAGGACAAAATTGTCCAACATTCTCCCCTTTGGACAAGCATTAATTGCAGTTTTGACTTTAGTTTTAAAACAGTTTGAAAACTCGGTTAAGCCACGCTACTGAATTAGTAGCCTAAGTTTAAAAACAAAACATTGGATCCAAAGATAATGAAAGTCCATCATTCTGTCCTTTAAGGCTTTCGAATATCAAAAAGTATTCAATGCATATGTCATGTGCGACACAGATTCAATACAATCAAGTATACCTAATACTTCACTAATATGAATGAGAAAATGAAGTGCAGCAAACTAGGATAATACCTTTATGATCTAAATTATATCATCTTTGTTTGTAGGTCTCGATTTCTTCAACTTTATGCTAAACTGCATTAGAGAAATCATGTTTTCTCTCACCGAATGCTAAACAACATTGGAGAAAACTTGTTTACTCCCACCAAATGCTAAACTGCATTAAAGAAAACCTTTATGTTCTCTAATTGAATGCTAAACTGCATTAGGGAACACCTTTATGGGATTAAAAACTTATATCCCCTATGTCATGTCAAATTTATGGATATCCGTACTAAAACTGTATACGTCTAAATGACATAGGCACAAGGTCAATCTGTATATTTGCCCAATGACCTTTAAATGCTTAAGATCGACACAAATCTTAAGGCTTTCATATGTATTATGACAATGTATGATAACACGTATTACTGAGGATAAACGATGATCATCTTTATTGATGTCATACTGTCATAATACATCAAAATGTACAAATGTACATGGAGCAAACATAACGATCCCCTAACTAATAGTGTCTAAGGACGTCAAAATACCCATACTGTATACTTGTGTCACAAACACAAGTAGGCGAAGTCCTTTAGTTAAAGGATTTACTTACAGTTCCTCAGTCTTTAAATGCTCCAAACCTTAATGTCACCTTTTCATATCAACACCTTTATGATCAAATAATTGACCTTTAAATGCTAAAACCCTATGCTATTCTTTGTTGTTATTAAACAACATAGCAAGAAGATTATCACAGTATAACCAAATGGGTCTAGCCACTGAATCAACCACAGATAACTCAGAAATCAAGCTTCTGAGCTAAACCGTCTGTGAAGCAGTCCCATAGCATGCACTCTGTATGCATAATCGAGGAAGTTACCTGTGTCTTCTTAAGACACTTCTACGCCATTATACCATCTGCAAACTTAAAACTGTAATCTTAAGAGGACTTTCGATCATCCATACATATAGCTAAAATCTGAATCTAAATCCCCTACGAGGTTTAGTCTGTTGACTTTTTTATATGTGAACATACAATCCTTGATTTCCTTTAGTATCTCAGCACTCACTAGACTACATTCCAATGGTCTACAACTGGATTAACCAGATATTGACCAAACAATCAAACGGTGAATGCAATGTCCTACCTAGTATATAGCCGAGCATACATCAGGCTATTAACGGTACTAGAATCCTGAACATTCCTCATAACCTCTCTCTTTACTTTATTCTTTAGATATTGTATCAAAGATTATCTCTCACTATGAGAGACAGATGCTACGACAGGTTTATTGTTAACCGTATTAAACCTTTGTAACACGTATTCAATGTATGCATTCTATGAGAGGTCTAATGAGTGTTGAGATCTGTCCTGGTGAGTTTGAATACTTAGGATAGAAGATGCTGCACTAAGGTCCTTCACGTTAAAGTTCTTAACCAAAAGTCGCTTAAACTCATACAACATGGTCAAGTAACTTGACGTGAGCAATATATTATCCACATGCAGTAATAGGAAGATTAACTTTGCTCCCCTTGATCTCATAGTACAAACATCTTTTAATTTTATTTTCCATAAAGTCGAAAGAGGCCATAAACTCATCAATTGTAAGGTATCACTTTTAAGGGGTTTGATATAAACTATATATTGACCTGTTTAACGTGCAAACCATGTCCGTTCCATCTGGATCCTGAAATCCTTCAGGTTGTACCATATAGACCACTTCATAAAGGTTTTTACTTAGAAAAATAGTTTTGATAGCCTTATAAAGTAACTCTATATTATCATGAGCTACAATTGCCTTAATCACTCAAAATGTATTATACGAGGATATGAGAGAAAAGGTAACATAAAGTCAACCAATCTCTCTAAGTGAACCATTAGGCAACTGAGCGAGCCTATAAACCGTCAAACTTTATCCTGAAATCCTTTAGGTCTTAAAACTTCATTTACAACTGACGAGTTTGCAATTCTGATGCAAATCAATTGGCTCTCAAACCTTACTATGCTTCATGGCTTGCATCTCGTCATTCATCGCATCCCACCACACATCCGTATTGGGTCTAGAAACAGCTTTTGTAAAAGTAACTAGATCCGTAACATATCTAATAACACAGTCCTGTACACCTGATAAACTATGTAATCAGATGGGATAGCAGGTCGTCTCACTCTAGTGGATTTACTTAGTTGTATTAGATCTTGTACCCCCAGGAACCTCTATGTCTACAGGTATGGGTTCCTGTTCCTGTACAAGCACAGTATAAAGAACTAGATCCACCGGATCTAACTGTATGAGTAGCAGGTACATGATAACTGTAGTGTCTGCCCTACTATCATCTGAAGGGTTAATGGGCCCACCATCATCATAGATATTGTATTCCAGGAACTTAGTTGTTTGTGATTCCACTATTCCAGTCCCTCCTTCTTTACAGTGAAAGCGTTGCCTTAAAATGGTCGAGATATCTTACTAAATAGCAATGAGTAGAACGAGCATGCAATTTATCTTTATAAGGGTTATACTATCTCAGTAGGGCAGCCCCATACACGAATATGTGCAAGGCTGGGTTTTTAAGCTTTTAGATAATCAAGTAGATTAATCATATTCTGTATTAACTTCTTCAAGTCTTTTAGGGTGCAGTTATGCCTTTCGATAAAACACCATTTTGCTCAGAACTACTCAATATAGTGATCAAATCACTATTCTAACTGATTTCATTTATTTCGCAAACGGACCTTTTAAAGTCCTGAAACACCATGTTTGCCATGATATTCTCCTCCACTATCAAATCTGACTATCTTGATGAATTTTTCCAATAGGTTCACAACCTTCATTCTTTAAGCAAGAACACTTAACTATGATGGGAATAATCATCAACAAATGTCATAATACATTTAGAGTTGCACAATGTAACTGTATAAGGTCTACCTATATCTTTATGTATAGACTCAACAAGTCAGAAACATGAGTTGATCTCAATGTCCTTATTAGTCAACTTACACTTGCAATAGTCATTACATGTTCCCAGATCATCATAATCTAGAATTGAGAAATGCTTTTCTTAATCAATCTCTCAACCCTAGCTCTAGAAATGTGGCTGAAACTTTTATGTCACACCATGTATGACTTCTACTTCATCAGGGTCCGTCTTTTCATAACTTGTTTAGCAAGATACAAAGAAGCATTTATCTAATTCGGGATAAGGCACATTCTACACAAACCGTATGACAAGAAAGTTGTACCATTATGTTTTATATTAAACAACAACTGTATAATAGGAGCATTAAATACAAAAAATTAACCCTTTTTGTCCAAAATTGATCAAAGGATCACATATAAAATATGTCGTGTAAAACTCAAATGAACCTTACAACAAAGTTCAGTACATACATCCCCTATAGATATTACTTCCACTTCTTTATTGTTGTGAGCTATCAGTTTCTCCTTCCCTTTATTTGGCTTTATCCTGGATATGAACCCTTGCATTGTGGAAGTACCTTGATCAGATGCTCAACTAAATAGACACCATGTACTTAATGCAACTAATTAGATTCATAAATTCATAAGCCAAGAAGTTAACCTATGGTCTCAATCTTTTCTTTTAAACCTCATACTACTGGTTTCTTTATGTCCCTAGGACCTTTATCAGTACTGGTTTGACCAACATTAGCATGTGGAGAAGATTTGAACTTTCTACCTTTGAATTCAGTGGGCTTCATCTTTGTTTTCCCTTAAGCTGCTTCAAGGGTTATGGGAGTAGCAAACTTGAGTTTCTCCTCCTCAGCAATGCAATGGGCTATCAAAGCATTGAAGTCCCAATATCTTTAATCTACTGTGAAGATGAATTATTCTCGATATGTACTCTATTACTCCCTTTTCTCTCATATATACCTCATAGAGAATAATTCTTTCATCAAGGCACTTGTCTCAACATTAGGTAAGACTATCTACTTCTGGGAGACATTATCAAGAAACTCCTTCGCTATGTCTGTGTCCAAAAGTCCACTTATCAGATGGTTAGGAATGAATCTCTTAATGGTTATTAGATATAATCTTATACCAGTCCCAGGCTTCATAAGCTGCTTTATGAGCTCTCGAGCTCATGGATGTAGGTGGAGATGACCTATCCGTCTGTATGGTCATATCAACCACAACTATATCCATAGCGTTCAATATATCCTCTGTCCACTTCTTTGTATTGAAACCAGACAGGGTTTCAATGGTGACACTGATTTTGTTGATTGAAAAAGGTGACTTCAAGATAATAATCTTTTAAATCAGCACAAGTGTAGCATAACAGTGATACTCATTGAATAATATCTTTATTGAAAATCCGATCACACATAGTATGAAACACCTTTGGGCTGAATACATAATATATGCAATTAGACCTCCACATAAAAAGCGATCAAAGTACAAACTATCAACTCTTATGATACTACCACCTTTGGGCGAATAGATCACTTGAGCAACAACGTTCCTCCATCTAATGCCTTTATGCACATCTCAAAATGTTATGTAAGGCCAACACTTTTGGACAGAATAACCAAACATAAAATCAGAGACATCCCCCAGCATGCAAGCAGAACAATTTAAAATACTGACTTAAAAGGCCACTTTGGTGATTACATTCTCCTCAGCACTCAAAAAGTCTACAAACACAAGGGATACATCTTTATGTTATCCTTACATTCTTTATGGGCATATGGTATGTGACAATGTTACTTCAATAAATGTAAAAATCCAAATGCACAGTTTCATTGTCACACACTCGTGCTGAAGACATTATTTGAAAACTTCATTTGAGACTTTTGTAAAAAAAAATCTCAATAAAGTGACTATCACGCGTCACCGAATACTGAACCTACCTCCCAAGAAACAAGAACCTCATGTATCTTCCTTATGACAAGTTTGATGCACGAAAAATTACTCAAAAATGGTTTCAGAATGTCTTAATTCCTTTTCCGATCGACTATCATGCAATCCCAAACACTGAACATAAGATCCGAGACACAAAAACTTGAAGTATCTCCCTCATAT
>JANZLH020000129.1:2900583-2911716 GCA_026770325.2 Erythroxylum fimbriatum | reverse complement strand
CGGGAGTATGTCTACTGTAGGCAAGTGAAGGATAGAGGTCGGGATCAGTTCGTGTCTGCATTAGTGTCTTATCGAATTGTTTTCCGCAATCATTGTACAACAATGCCTTGTATTTCTAATGAGCCCATTGTGGTTTTATTGTTTTTATACATTGACTGATTGTAGATTATTATTGGATGACTGTAATAACTGAAAATGATTAATTGTGAACATGGGCTCAAGTTGCTTACTGTTTATGCCGTGCTAATGAATGGTTTAACTGAAAAAAAAAGAGAGGCGAAAATGTTATACTGAGTTTTAATCGACTGATGTAGTACGCCACCCTCGCGAGGCACGGACTCGGATATCACCAACGATATCGGGTTCGGGTCACTCGGGAGTGGGATGTTACATAACTAATCTTGGGAAATACCTCGAGGTACCTCTAATTCATGAAAGATCTATGAGGAATACTTACCAGTACGTCATTGATAATGTTCATCTCAAACTTGAGGGATGTATTGCTAGATGTCTGTCGCTCGCTGGGAGGGTCACTCTTACCCAATCAGTTTTGCAGCACTGCCCATATACACCATGCAAATGGTTAGACACCCTCGACAGTTATGCGATGATCATGAGAAGCTATGTAAGATTTTATTTGGGGGTCTAAAGAAGGGCAGAGACGGATTAATCTTGTTAAGTGGGAATCGGTTTGTCAGCCTAAGAATTTGGTTGGTCTTGGCATTAGGCGCTTTCAGTCCAATAATGATGCCATGCTTACCAAGCTAGGTTAGAATGTGCTACGACATTCTTCTACTCTGTGGGTTCGTATACTTCGAGCTAAGTACCGTTTTGATACTACTAACATTCCTCGGACGCTGACTGGAAATGGCGCATCGACGGTGTGGAAAGGCATTTTGACAAGGTGGCAGCTTGTTCTCGCGGGCTCCAAATGATGGGTTGGTAATGGTTGTATAATAAAATTTTGGCTCGACGATTGGGGACCGCTGATTCAAGTGGCTTTAACTCCTGTTCCTGCTAAGCTGAGTCACACACAGGTTAAGGACTTTGTTGGAACGAAGGGTGTTTGGAATTGGGCTAGCTTTCAACACTTCCTTCCTTCCTCTGTTTGTATAGATATAGCTAGCATTGTAGCATTAAAAGCATAGTTTGGAGATGACCAATTAACATGGGGAGCTTCCCCCAATGGTTACTTCTCTACTGCATCTACTTATGAACTTATTGAGGAGGTTCAGGATAGAGCGGGCAGCAGAATTTGGGAGTAGGCGTGGTGATGGCCAGGTCCTCAGAGGATCAGATCGTCTTTATGGTTACTAGCTAAGAAGAAGCTCTTGACAAACCAGCAGCGGTTTCTCTGACATCTAAATAATGATATCAGGTGCCGCTTTTGTGGGGTCCCTGAAACTTATTTGCATGCCATCCAGGACTATTACAAAGTGCATGTATTTTGGAATCAGTTTCCTTCCGACGGGGTTCATTTAGAGTTTTTTCATGGCAACGCTCTATAATGGCTGACCACGAACCTCCGTAATTCTACTCAAGTGTTGAGAAATGCGTGGTCCACTATTTTTGGGGTCGCTTGTTGGTTTATTTGGTTCTGGCGAAACAATCCTATTTCGATGATAATTTCTCTTGGCCTAGCACAAGTATTGGTTCCTTTATTGTTGTAGACTACGTCACTAGGGTAGTAAAGGCTGAGCATACTCTATCACGTGCAACTAATGAGATAAGTGGTGCAAATCGTCACCATATGGGTTGGACCAAGCCTAAGGAGGGTGGGTGAAGTTAAATACTGACGGGGCGGTTAATTCTTCCACTCGGTGTGTCACGGTCAGAGGTTTACTACATGATGGCTCAGGAAATTGGAGAGGAGATTTTGTTCACAATATTGGTTCTTGATTGCCTTTAATTGCTGAAATTTGGGGAGTTCATACAGGCCTAGCTCTTACCTGGGACCTGGGTTATAGGCGAGTAGAGCTCGAAGTAGATTCTTTGAAGGTCATCAACATTTTATCTGGGTCAGATAACTTGAGATATTGTGGTAGTTCTTTGGGGATGGCCATATGAGAGCTATTGGCTAGACCGTGGGAGGTTAGCCTTTGTCATATTTTCAGGGAGGGTAATTAGTGTGCGGACTGGTTAGCCCACTTTGCAAGGTCTTTTGATATCAGAGTTTTTTGTCTTCAGTCTCCACCTTCGTGTTGCGTTTCTTCTCTACTTGACGATATGAATGGGATCTTGTCCCCAGGTTTCGGCATGTAATCTTTTGTTTTCTCCCTTATATACAAAAAAAAGATGCATGAATGTGAACAGTGTATGCATGGTGTTAATAGCATTAAACAATAAAATATGAACAGTGCATGCATTTATGTTAGTGTACGTGAACGGTGTTAATAGTGTTAAACAATAAAAGATTAATAGTGCATGCATTTATGTCAGTGTACATAAAATAGTGTTAATAGTATTAAACAATTAAAGATGAATAAACGTGAACAAGTGTAATTATGCATGCATGAACAATATTAAAAAAATGCATGTTAACTTGAATGATGATGAAGTATATGCATGTTACTTATTTCTATCCCGGGATAATTGAATAATTAATGTTTTATGGATTTATCAAATTTGGAACAATATTATGTTAGATTTGTTAATCACTAAAGTGATCAAATCTTTAAGCTAATTTGTTTATAAATTAACTAGAATTTTTCAATCACTTACTCATAAAATTGATGCTATAAATTATCTATGAGTAGATTGAAATTCACTATTATAAAAAATTTATGAATTACCCAAAGGTTAATTGGTTGTTCTTATAATGAATGTTAATGATTGTTTGGTAATGTAAATATACTATTAGTTTTACTTTTTTTTTACGAAACTATTAGTTTTACTTATTTATACAAAGATAATAAATATTTCTAAGTAGTGTATGCATCGTTACCTAATAATGTTAAATATTATTGGCATCATTATGATTATTTTGTGCATTGATGTATCACCCAAAGGAGAACATTAATGTACATTAATTGTTAACATAATCTTTCATCTGAATCTATATAATATGTTAGTTTATGAATCAAAGCATTAATATTAGGCGTGTATTTATTGTAGTTTCTGTCCTATGTCTTTATATTCACAAGCTTCGTCTATACCAATATTGAATGGGCTGAAATTTTCCAACTGGAGTGAACAAGTCCAATTTCACCTTGGTGTATTGGATCTTTATTTTGGCACTCCAAGTTGAAAAACCTGCTGCTATTACTAATACTAGCAGTGATGAAGAAAAGGCTCATTATAAAGCTTGGGAAAAAATCAAATTGACTGAGCTTGATGTTTATGCGAATGAACATAGTAAACAATATCAAGCCAGCTCTTCCCAAAACTGAAAGTGCTAAAGAATTTATGAGTTTTGTGGAAGAACACTCTTAAACAGTCAATAAATCTCTTGCTAGGACACTAATGGGTACTTTGACCACCATGAAATTTGATGGTTCTCGTACTATGCATGAACATGTCATTGAAATGACAAATATTGTAGCAAGATTTAAGTCTCTGGGAATGGAAGTGGATGAGAATTTCCTTGTACAATTTATTTTGAACTCTTTACCATCTGAGTATGGTTCGTTCGAAATGAGCTATAACACCATGAAAGAAAAATGGAACGTGCATGAATTACAAATATGTTGCACATTTCCTTATACCTTTCATCTTCTAATTATATATAGAAATTGCTTAGGTTACGGGATGATATAAGACTAAACCTATTATTTATATCTAAGGATGATTTAAGAATAAAACTATTATATATATCTAAGGTAGTACAACTTAAGTAACCGCCTACCATAACCAGTAACACAAAAGGCTTACTTATCTCAAAGTAAAAAAGAAATTGTATGTTGACTCAGGAGGAAACAAGACTTAAAAATCAGGGAAATCTTTCCATCCATTTTATGAAATATTAAGGAGCTAGTAAGAAAGTACATAAGAAACATGGAAAGGGGAAAGAACCACTGAAGACCAATGAGTCCTCCGTTAAGATCCAAAAGTAGGAAAATAATAACAAATGTCATTTTTGTGGAAAATCTAGACACTTGCAGAAAGACTGTCCACGACGTAAGCCTTGGTTCGAAAATAAAGGTAAGCTTAAAGCTTATGTATGTTTTGAATCAAGTTTAACTTAAGTTCCACGTAATACTTGGTGGATTGATTCTAGATGTACAACTCATGTTTGTAATACTACGCAGGGATTTCTTACGATCCAAACCACAAATCCAAATGAGAAGTTTGTCTTTATGGGGAATAGAGTAAAGGTTCCAGTGGAAGTAGTTGGGACTTACCGTTTAATCCTGAAATTGGACATCGTTTAGATTTATTTGAAACTCTTTATGTACCTAGTATTTCTAGGAATTTGATTTCTTTATCTAAACTTGAAGTCAATGGATACTCTTTTAAGTTTGGTAATAGATGTTTCGGTTTGTTTAAGCATACTAGTATGATTGGATTTATTATACCTTGTGATGATTTATATAAATTGAATCTTGATAATTTATATGCTGAAACTCTTATAACCTTGCATCATAAAGTTGGAACTAAACGTAGTTTCATGAATGAATGTTCTGCTTACTTGTGGCATAAGCGTTTAAGTCATATTTCCAAAGAAAGACTGGATAGATTAGTAAAGAATGGAATTCTTCCAAATTTGGATTTTACTGATCTCAATATTTGTGTGGATTGTATTAAGGGAAAGCAAACAAAACACACAAAGAAAGGTTCCACGAGAAGCACTCAGCCTCTTCAAATTGTATACATCGATATATGTGGACCTTTTGATATTAATTCTTTTGGTAAAGAAAAATACTTTATCACCTTTATTGATGATTGTTCACTTTACAAATATGTCTATTTACTGCATGAGAAATCTAAGTAGTGAATGCCTTAGAAATTATATAACTGAAGTTGAAAGGCAACTAGATAGAAAAGCGAAAATTGTTAGGTCTGATAGAGGTGGTGAGTATTACGGAAGATATGATGAAAGTGGACAACACCTTGGTCCATTTGCTAAATTCCTAGAAAAGCATGGCATATGTGCTCAATACATAATGTCGGGCACCCTACAACAAAATGGTGTATTAGAAAGGCGTAATCGAACCTTAATGGACATAGTTAGAAGGATGTTAAATAATGCATCTTTACCCTTATCATTATTGATGTATGCCTTAAAAACTACTATGTATTTGTTAAATAGGGTTCCTAATAAGGCAATTCTAAAGACACCTTTTGAACTGTCGACTGGTAGAAAACCTAGTTTAAGGCTTCTGCATGTCTGGGTTGCCAGGCAGAAATAAGGATTTATAATCCACAAGAAAAGAAACGGGATGCAAGAACAATCAATGGATGTTTCATTGGTTATCCAAAAAAATCTAAAGGGTATAGATTTTATTGTCCTAACCACAGTACAAGAATTGTTGAAACTGGAAATGCTAGGTTTACTAAAAATGGTGAAATTAGTGGGAGTAACATTCCACGAAATGTGGAAATTAAGGAAGTTAGGATACAAGTCCCTTTGACTTGTGTTCCCATTGCTCAAATTGTTGTTCCTCAAATTGTTGCACCGCATAACAATCATGAAGAGCATCAAATACATGTTCCTAACATTTAACATGAACCTGTAATAAAAGAACCATAGGAAATAGCATTAAGAAGATCCCAAAGAGAAAGGAGATCTACTATTCCGAATGATCATATGGTCTATCTACAAGAGTTGGAAGATGACTTAGGAATTAATAATGAACCAATTTCATTTTCACAAGCCATTAATAGTGTTAATGCTAATAAATGGTTAGATGCAATGAAAGATGAGCTTAAATCCATGGAATATAATGATGTTTGGGACATTGTAGAATTACCTGAAGGATACAAGAAAGTTAGATGTAAATGGGTCTTTAAGACAAAGCGTGACTCTCATGGCAACCTTGAACGTTATAAGGCTAGACTTGTTGCTACGGGTTTTACTAAAAAAGATGGCATTGTCTATAAGGAAATATTCTCACCAGTTTCCAAGAAAGATTCTCTCATAATTATCATGGCACTAGTAGCTTATTATAATTTAGAGTTAAATTAGATGGATGTGAAAATCGCCTTTCTAAATTTAGAGGAAAATGTGAATTTAGAGGAAAATGTATATATGGATCAACCAATGGGTTCCTCAGCTGAACGAAAAGAACATATGGCGTGTAAACTGAAAAAGTCAATATACAGACTCAAGCAAGCATCCTGCTAATGGTATCTTAAGTTAATGATACTGTTGTTTCCTTTGGTTTTAAAGAAAACATTGCTGATCAGTGTATATATCTGAAGGTCAGTAGGAGTAAGTTTATCTTTTTGATTATGTATATTAATGACATCTTGCTCGCAACTAGTAATCTTGGTCTATTAAGTGAGATTAAGCAGTTTCTCTCTAACAACTTTGAAATGAAATATATGAGAGAGGCAAACTATGTGATTAGAATAGAAATATTTCGGAATAGATCACAAGGACTATTAGGTTTGTCTCAAAAAGCATATATTAATAAAGTTTTAGAGAGATTCAGAATGGATAAATGTTCATCATCTCCAGTTCCAATTTAGAAAGGAGACAAATTTAGTCTCATGCAATGTCCAAAGAATGATATGGAACGAAAACAGATGAAAGGAATTCCTTATGCATCTATTGTTGGGAGTTTGATGTATGCTCAAACATGTACAAGACCGGACATTAGCTTTGCAGTTGATATGCTTGGTAGATACCAAAGTAACCCAGGATTGGATCATTAGAAAGCTATAAAGAAAGTCTTAAGATATTTGCAAGAGACAAAAGATCACATGTTTACTTATAGGAGGTTCGATCATCTTAAAGTAATTGGATATTTAGATTCAGATTCGGATTTTGCTGGTTGTGTAGATACTAGAAAATCTACATTTGGCTATGTATATCTTTTAGCTAGAGGAGCAATATCATGGAAGAGTGCGACACAGTCAATAATTGTTGCATCCACCATCAAAGCTGAATTTGTGGCGTGTTTTGAGGCCATGGTTTAGGCTAAGTGGTTGCGAAACTTTATTTCAAGACTTGGAATAGTCAACATAATTGTTAGGCTGCTGAAATTTTATTGTGATAATTTCGCAACAATTTTCTTTTCTAAAAATGACAAGTATTCCAAAGGTATTAAACATATGGAATTGAAATATTTTACCGTACGTTAAAGAAGAGGTTCAGAAGCGTAGAGTGTCAATTGAGCACATATTAGCACTAATTTTATGATTGTTGAGCCTTTGATTAAGGGATTACTGCCCAAAATATTTATAGGGCATATTGACAGCATGGGAATTATTGCCAAGTAGGCATTAATGCATATTATGATAATGTTTATGTTAATGTAATTGACATTCTGAACTCATTATTGAATTTGTTTCTGATTTATCTGGTTTTCTGAATGCGTATCTTGAATTGAATGGAATGATGATAACAATTGTTTTTGGTCTTGAATCGACATTAATTTTTGTTCAATTATATGTTTCCCATTTATGGATCATTTCATGAAGAACACTAACTTTGTAGTACATGGAAGGGAATATGTTGTTTAAATCACATACAACTGTTATAACTCACGTTAGTTTTAATTCTTGATTATGATGACTAATGTATTCAATGCACGTTAAATTTAAATCACTTATGTAGATGACAATGTCACATAAGTCAAGTGGGAGAACGTTGAATTATTAATGTCTCATGTAATAAATGTTTATAAAGCTTAATACCGACATAATGGGTGTGGTATTTAAGAGGTGGTTTTATAAAAAAAAACCACTTATAAACGTCACCTCTTTTGATCTTATTCTTGCCGATTAAGTTGCTTATGCCGATAGCCATCAAATAAGGAGAAAATACAGGAAGAATAGAAACACATAAGAGAATCAACATTAATCAAATTTATGGATCAAGTTACGATAATTTATATGTGAAAATTATATATGTTTAAGATTTTTTATAATCATATAATGAAGAGAAAGTTTAACAAGGTCGATTCTACATCACCTAAATTTCAATGCATATAGCTACGGGGCTTGCAATTTTCTTCTTTAAGGCACTTGATTACATCAGTTGCAGTGTCGATACCTGTCACACAGGATTGGATATTATCATATTACAGAAATTCGCAAAAGAGTAACCACAATTTTGAATGACATTGGATTCCAGCATAAGATTGTATCGAGTATATAGGATCTACATCATTGACCGTCAAAGGACAATCTTTTTATTTATTTTTAATAAAAAAGTTTGGACTTTTTATCTTTAGGAAAGTTTGAGGTAAGAATGCATCCTACAATACCATCTGTTAGAATTTGAATGTTATTAAGAGTCCTCAAAAAGCTCAATGACTTTTACTAAAATTCTACAAAATATCAGGAGCACATAACTGAGAAATAGATGAAGATAACCTGCAAAATAAGCTGCATCAGCGTATCCCAGATATCTTGCATTAGTATGCTCCCCGGTGAAGTAAATCGGACCAATAGGTTCCTATTGTCCATTTAATTTTCAGTTAAAAAAATTGTTAATCACTTCAGACTAGTGCTGTGTGTTTGATCGTGATCGCTTACCCTTAATTGTTCGAATCTCTTTTCACTATACCCTTTAGGCCAATTAGAATAGCTACCCTTGAAGAACTTGTTGGACCACCATTTAGGTACAAGAATTCCTTCGGGCACTGGGATGTTATTTCCAAACATTTTCCTCAACACTTGCATGATCTCTTCTTGGGTTTTCTCGTCCTTCTGGTGCTCTATTCTCTTCGATTCTTCGTCTGTTACGGTTACAAACAATATGTTTGATCCGGGCAGTTGATTGTTCAAGTGCTGAAACCACCAAGAACATAGTGGGGACAACAACTTCAGTGAAAGGTTTAGCTGGTGATGTAGTAGGACAAATTTTAGTACCTGCCAAATAGGATAGTAGCCTCGCCTTTCATGAGCATATATAAGGAATTCAGTTCCGGGGCCAGAGGGCCAGAACTTGTAAGGAAATTTCAGGAAAATCTTGGTGAATACAGCCATCTCAAAGTTGTCTACTGCCAGTCTTTTCCATTGCTGATTATGATGAGTTATCACATGCAAGTTCTCATAATGTTAGTAAATGAAAACAAATACAGTTCGTGTAACGAGAACTTACAGGCAGATCGGGCTTGAACTCAATGAGATCACTCTGGAGGACCCCAACGCTTACCGACACAATTGCATATTTAGCTTGGTAAATAGAACCATCTTCTGTTTTTACTTTCACCCCATCATCGGAGTACTGAATCTCTTTAACTACCTGCAGTTTGTAACAACGGATTGCTTGATAGATTCTCTGACACAGAAGTGGCTTGTGGAAGATTGAGTTGTCTAGTTATCACGAGTCTTTATAGTGTCATATTGTACTAAAATACAAATAGAAATAATTTTTTCTTTATTAATCTTCATCTTATAAATTTTTAACAAATATTAATTAAGACATGGAAACAGGAGCAGTTCTGACGTCGAATTAGTTAAAAGAGGTGCAAGCTAACATGGAAGCCACACCGGTCCTGGAATTATCTTACCTTGTTTAACTTAAGCCTGGGATCCTTTATGACTCCGTCTTCTTGTGAAAGAAACTGCGAAGCGATGTAATAACCGGTAGACTGGAACCCTCTTGAGTCAGCCACAAAGAACGTCTCCTCCCCGAAATCCAAAAACTCGTGACGAGGAAGTGCGTTCTTCAAGCTTGTCACGGATGGTGGCTGCGAATCTTCATAGTCATAGTAGAAGTAATCTATAACCATTTCAAGTGGGGTCGTGGGTACACTACCAAACTCCCAGTTGTTATATGTCAGCATAATTCAGGTCCTGAAACTCATGAATACAAGCAATTGACATTTCCTTACTGTTCGCTAAGGCGTTGAGCGTCTGAAATGGAGATATCGTTATCGTCACTGCCATCTTTTCCTGAACTGGATGACAACAAGTTGGAAAGTTTATTGCAGAAATTGTCCCTTGCTTCTGCGGCTTTAAAAGCTGCGTCTGCCACATCCTGCGGGTACAAACCACCCCTGAAAAAACATACAAACTTGCTTTACATATATCAAGATTTGAACCTGACAGATGAAGACAAAACTTGAGAACTGTTAACTTTTAATTAGTTCTGCAGAAATGACTTCTCAGAAATGACAACGAAATGGAGATTTAGGTGAGGCACAGATTACTCTTGCATGTAGACATTTGATGAAATGTCCTGGAAATCTGAGAAGAAAGTCTTGAGCTTAAGTTGATTAGCAATTTCATACAAGTGACTGCACTTTGGACCTCCACCCACAAGCCAGTTTGCACCCATTTCAATGGTGTGACCAGCAAATTGTGTTGTTTGCAGACGGCCACCTATCCTTCCGTTGGCTTCTAGTATCAGGATATCTTGTGTTCCAGCTTCATGTAGCGTCTTTGCTGCCATAATTCCTGCAAGAGATTGTGAAAATTATTATTGTAAATCTGTAGTCATTTACAGTCAAGTGCACATAACCGTATTTTTATACTCTTCAGAGAAATTTATTTGTATAAAACATGAAAAACCTGACAATCCAGCTCCGATGATGATGACTGTATGGGATGATGAAGTAGAAGCCATGACTGATTAGTTATGGAAAAGAAGAAACTCCAACAAGTACCTTTCATGGAAGGAACATCCTCCTAGTATTCCTTTTTTGGGATTTTGTCCTTTAACAGGAAGTCAAAATCTTTTTTATGGATAGTTAATTAATAACCATTTGTTACATATTAAATACTTTTTGTCCTAGCATACTTCAAACACAATCCATTAATTAATGCGTCGTTACTTTTCTAGGAAAATAAGGCCGGTTGAAAATAAATACGACCACCAAATTTAATTTGTGCGCAGGAAAATGAGTTCTTTCCTTGCATTATATAGCGTTTTCATATATTTAGAATGTCGAAACTCTCCTGATATAAGTAGTTATATAATATGTAATTATTACTTTTTACTAATATGATTATGTAATATTAATTTAATATATACCTTTATTTTTATTTTCTTTATAATAGATTATTATCAATTTTAAT
>JANZLH020000129.1:2825971-2836812 GCA_026770325.2 Erythroxylum fimbriatum | reverse complement strand
AATCATTATCCCTATAATCATAATCAACAACCAACCACTCATTTTTCATTTCATACCTATTAACTCCTTCCCAAACCCATCAACCAAGCACCCCCTTAAATCTTCAATAATAGGTTCATATCAACCATCAATTTTTATTCCATACCCATACCCGTTTTTTCATATCCTTCAAACAAGCACACCCTAAAGCTCTTCCCATTCATATTCCTGTAGGCCTCAAAACCTTAACTCCTCTTCTTATAGCTAATTTTTTATTGATAAGACAACTATTTTTCTTTTTTTTCCAGGTTATATACTATTGGAATTTAGAAATAGAAATTAAATAAAAAATAGAGTAAAAACTAGGTCATGCAGAAAGCAATTTATTGATAGGATATATTTTACATTGATGTTAAAGGCCTAGATATATAGGCAATAAAAGGTAAAGGTCAACCAAATAAATCAAAATTTTAAAAGTTTAAATCCTAATAGATAACAACTTTATCTTAACATTTTTTCTTTTAACAAATAATATATTTTATCTTTACTACTCTATCTTATTACTCTTTAATTTTATCTTTAAACAAAGACCACATTTTAAACTTTGAATCATTCTTCAACATTCCTTCTTAATTCAAAGTTGTAAGACTCTTTAAGTTTGATAATGTATTTCCCATCGTCCTTCAATGGTTGGAGCACATCTCTCCACAATTCTTTTCTTTAGATCACTTCTCTTCAATCTTCTCAATAGAGCACTTCTCTCTATGATTCGTCTTGACGCATTTCTCACCAACTGCTCTAAAAAAGAATTTCTTCTTGTGCCATATTTGTTTCTTCTTCATTTTGAAATATGCAGTTTTTTTGTAAATGCTCAAACCTCTTACACTTGAAGCATTGTCATTTTCCTTTATGCCAATAATCCTTCTCTTCATGGCCGAATTTTTTACAATTTGTACATTGGATAATTTTACTTTTACCCTTTGAAGAGGAACTCTGGACTATGTATGTTCTTTTAACCCTATCATCATTTTCTCCATTCCTTATTATTCTTCTTTGGTCCACAACTTGAAGAGCGTTTAGTAACTCTGCATAGGTTATATTTAATAGAACTTTAGGAACTTCAAGTGATTAAATTTTTGACTCGTACCTTTCAAAAAGTGTCACAAGAACCTTGTCTACAACCCGTTGAGTATGAAATTTTTCACCAAGTAACTTGATTTGATTGACAATAGACATAAGTTTGCTCCCATATTCCTTGACACCTTCAGATATCTTCATTTTTGATATCTCAAATTCTCTTTAGAGATTCAAAAATTGGATTATCTTAGTTTGAGTATTGCCCTCAAATTCTTCTTTTAGTTTCTCTCATGCTTCTTTAGGAGATTCACATGTTATTATACTCGTAAAATTCCTTCCGTCACAGCTGAATGGAGGCAGACAGAGCTTTTGGTTTCTTTGCCCTTTCTTTATCATTCTTCTTGATTTGGTTTAGGATTGGATTTTGCATAAGAGGTGTAGGCCCAAACTCACTTTCAATAACCTCCCATAAATTGATAGCTTGAAAGTAGGACTTCATTTTGATAGCCCAAGAGTGATAATTTTCTCTATTCAAAATAAGAATTGGAATAGAGAAATTGTTTGATGTCATTGCTAGGGTTAAACACTCATAATTTTTTAAAGGTTTCACTACTCAATCCTCAATCCTCACAAGCCCAAGAATAACTGAAGCTCTGATACCATATTGGAATTTAGAACTAGAAACTAAATAAAAATATAGTAGAAAAGAGGTAATGCAGAAAGCAATTTATTGATAGGATATATTTTACATTAACATTGAAGTCCTAAATATATACGCAATGAAAGGTGAAGATTAACCAAACAAATCAAAAATATAAAAGTTTAAATCCTAATAGATAACAACTTTATCTTAACAGATAAAATTTTATTTTCTAGCAAATAACATATCTTATCTTTACTACTCTATCTTAGTACTCCTAAATTTTATCTTGAAAAAAAGACCACATTTTTAACTTTGAATCATTCTCCAACATATACTACATAATTGATCATATTCTGGCAATCTTGATTAGAGACTTTCTTAAAAGTAGACCAATGTAGAGGAAGTGAGAAAGGCAAGTTGAAATGTTGTATTCATCTATTATATAACCGGAATTTAAGCCATATAAAGTATGAATACATAATATTTAATGTTTATTGGACTTATATTGATCTTTTATAACAATTCACAATTCACAAATCATAAAATTGAAGAATTAAGAAAAGCTAGATGAGAATCTATCTTTAATCTCACAACTGTTAAGGTCATTTAGTGGTTTTGCAAATGGATAAATAATTTTTTAAGTGTTTATTCAAGCAACAAGTTTTAATTGGTTGTCCGTATAAGTAATTTTCATTGATTAATTTAAAATTGGAAAATGAAGACCACTATAATCTAACAATTGATAATTTGTGGTACCTAGTATGATTGGCAAAGTTTACTTTTAACTTTGTGGAGAATGTGGTGTAAACTTCATATCAACAGATCTACGTTTGTAGTTGAAGATGTTGACATGAAAGTTAAATAGTTAAGCTAGACACTGATCTCTCCATTAGCATTTAGTAAGATTATCAATATTTTTAAAATTGACATTTGAATTTTTATAGTTAAGTAATGTAAATTATATGAAGTTATTAATTTAATTTTAACATATGTGTTTATTATTTAATAGATAAATAGAGGAAAGTTTAACTATTCTTAATAATTCAGTCTTTTAGAAAGATTCAATCGTCTAGTTTGGGTTCATGTTAGATTGGTTTTTGACTTAAAGAACCATATTATTTGTTTATATTGTAACAAACATTTGAAACGATGGAGAATCACCAGATAAAAAAATATTAAGTTGTGATCAAAGGTGATGTAAGACCTTGTAAGAAAGATATGATGCAAAATGACACATACAAATTTTGCTTGCAAAATATCAAATTAAAATGAGAAAGAAAGAAAACAGACATTTAACTTAGATTGGTGGAACACTAATTTATATTGGCCAACTAATCTCCCTCAAAATATGATTAACAACTTTAAATATTCAAACTTGATTTTTTAATAAAATTATAATTAAAACAACTTTCAAAATGTCTCTCAAAGAATGTTTGAAAGATCATAAGACTTTTCTTTTAAAACTAAAAGCTTTAATATTTCTTAATGAATAAAAAGACTTATACAATAAAATGATATGAAATATTTATGCATAATGAGCCTTTAAGATCATCAAATTGATTAAATAAGATTACAACTAAAATTGCAAAATATAAAATGAACTTAATATGCCTTGATTTTCTTTTGTTATTGACTTGATCTTTTACTTTAAGAGTTACAAACTTTAACTTTTCTTTGTCTACTGTATGAAATATCTTTTTAAGATTATAGCTACATCTTTTTCTTACATCGCTTCTCATCAAAATAATAAACTTATTAGTAGTAATTATAATTTGAAATCATCAAAATATCAATCAAACGTTCATTAATTCAACACCATATATTACCTATAAATTACAAAAAAATTCATAAGTGGTATATGTTTTGACCTTTTTTGTAAAAAAATTATTACACAGGACTTTTTTATATTTTAAAAATAAATTATATTTTAAAATATTTTTATTTAAAAATAAAATTTTGGCAAACTAAATTGGGATGATATCCCAAATCAAATTTTAGATCCATCACAAAATCCGACTCCTTGATTTTTTTTTTCATTCTTCCACTTATTTCTATTCAAAATTTGGTGATTACTTCATTTACACGAGCTAATTGATAAGTCTACTGTAATTTTGTCAGCCCAATAATGCCATCTGTTCCAAGTAATTCTCCTTTCCCCATTCTATCTCGCCAAAATCAATTTCAAACCCCATATTTAAAAATGTTCATACTAAAATGATGTCGTGTTTTGTAGAGAAGGCTAGCCTGGAAGTCTAATATTAACTTAAAGCTTGTCAACCCAAACTTAACTAGTTGACTTTAATCTGGACTAGTTGGGTACCCTTTTTACGATCTCTACCCATATCCCCAAACCTGTCATCTCTTCATAATTCATATTTCCTATTCATTAAGCACAACCTCATCGCCTATTTCCCCTCCAACTTCCTATAATACATTGAACATTTCACCTGTTCCAAATGAACAAATGTCAATTGCTATTATCTAACCCGGCAACCAACCTTCTCCTCACGTACCTTCTTTTTCAAGCCAACTATCTTAACCCTCTGTCACAGCCTATTTCCAAAACAACATCCATAAGCTGTCTTTTTTCTTAATATATGGCCATTTTTACAACTCCCTTTATACCATTTACTCACAAACAAGCACACAAATAAGAAAGATATAATGGAAAGTGAGTTTGATGCACTATTAAAAAAACTAGACACGGGATCTGATACATAGGAGGAACCTCAAAATGTAATAGTTTTTAGTGGTTATTTCCAATTAAGAGAAAACCTAATTAATTTATTTACAGATACAAGATACATCTTATTACAAAAGGATTTACATAGAGGATCGATTTTAACTATCATTCCATGTCTTTAGCCCCCCATAGTCAAACATGTTATAATGCGATTGATCTTCTCACTGGCTGTTTAGAAAAATTGGGTCATACATATATTAGATGTCAATAATAAATTCCTTTAATGAATAATTATGCTTAGAGGAGGAACTTTTCATGAGACAAATACTAGGGTTTGAGTATTTAGAATTCCCATATTATGTCTTCTACTTGTATAAAATGATAATGAACTTGTTAAGTGACCGTTTCACCACAATAGTTTAAGTTGTTGTGTGAAACTAATTTAATTGGTTTTATATATTCACTAATACATCCCCTCAAGTGAAAGCTCTTTGGGCTTGAAACTTGCACAAGCTCACTCTACCTTATGTTGAATAATAGATGGGTGGTAGGATTTGAACTCACGACCACTTGATCACAAAGACCCTGATACCATATTAAGTGATCGTTTCACCATAATAGCTTAAGCTGTTGTGTAAGGCCAACTTAATTGGTTTTATATATTCACGAATAGAAGTTAAGTAGTTTCTGATCCCTATTGTCTTCTAAAATCCTAGGTAAACACATCCCTACTTTTTCTTCATAAATCATGTTTTCTTGTTTATTTTCTAGTTTATGTAAATATAATTATGATCTGGAAATAGTCTAGCTCTTATCCACTATACCCTTCATGCCCTATCCACACAATTTTATGCTGAGGACCTCAAAAACTCAACTTATGTCTTAGTTGTTAAAGTATTGCGTACAACTGATGGATTGATACCTTCATGGTCAGAATACATTGAAACCATTTTACATGACTATAACATGCATAAAGAAAGGGTGTTCTAACTCCAATGGCTTCTAATATGCCTTTACACCTCAATGATGCCTCCCTGCCTATGGATTCTATAATATATTGTCATCAGGTTATTGGCAAGCTTCAGTATTTATCTTTTACTAGCTCTAATATTAGTTTTGCAGGTTGTTACAATTTATGGATTCCCAAACTACCCTTCAGTGGCAAGTAGTAAAGTGACTCTAAACGTTATTTGAAGGAAGCAATGATCTATGTTTTCAAAATTACAAGAATGTCCTCTATTTTATCTACTTATTTAACTTATCTTTTGTTATTTTATTCTTTAATTTCAGTTTGAATAATTCTCCTTATCTTATGGAGATTTACTAGAGATTGTATTTTCTTTAAATTGCATAAATCTCCATTGGCTATTGAATAAGATCATCTTTTTTTCCTTCTGAACATCATGTCATCATTAAGGCAAAGATCAAAGAATATAAACATTCATATTTAGGTAATGCCATCCTTTGCCTATATATGATTAAAGAGATTAGTTTAAGTTGTCGTCTTATGAATGGGGTTTATGTTGTCGCCTATAATTTTATGTTGTCAAGCTAAGTTAAGTAATTATTTAGAAGTTGATGTTTGCCAAACAACTTATGAAATTTCTATATATTATAGTAAAGGCTGACTTTAAAAATGAGTATTTCGCTAAAGTAAATTAAAAATTATCTTAATATGGTAATTTTTATATGATTAATTATATTTAACTTCTATTGATACATCTTCATCACATAAAAAAATTGTTAGTTTGAATCATGGTTTAAAAAATTCATAAGAAATAGTTAAAATTTTATATATATAGAAACAAGAACAGAGTATGTAGTGAGAGAAAAAACAAGTTTCTCCCTCTTTCACGTTAATCTTAATGAAGCCCAAAATAGAGCTTAAATAATCATGTCCAGCTGTACATCATAACAAAATATCTAACTATTTACAACAGAAACAAAATACAATAGGTTTACAAGGTTGTGGTCGACTATTTAATTGGGCAAATCGTATGTTCCGTCCCAACCTGTGCCATTGCAAGTTTGCAACCCTTCCACGTATTTAGCTCTGTCTTATTTATTTATTGTTTAAATGTGTGGATGTCGTGTAATGGCACAGGGTGGGCATACGGATTGTGGAGCAGGCCATTTCATTGGATTTTAACGCAGGCAAAGCTAAATTTGTCTAATAAAACACGTGGAAACCAAGGGCTGTTTAGTTAATAGCTATTCTTAACATATTACTACTCCTATAGGCTGTGTTTGTTTTGTTGGCATGAGATCTTCTATCCTAAAAAATATGTACCTACTCTGTCCTATTAAATTTAAGCCCTCTATTTATGTAGGTTAGAGGGCTTGAATTTAATGGGACAGAGTAGGTACATATTTTTAGGGACAGATATACTGTTTTTGTTTTTCCTATGTATATGTTTAAACTTCCTTGGCTAGAATGGCTTAAAATATTCCAGCAGAATGCGTGTTTTCTCAGGTTTGTTAGATTGGACAAATTTTGTACCTCATACTATGTTTTTATGAAATCATATGCTGGAAGGAGGAAGCAATGGGTTGGTGGGCTGCTTACTTGTTTAGGGTCACATGTTCCGAATAAATACATTTATAGCGCTAAACTTGCAATTGTGCATACAAGTACATAATTAAGATAAAAAAAAATATTTCGTAAAACAAACATTTCAACACAAAATGTAGAAATTTAATGAAATCTACAAATAAAATGCAATTAGTAATGTAGCATAAACATGTTTACATCAAAAAAAAACTTAAATAATATGTGTAGGTGCGATTTCCCTACAATGTATAAATATACCATACTTGATATAAGGATTTTTTGTATACTATGGTTAATATATATAAAATTTGTGGTAGAAAGAAGATTATGACTCCCTTACTTAAATGATATATGTATAGATACAATCACACTACAATGTATAAATATACTATAATTGATTTAAGAACTTTTGTTGTTGTTGTTATTGTTGTTGTTGTTGTTGTTGTTTTTATGATTATGATTATGGTTATTATGATTATGATTATGATTATGATGATGATGATGATGATGATGATGATGATGATGATGATGATGATGATGATTATTATTATTATTATTATTATTATTTTATTGGAGTTATAAACTTAATTTTTGTAGAATTTAATATCTAAAATCTAAATTCCTATAAGAATTGAACTAAATACTAACATATATAATATTCATTATAATTTTTTTTAAAGCTATGTCCTCATAAGTCATTTTACACACAAACAGCTAATACTAAACAACTAATTTTACCAAACATCAAATGATAAACAGCTAATGTAATCAGCTGGTCAAATAAGCTAATATAATCAGCTATCAGCTATCAGCTGATAGAATCAGCTAACAGCTAATGCAATCAGCTGATTGCCAAACAGGGCCATAATCTCGACTCATTGAAGAATGTTTCCACCAAGTTTTAGAATTTTTGGAGCTATCAGTTGAGAGCAGTAAATTTGTGAAAAGTGACGTAAACAAGTCCACAAGCAGTGGGATTTAATTGAGTGAGGCAACAATTAATCAAGAGGAGGTCACGCACAACAATGAGGACACACGCAATACAAGCAAATGAAAATGTTTAGCGCAAATTAAATTGGGAGAAGACAATAGTTAAGCATGGTGGAACGCAGCACACAAGGAGAGCGACGTGGACCAATGAACGCATAAGGCCATATCACGCAAAAATAAGCAAGCAATGGGAAAATCACGCAATAGGAGACAGCTGGGCGTGAAATAGAGGGAGAAAGAATTAAAGGAGCAAGTGGAATTAGCTGGAGCGGCGTTTTGAAGGAGAGAATTAAATTGGTGGGCTGCGTGAACATAAATGGGCCAGCAAGCCCATCCATGCTACAAGCAGAGAACAAAAAATTAAATCAGGTAAGTGAGGTGAGGAGGCCAGCAAAACGATACAGGAGCATTAGGAGGCAATAGACACGCATATGGAGGACAACTGTCAACGCAAGAGGGGACCCAGTAGAGACTCAACATTTTACACATTAATTAAATGAGCAACAAAGCAACGTGAAAGCAGCTACGGACACGTGACCCAGGCGCAGCCAACATAGGAGAGCAAAATATCAATTAACTAGAAAGAGCAGCAAAGGACGGAGACACGCGGCGCAAAAGGAGAGTAAATTAGCAACAATAGAGTTGCTGTGGAGACCAGGAGGCGGCAAGTGTGTCTGGTGGGTCTGTGAAGAAACAGAAGAGAAGACAAAAAAGAGAGGGGGGCGTTGTTGGTCTGTTTCTACATTCTTTGGGTTAAAAATAGAGAAGTGAAAAACAAGGCAAAGGTTTTGTGTTGATTTTGGAAGACAGCAAAAAAGAATGCAAAAACAAAAGTGACCTAGATTTCGATTCTCTTCCTTTGTCTCCCAAAAATTCAAAATATGATCTTCCACCTTCCATGACTGACCACCGGAGCTCACCATTAATAGCATCCTCCATGAACTTTCGTAGCTAGTTCATCTTAATCCTCTGATTCAATGGCAATAGCAGGAGCTTGGGTTTTCATAGGGGAGTTTAAGATGCATTTATCTTCCATTCATTTAATTATTTAGTGTTTCCTAGGTCTTAGGATAAATATTTAATTATTTGGAGTTATGTATGGATTATATCTTTGAATTGGAAGATTCTATGGCTGGATTATTGTTTAGCAACTGATATTGTGCTAAGTTTGGCTCAATTTTATTACTTTGTTTTGGATCAAGACTTGTATTGAGAATTTACTGAATATTTGGTAATTATTCAAGGTGGTTTGAATGATTGGATTATTATATCAGTTGTTGGTGTTAATCCTGTTTTCTTAATTACTGAATAAAAATTGAGCATCGTTTTTAGTATCTTTAGCTCTATTTTACTATTCTGGTGGCAGTTAGTAGATTGGGATTTTGACAAATATTTTTATAACAATTCTAGGTTGCTCGGTTGTTGGATTAAAAGCTTGATTATAACTCTTGGTTCATTTGATTTAACTCCAATATCTGTTTAAGTGATGAATGCCTGCACTATTGAATTGGAGTGTTGCGTTTATCCTTCTTAATTACTTGTGTTTTTCTTCTTATTACATTTATCATTCATATCACTCGTTTTAAATTTAAAATACCAAAAACAAGTCTTTTACGCTTATTCTAATTCATTGCAATTTTAGTGGTAATTGATCAAATCACACCTCATTCTATAGTTTAGGTTGCATTGCATTTAGTTACTTAGGAAATTAATTTCATTTAGAATGTCCAGACCATACTTTCTTTGATTAACACAAAGACATTTCGTAGACCTTGCAATCTCCAATCCTAAAAAATATTTGGCATAACCTAAATCCTCTATAGTAAACTGATCATGCAAAAATTACTTCACCTTTTGTATTTCTAATTTGAAAGATCCTATAAGAAGAATATCATCAACGTAAACAACTAAGCTCAATAAATATGAATTTTGTATTTCACCTTTTGAAGTCACATTGTTGTAATTTTGTCGTAAGCTCCTGATTCCATTATCCTGAGGCTTGTTTAAGCCATACAATGATCAGATCAATTTGCAAACTTGATGTTTCTGAGCTTTAGCATACCCTTTAGGAGACATCATGCACACTTCTTTATTTGTATATTCATGAATAAAAGCATCATTGATATCTAGTTGATGAAGTGGCCATGAATAAGTTGCTATAACAACCAAAAACATTATGACTATTACTACCTTCACAACTGGCGAGAAACTATCCACGAAATCGATCCCTTCATCCTGATTATATCCTTTGGTGACTAACCTGGATTTGTATCTGTCAATTGTTCCATCAAGTTTTATTTTCAATTTATATACCCATTTTGAACCTAAAGCCTTTTTATCTGGTGGTAACTCAATCAACTCCTATGTCTTGTTTTTATCAAGTGCATTTAATTATGCATTCATCGCATCTATCCACTCCTTTTAAAGTCTAGTTTGATTAAAAGAAAATGGCTCTTGAATATTAGACACTGCAACTAAAAATGGTATATAAGATGTAGAACATTCGGGTGATTTATAATAAGGAAATATATTGGGTGCGAGGTTTATGCAGTTAGTCAAAAAAGGAGCAGATTGTACATTATTTGAAACAAAACCATTCAATGATGTGGGTGGTTTTCAAACTCTAGCACTTTTCCTTAAACGCGACTCTTTGGGTATTATCATTGGTGGAGTAAAAGAATCAATGTCTGTTTCAAAATCATTTGAATGAGTGTAAGGAACAATCTCATCAGATTCACGTAAATCAAAAGGTTTTGGTAAAGGAGTAGTTTCTGCAAGTTCTTCTGACTTATCACTACAACAAAAATGACATACGGTAACAGACGATAAGTGTTATTAAACATGAATGGTAACACTAATGACTATGCTATGACAGCCCATGTTACTAAAGATATGATGCTTTAATAACAGTTTTGACA
>JANZLH020000129.1:2606573-2624570 GCA_026770325.2 Erythroxylum fimbriatum | reverse complement strand
GACTCCTTATTTATAGTTGAGTCTTCAACTGCTTCTTGAATAACTGCTTCTTGATTCTTTAAAGAAACGGTTAGTCAAGTGAGCACTGTAACTACCTTAGACTGATACTCCCGACTTCTTTCGTCTGATTATCGTATCGTCTGCTTTTTGCTTTGTCTGTTTTTCCTCCGTATAGCTTTCGTCTGCTTTTCGTAAAGCTTCCATCTGCTTTTTCTACTAAGCTTCCGTCTGCTTTTCTACTAAGCTTCCGTTTGCTTTTCTTTCGTCTCGCTTTCCGTAAAGCTTCCGTATGCTTTTCTACTAAGATTTTTTCTGCTTCCGTCTGCTTTTCTTTCGTCTAGCTTTCCGTAAAGCTTCCGTCTGCTTTTCTTTCGTCTAGCTTTCCATAAAGCTTCCGTCTGCTTTTCTACTAAGCTTCTGTCTGCTTTTTGTTCTGTCTAATTTTTGTTAAGGAAAATTCCATCTGCTTTTCATTTATCTGCTATTTGTTTGTCATCAAAATTATTCAACTCGTAAAGTCAATTTTTGACTTAACAAAGGCCTGTGAAAATATCTTTTTATAGAGACCTTTCCATACGTGATACAATACAAACAAGGTAAGGAGAATGTAGTTGCTGATGCAATTTCAATAAGGTACACTCTAATCACAACTTTAAATTCTAAATTGTTGGGGTTTGAGTACATTAGAGATTTGTATGCTTTGGATTATGATTTTGGCAATGTGTTTAATGCTTGTGAGCATGCTGCATTCCAAAGATTTTATAGACATGAATCTGTTTAGGAAGAACAAGTTATGTGCGCCTAAATGTTCTATGCGTGAAGTCCTTGTGCGTGAATCACATTATGGGGGTTTGATGGGTTATTTTGGGGTTCAAAAGACATATTACATACTTTGTGAACATTTTTATTGGCCTAACATGAGAAAATTTGTTTCAAGTGTGTCGCATGTAGACAAGCGAAATCTAAAACTCATCCATATGGTTCGTATACACCTTTACATATGCTTAAGCATCTGTAGACTGACATATCTATGGACTTTGTTTTAGGGTTGCCTAGGACGAAAAAGGGTAGGGATAGTAAATTTGTAGTAGTAGATCGGTTTAGTAAGATGACATATTTCATTGCATGTCATAAAACTGATGATGCTATAAATATTGCTGAGTTATTTTTTAGGGATGTTGTGCGTTTGCATGGTGTTCCTAAGACTATTATTTATGACCGTGATGTGAACTTTTTGAGCCATTTTTGGCGTGTTCTTTGGGGTAAGCTAGGTACCAAACTTTTGTTTTCTACTACTTGCCATCCTCAAACTGATGGACAAATTGAAGTGGTGAATATAACTTTAGGTTCTCTTTTGCATGTTGTGGTTGGTAAAAATATTAAAACATGAGAAGAATGTTTGCCATTAGTTGAATTTGCATACAATAGGTGTATACATTCTACTACTGGTTATTCGCCTTTTGAGATTGTTTATGGTTTTAATCCATTAACGCCTTTAGATTTGTGTTCTTTACCTTTAAGTGAGATAACTAGTGTAGATGGACAAAAGAAGACAGATTTGGTGTGTAACATTCATAGGAAGGCGAGACAGCACATAGAGAAGCGGAATGAAGCATATGCACAAATAGTTAATCAAGGGAAAAAGTTGATGCAACTTGAGCCTGATGATTGAGTTTGGGTGCATTTTAGGAAAGAGAGGTTTTCTAAGTAAAGGAAATCCAAGTTAGATCTTAAAGGCGATGGACCTTTTCAAGTCATTGAAAAAATTAATGATAATGCCTACATGATTGATTTGTCAGGTGAGTATCAAGTGTCTGCTACATTTAATGTTGCCGATCTCTCTCCATTTGATAATGTAGGGGCATATTCTAGGATGAATCCTTTTGAGGAGGGAGGAAATGATACAAGAAGACATAGCAGCAATGGAGATTAAGGTGCCATACGCAAAGACAAGCTTACTTTGCCAAGTGGACCTATTACAAGGCAATGTGCAACAAGGTTTAAACAAGCACTTCAATGGTTTGTTCAAAGTCACATTACATCTCACCTTGATGACAAGGCCGAACCATCCACGGAGAATTCAAGTGGAGTAGTCAAGCTTGTGATTCTTCTAAAGAGGGCATGTGGAGGGGCTAATACTTAGCCAAATTTCAAGACAAGTTCAATTATTCTTATGGGCTTAATTTAATACATTAGACATGTTATTTATCCTTTATTTGTTATGGTCAAAAGACTTGTTATGGACTGGATATTTATTTGTAAGCATGTGCACTCACTAAAAGTTACTTGCCTTAGTTTATTTTAAGCTAGTTTTGGACAACCAAACGTGTGGGCCTAAGTAGAGTGTTCCATTAGGCCCATTCCCCCCTTAGGTTTATTTAATTTATTTTGGTCTTATTTACGTTAGTTTAGCCCAATCCTAAGTGGATTAGGATCAGATTGTGTAATTAGGCTATAAACTCCTAAACTAGTTAGGATTAGGTTTGTTTTCTTTATTCCTTTTAGGGTTAAGACGTGGGCAAGGGTATAATACCTTATTTTATCCTTGTAAACATCAAATTAGTTGATTAATGAAATTCAAAAATATTCTCTTCAAGAAAGGCGTGTTCTTCTTGTTGTTACTTCAAGGATTATATCACTTATCAAGGTAATCGCTTGTGGCGTATTCAATTCTTCTATTTTCTTTGGGTTTGGGTCTCAATATCGTATAATTAGTGTTTGAACTAGCATGTTTTTATAATAGAAAGATTGAAGTTTTGATTCAATAGGATTAGGGGGTTTCAAGAACCTTATTTTCTTAGAATTTTCGTATCAGTTGATATAAGAGCTTTGGCTTAATTCTATTGAACTCATACGTATCTTTCATTGTTTTCTTTGTTGATTCCTTAGAAAAAAAATCACAAAAAATTAGGATTTAATTGCTTGGAATGAATCTGCGATTATTGGTTCTGTATGTTCTTGTTTCTTTAGTTGATTCTTTGTTTTCTTGATCATCAATTGAAAAAAAGCATAAACAATAGAAAAAAAGAATAGAAATTTCAAGATTGATTAAGAAACATCCAAGATTGTGATTTTTTGAATCTTTGATTGATCTTTCATTCAAGATTCATCTGGATTGTCTTTCTTTCATTCAAGAACCTATCAAGAAACGTTTTCTTTGAATCTTTATCAGAACGGTCTGCCGACTGTCCCAGGACAATGTGTGAGAAGGTAATCAAAAATGTAAATGTAAAAACAGTGTACCACTACAAACAAATAATTTCAGCAATGATTTACACAGCAAAACCAACCAACCCAAAACATTAGGCCAAAAAGTTGGTCGTTTTCTTTCTTCTTATCTTTAATCAGTATTCCTTCAATCATAACCTCGAAACAAAAGAATAAATTCCTACCACACTATGCCCTCAAGAGAAGTGCATTGATTTGATTACCTCCTAAACAGCAACCAACGGCCTCCAAAATATCCTCAAATGTCACCTCCAACCTATAACACTCCCCAGTAACCCACACCCAAAAATCCACTCTCCTTGTCTCAGGCATCACCAAACCTCTCACACCCTCCCACATCTCCAACACACACATGCAACGTTCTTCTCTCATGAAACCCATATGCAAATCCCCATAGGATGATGTCATCATAGGTCTCTGAAATGTTGAGCCTGTGGGATTTGAAGATGAGCTTGTCTTGGATATGAAAGGACAGAGCTTTGTGCTTGAAGTCAAGAGAAGTGAACTGAATGCGACTAATGCCATGAGACTTCCGGTTCTTGTGCTCTTTCAAGATTTCCAAGGCAAAGGTCGAGCTGGGATTCCAGATAACGCAGGAGGTCTTCCGCTATTACTGTTTTTGGGATGTTTGAGACACCTACTGTCAGTCTATCCACCATTTTTACCGGAGCGAGAGAGAGGGACGGGGGCCTGTCCCAAACTTTTGGTATGCTCCGATGCACGAGGCTCTTATAGTGTCAATTTACCTCTTGAGTTAGTATTAACGGTCTGATTGGTTAACGGTCTGATTGGTTTATATATATTTATAAAAAACTTCACTAAATGAGAAAAAATAAGTTTGTAATTTTAATTAAAATGTGAGGTAGTATACTATAATCATATGACTCAAATTTTGAAAGCTCATCATTTAATATCTAATTAGTGAATTCTTTTTTATTATGAGTTTTTTAAACATAAATAATTTCTTTTACTATACTTTTGTCACATAATGTCAGGTATATTACGAATGATCTATATTTGGACACGTATAAAAATTAATTATTTGAGATTTATTACTTTAATTTTAGTTGTTTTTGTTTTTTCTATAGCCGTACACCAAGACAATTATATCACCAACTTAACATCCTTTCGAAATGGGCTGGATTATAGAACTAGGCAACAATGGAATTCCATATCTAGGCCTCCCTCATAAAAAATTTCAGATTCCATCTTCAATTACAAAACAAATTGTATATAAAAACAAGAAACAGAACAGACTAGCAGTTCTACAACCTTTTGTTTGAGTAATTGAATCATCAACCATGGGGAAGATGAAACAGATGACTCTATAATCAACTCTATCTAATAGGAAGAGAAGAGGTGTCCACATGAGCAGTTGAAGAACTTGGAAATCTGCTACTTTTGGACCAAAGCCAAATCTTTGAAACTGAGAAGCTGTCACCTCTTGTCTTACCTCTGATTTTCTTATATTCCATATTCCCATCTACTGGAGAGCATGTATTGTCCTCTTTGCCATTTTGATCCTCAAATGACAAGGAAACTAACAGATTTGAGTCTCTCACTACATACTGAACTGTGCCCATCGAGTAACATCTTCTGGCATCCAAATTCGATCTGCTAGTTTCACCTTCTCCTGTCTCTAAACTACTCTCCTGCTCATTTAACTCATTCAAGCTTCTGAATTTCCCGAGTCTGACTGAGAATATCCTCCTGTCAGTGTCAGTTTCCTGTATGACAGTTGGTCTCTGGCAATTGCAAGATCCATGATCTTCAACATTTAGGACCCCGTTTGATGCTTCCCTGGAAGCATCCAAATTGAATAATTGGTTTGCAGAGAGCAGATTGGAGCCCACAAGAGTCCCACGACAAAGAGGGCAAGTAGAATTGGAGAGCAGCCATGTGTCTATGCAGTCAATGTGGAACGCATGACTGCAGACAGGCAGCAACCTGAGCTTGTCCTGGTTTGAGAATTCACAGAGACACACTGCGCAATCAAATGGTTCCTTTGTGCCCATGATGTCTTTGTAGTGAAACACAGGTAGAGCATCGATAAAAGCTTGGTCGAGGCCCGAGTCATGCAGGCGAAATAGCTGCTGAAGCTGTCTTTGAAGAGACTGAGTCCCTGAGGTTTCTGGGAATCTGTTGGAATGAAATATTGGGGAGAAAGATGGCCTCTTTTTGAGAAATCTTACGAGCAAATGGAGAAGACCACAAACGAAGAAGATAACAGCTAGTATTACTATGACCCAAAGAAGCACAGGGCTGACTCTGTTGAAAGATGAAGACGACGAGGTCGATTCTCTTTCAGAACTGAAACTGTAATAGGAAGTGTTGACAGAGGATGGAACTGATAGGGGAGGTGAAACTAAGGCAGAATCATTTTCTTGCTTGATTGCAAAAAGAATTCGAGACATTTTAGCAGGAAGGTGTCTCAAGGACAGGAATTTCTAATAAGTTTGGCAGCACTTTAAGGAGGAAAAAAAAAACACAACTACCTTTAAGATGAAAGGGCGAGCGAGCTTTCTTGACCGTGAAAGCTGAGAAGTTTCAGTTTCAAGACCAAGGAGAAAGATAGACTTAGGGAAGGTGAGGCTTTGAGGGAACTAGCTTGGCATGGAGATCAAACAAAGAAGTGTTTGGTAGGCATTTGGTGATGATGGGGTCTGGCTTTTGAACTTGTATGCGCCATGACAAAAAGGATTCATGGTTTGTCCGTTATCTAACAATATTTGATTATAGCAAATTCGCAGGGGGAAGAGGTAAATTAAGGGTTGGAGTAGTTGTGTAGAATCGTGGCCAGTTGGTCCTTTGTTGACTATATGATCTCTTAACCAAACTTCCACCGATGATGGTACTATTATCTAGACCTTTTCAGTCCCTGCAACTGTGTACAGTTAGCCAAAGACAAAGTGTTCCTTCCTTCAACCTGTAATGATTGAAAGGTCCACTAACACTCAGCAATTTGATTCTGCAAAGTGGTCCTTGTGACTTCTTTACTCTTCAGGATTTTATCGATATTCAATCATTGTTTTCGGTATAATAACCTACTCATCATTGCAAATTAATGTCCTCCAATCTTGGCAAGCCTTCCAGTTTATCCGAGGGGAAGATTAAAAACATTTCATCCACCCACCCCACCCGTTCTGTAAGCTCATCCTAGGTTTGCATGTCACGTTTTCCTGCTTCCTTTCACCTTTTAAAGTTCACTCAAGTGAAAACTTATGTTCTTGAATTATAAAAGTAGAGATTAGCTTATCAGCTAAGCTGCATGTCTTATGTGGACAATAAAACAACCTCCATAACCAGCACTAACTACTAAACGCCAATGGTTAGTAGGTGACATGCGCTTTTCTTGGACGCACGGCATCTTCTAAATAACGTTCTTTGATTTAACCAGCAAAAAGGGCAGGTGATTACTAAGGCCAACCAATATTTGGTAGTGGTTTGACTTCTTTTTTTTTTCGTTTTGGTGATGATTATTGTCGAATACCCAACTAACAAGGTTGACCAAAAGTTAAGGTTGTTGGTTGTTGCTTGCAACCATTTGAAAATAAGCTTCTGTATCAAAACTAAGAATCTAGCAAGCGGTGACATATAACTATTTATAAAAATAATATATTATTATTTGAAACTCGTTGTTATTTTATTGTTTATTTATAATTGTTAATAATGAAGTATTTCAAACTAATGGATTCTAAAAGAGATCAAAGGACAAAATCTGATAATTAGAAAGACAAAAATTCCTAAAACTAAAAGTGATAAATGAACAATCAATTGAAAGAAAAGGCAATATAATTACCATTTATTTAATAAAATAAAACTTGTAAATATCATAAGTACCAATGTCAATTAACTACCATAAGCAATTATCTATTTATATTGATGTATCACTTAATTGTATATGAAGAAGCCACATGGCTCACAAATTAAGCACTCAATCTCACGGGAAAAGGTTGCAAAGCTTTTAATAGAAAATAAAAGCTCTGATGCTCTCAAATGAAACAAACAGTGAAGTTCTCGAGTGTAAAAACTCACAGAGGACAAAAGCTTGGCCATAAATAAAATAAGCAAAGTGCTCTTAATAGTATCTCTCTTCACTTGCTCATATTAAGCAATAAATCCGCTAACTCACAATTTCTAAAGAGAACAATATGTTAATGATGTACACTACTAAGTCAAAAGGTAACCCACGAGTTGGTGTTGATTTATTCTATTCCCTCTCAACAACGAATCCTATTCTTTTAATTATACTGAGCTGATAGATCGAGATTTTCAAACTTATTGCCAGCCAAACCTTTTGGTAAACAAATTAATTTGTAGCTTGGTTTTTTGTTTTGACATTGTAGCATCTTCCAAATCTTTCCCTTCATGAGCACACATTTTGGCATTTGGTTCTATTAGCCACAAGATTGGCTTGCACTAAAGCATTTCAAATTTCTTCAACAAATCTTTGGAATTATTTTTTTAATGGAGAAATATTTCTTCCTGAGTATGATCAATCTCTAGACCAAGAAAATGCTTAAGTTGTCTAAGTTCTTTCATCTAAAAGCAAATTGACAAATTCTCTTTGGTTCAAAGAATTTCTTCTTCACAATCTCTGTGATAATTAAATCATCTATATACACTAGCAAAATAGCTAGCTTCTCTCCTTTAGCTTTGACAAACAAGCTAGAGTTCGCATATGTCACTGAATCATCGCTATGAGTAAAAAATTCAACAACCTTACCATACCATGCCTTGATGCTTGTTTTAACCCATAAAGTGCCTTCTGGAGCTTACACAAGATACTTAGAATGATTTAGACTTTGAAAACCTATTGGTTGATCCATGTAGATCTCCCAATCTAGCTCCCCATACAAAAATGCATTATTTTCATCCATCTGTCACAAGTTTTGGCTTTTACTAGCTGCAAGTGCTAGTAGGACTCTAAAGTTGTAAGCTTTGCAACTGTGCTAAACATTTCATTATAGTCTAGTCCATATTGTTCAGAGAACCCTCGACCTACCAGACAAGTCTTGTGCCTCTCTATTAATCCATTTTTGCGATGTTTTATCTTGTACACCCATTTGTAGGAAATAGACCTAACATCTCCTGAATTTGGTGTGAGCTCCCATGTTTAATTTCGTTATATTGCACCAATTTCCTCTTCCAAAGCTTTAATCAACTTAGGATTCTAATATGCTTCCTTTAATGTCTGTGGTTCTTTTGCATATGTTCCTTCTACTATAGTGGCATTGGCATGCTTGGGATTTGGCTTTTTGACTCTTGTTGATCTTTTAAGTGCAATTAATGTATCTACTTCTCTTGGCTCATTATCTTCGCTTAGCCTTTGGTACACACCTGTTTGCCAAGAATTTTAAGCTATGCCTTCTTTGTCATCTCCATTATCTGTAACCTCAGCTTCATCTGAACTCAACTGAATTTGAGAAGTTTCCAATACCCCTTTAAAAACACCTAAGTTTAGTAGTATTTCCTTGTCTGAGGAACACCATAAGGAAGCTTCGTCAAACACCATATTTGGGGATATGTAGTACATCCTAATTGTTAGATTGCAACATTGCTATCCTTTCCATTAACTATTGTATCTTACAAAGATACACTAGCATCCTCTTTTCCCATCTTGCTACATAAGTGATTATATACAAATATATAACATACATATTCAAAGACTTGAAAATGATCAACAGTAGGCTTTATGTTCCATATTTTTTCAGAAGGTGAGAAAAAACATAACCTTTATTGAGGAAGTCTATTGGTCATAAAGGCCGCAGTCTTCATTACTTCAACCCAAAATCATTCTAGAACATTCTTCGCATAAAATATACTTTGACATACTTCTGCCAAGTGCCTGTTCTTCCTTTATGCTATGCCATTTGCTATAGAGTGCTGGCATATGTGAACTAATGGCGTATTCTGTACACCCAAAGGAAATCTGAGAACTCATATGAGGTGTATTATCCCTCATTGTATGTGCATAGACAATGAACTTTTCTACCAACCTCCGCTTTTGTTACTTCTTTAAGCTTTTTAAACTTGGAAAAAGTTTCAAATTTTTCCTTCATAAAGTAAACTCACATATACCTTGAGAAGTAGTCAATGAAGGTCATCATGTACTTCATCCCATTAATGGAAGCTTGCTTAATTGGTCCAAACACATCAAAGTGAATCAACTTTAATGGTTCCTTCGCTTTAAATTTGGACTCTTCATACTACAACTGGTGCACGTTTCTATACTGACAGCCTACACATATAATGTCTATTCTTACTTCAAGTTGTGGAAGTTCCTTCAGATTTGATTGAATGTTGTTGCTGTAAAGGCTAATTCCTATTCATCTACAACAAAGAATGCCTCAGCATTCCATTCATCTTCACTTTTATAAGCAACAACATTACTCTCCACACCCTTCTTCTTTGACCAACAATATTTTAACATCCCATTCATCTTCACTTTTGAAAGTAGCAACATTACTCTCCACACCCTTCTTCTTTGATTGACAATGTTTCTCCATATGATCCTTCTTCTTGTCCTTGTAGCACTCTTCTTCAAACTTTTGGCTATTGCCATGGTTCTTAGAACCTCCCCCTGCTCAAACACTCCATTCACCTTGATGACTGCTCACCTTGTCATCATTCTTTTTAGAACCATTGACAGCGTGCTGTTTGGAATTCCACTTCCCTTTATTGGCATAGAGTGTTGTTCATTTTTTAACAAAACTCCTCTCGTTACAATTGAAAGAAATTATTTAAACTAAAAGTGATTAATAAAGAATCAATTAAAAGAAAAGGCAATATAATTGAGATCATTACCATTTTTTAATAGAATAATACTTGTAACTATCATAACCAATGCCATTCAGCTATAATAACCAATTATATATTTATATTGATGTATCACTTATTCATATATAAATACCAAAAATATTTTAGCAATTTCTATAAGTAAATATTTATATGATTCATTATTGAAGTCCTTTAAAAAATATCATGGTAACATATTTTAGCATGCTTCCATCTAATTGGATAACTTAGGTATGAAAATTTATAATTTTGTAGTGCAAATTTTTGCGATGAAGAACCCAAATGGCTCACAAAGCACTCAATCTCATGAAAAAAAGCTGCAAAGATTTTAATAGAAAATAAAAGCTTTGATGCTCTCAAATGGAACAATGAAGTACTCGAGTATAAAAGCTCATAGAGGACAAAAACTTGGAAATAAATAAAATAAGCAAAGTGCTCTTAATAGCTTACTCAAACAATAGAAGAGAAAAAGCTTCGAAGGATGTGCTTCATTTAAGTGTTATTCAATGTCTTTACTTAGCATAGGTCATAATGGTAAGTATCCCACTTTTCCCTCTTCACTTGCTAATATTAAACAACAAACCCACTAACTCATAATTCCTAAAGACTAGGATCAACTAAGGAGTAGATAATAAAAAGTAAGTGGACAATGACTCGGTAGTTTAAATAACAAATAAAGAATAATATGTTAATAATGCGCAATACTTGGTCAAAAGGTAACCCATGAGTTGGAGTTGATTTATTCAATATTTGATAGTTTTCTCTTTATTTAATTTCACACACACACACAAGAAAATATTATTTTGAAAAATTAAAAATATTATAAAAATTATGAAATATAAACATACAAGTTTCCAGCATCTTCTCCTACAATCTACACGGACGTGAGTTCTCTCACCCTTGGCGATTTTTCTCCTAGGCATTGCATACCTAACGGCCACCATACGCTCAACTCTTAGCCTCATCTAGTGAACTGAGATTGAAATTTGTGTTGACTTCGAAGGTTGGAAATTGTAGGGTTAAACCTTGCCAGGCTTTTTGGGTTCGGAATATGGGCAAGAAGAAGAAGACGCCTCATAAGGGCAAAGACATTATGGTAGATTGTGTCATGGGTTTATAGGCAGCCTGAGAGGCGTCTATGAGAAACCTAGACATTGCTGATGATGAAGTGCAGGAAGTAAGTGCGAAGAGCTATCTTCTGACGAAACATGCCAATACGCAGAATACTGCGGGAGGTGACAAGGAAGTGAACATGGCTTTTGAAGTAAGCAGAGATGGAGCAACAAGACCAATACAGCAAGGCAGGATTCAAGGCAATGTGGAGGCGAAGAAAAATAATCAGTTGATAATGAAAGCAGCGGATGAGTCCAGTGCTGGTGTCTGTAGACAAGAACAAGCGAGGGGAAACAGGGAAAAGAGGGAAAACATTATCAGCGAAGAAAGGCAGGAGGGATTGTTGACTGATGAGAATAATGGAGTAAGTCTGCGAAGGAAAAGTGCAAATGTGAGTACTGGTGGGGGGAGGAACTGGGGAATTGATAGTGACGATGAGTCAACTACATTTGAGGATGATTCAGATGTGACAAATGTAAATTCTGAAATGTCAGAGTCAGAGAAGGAAGAACCTACCCTGAAGGTGCTTGACAGAATGCCAAAACCAACTTCAGACAAGCATGATGAAGGCAACACTAAACCTTCTTATGTTAGTTTATTCAGGAACAAAAAAGAGATGAAACAAGGAATGAAGCTTGACTTTGTCCAAGTAGAAGAGGAAGTTACCATGGAGGAAGAGGATGTAACAGAAATTGAGTAAGCATAGGGATACTGCCTTGTGGGTTACTTCACAGGGAAGTTCCCAGGGATGAAGGGTCTCGAAGGGCAAATAGCAAAATGGAATGTACAATGTAAGATTCTGCCTCATGGTCAGTGTTGGATGATTTTCCAATTCGATACAGAAGAGGATTGTACCATTGTATTGGCAGGAGGTCCGTATACAGTGTATAGGAGAACTCTATTGCTAAAGAAACTTTCCTGAGGTTTTGCATTTGACTACAAAGACTTCATGGAAGTTCCCATTTGGTTGCAACTTCCAAATGTGCCTTTAGAGCTATGGAATGAAAGGGGGCTGTCAAAGCTTGGTTCCCGAATTAGAAAGCCTTTGTGCATATATAAGATTTCCAACAATAAGTCACATATAGGCTATGTAAGACTATTAGTTGAAGTTGATGTCTCCAAACTACCTGTAACACATTTTGAAGTGAAAATGCCTAGAGGTACTAGATATACTCAAATGGTGCTTTATGAGACCTACCCTAACTACTACTGTCACTGTAAGAAATTTGGGCACAACCCTTTTGTTTGTAAAGGGAAAAATCAAGAAGAAACAGATGAGGGATACTACAATTGCAGGGGATACTGAAACTGTCGAGGAAGATAGGGAAACAAACCAGCATAACCAGGAGATGGGGGGAGGCATACAGGAACAATCAGCAGCCCAAGAGGAAGTAGCTCAGGAAGGAATTACTCTAATGAGGGAGTACAAAAATTGCAGAAGGAAATTTGCATTGAAGGAATGGGATGCAGGGAAAAGATCACTGGAATAAGGGGACAGAAGAGTCAACCTCGGATGGGTTCCAAAATTATATATGAGAGAGAATGGCAGATGGTACAAAATTACAGGACTACCAACAAGGGGAAGGCAGTCATGACACAACCTAATGAGACAGGGAGTAAGAAGAGGAATATAAGGCAGGAGGGCAGTAATAGGGAGGATATGGGTAAGAGTAATATTGAAGCTTCAAAGAGGATAGGAGGGGGTGACCTCCCTTAGCTGAAAAATGAAGTTACTATCCTGGAATGTTCGAGGCCTAAACAAGGCCTCGAGACAACATAGTGTTGTCAACCTCCTTAGGCAACACGACTGTAACCTTGCTTGTCTACTTAAAACAAAATTATCCAGTGATAGTGTGAGCAACATGATGAGAAATAGATTTAGAGGTTAGGAATGCTGTCATAATTTTGGTTCCATTACAGGAGAAGAATGTGTATTATCTGGAATCCCACTTTCTATACATGTCAGGTTTTGGAGATAGGAGAGCAATACATTCATGTTGGGATTCAGTGCAGCATATCACAGTTTACTTATACAGTTTCATTTGTCTATAGTTTATCTAGTGTCACAAAAAGAAGGGAGCTATGGCAGAAACTTAAGGAAGTGAATGTGGATTCAGTGGGGCCTTGGATCATAATGGGTGACTTCAATTGTGTTTGTATTGCAAGTGAAAGGCTAGGGTGCCAGCCTCCCTCGGATTACCTACATAAAGACTTACTGGATTTCAGATTGGCATTAGGGCTAGAAGATGCTCTAAGTAGGGGAATTTTACATTTGGAACAAAAATCAATTATGGGCTAAACTCGAAAGGGTCCTACTGAACTAAGCATAGGACTCTTTGATATAATTGCTCAGCTCACTTCTTGGAAATGAAGGCAGAGTCAGACCACTGCCCAGTTTTAGTGGATATCAACCGTATAGAGCTGCTAGGTAAGACACCTTCTAAGTTTTTCACATCCTTAGATTCAGATATTATAGATAGTAGTTGGGAGAAGGCAGTGAAGGACACAACCTAATATACCATATGTAGGAAACTAATGGAGTTAAAATACCCTATGAAGCTATTGAACTCCGAGGCTTTTGGGAACATCTCTAGCAAGGTCAAGGAAGCACAAGAGGTTTTTCAAGCAGCATACAATGCCTCCCTCAATAGGCCTGATGATATTGGGTTAAATCAAGAAGTGAAGACCAAGAGAATGCATGTTCAATTTCTACTGGATACAGAAAGGAACTTTTTTCAACAAAAAGCTACGTGTATACACCTCATTGAGGCTGATAAAAACACCAAATTCTTCTTTGAAGTAGTTAGGAAAAGTGGAAAACAAAACACTATCTCCCACCTCATAAGGCAAGATGGAACCGTAACCACCTCGATGGAAGAAGTGGTAAGTTGCTGCCTAAGTTATTACCAAGGCCTCCTTGGTTCAGCATCTCCTCTGCATAGGCTAGATTTTGGAGTTATAAGAAATGAAATGGTCCTGGATGAGCAGACACATGAATCTTTAGTTGCTCCAATCAGCGATGAGGAGATCAAGAGGGTAACGTTTGATATAGGTAATGATAAAGCCCCGGGTCCAAATGGATACACTTCAGCCTTCTTCAAAAAGCAATGGGAAAGAATTGGGCCAGATGTAATTGTAACTGTACAGGAGTTTTTTGCCACTGGAAAATTGTTAAAACATAATAACCACACCATTATCACCCTTACTCCTAAGATTAAGGCTGCACCAAAAGTAACTTACTTCAGACCCATTTCTTGCCTAAATATGACGTACAAGGTGATTACCAAAATACTGAATGAGCGTATGGTGAAGGTCATGGGGAAAATTATTGATCCAGTTCAGACTACCTTTGTGCTAGGGAGAAACATGCTTGACAATGTGTTCCTAGTCCAGGAACTTGTTAAGGGTTATACAAGAAAGAGGATATCACCAAGATGCATGATAAAACTAGATATTACAAAAGCCTATAACACGGTTGCATGGGAGTTTCTTGAGAACATGATAATAGGTTTGGGGTTCCCTACAAAATTTATATGGTGGGTCATGGAATGTGTGCAAACTACTTCCTACTCGATCTCAATAAATGGTTCACTGCATGGGATGTTCAAAGGCCGAAGAGGACTAAAATAAGGTGGTCCAATGTCACCCATACTATTCCTATTAAGGCTGGAGTATTTTTCAAGGTTATTAAGAAGAAGAACAACAACTTCTCAATTCCACTTCCACCCGAAGTGTAAACAGTTTGGAATTACCCATTTCGCTTTTGCGAATGATCTTATGCTATTTTGTAGAGGTGATCAAGCTTCCATAGGCATGCTAGTAGACGTGCTGGACGAATTGCAAAGGGTGGCAGGGCTGAAGGTGAATGTATTAAAGTCTAGTATATACCTAGCAGGGGTGTATGGATATGAGAGGGAGAACATAAGGCAGATGGTGGAGTGCCCTTTAGGAGAATTTCCTGTCCGATAATTGGGAGTCCCATTGGCACCTATGAAGGTTTCGATGGCCCAATTTTCTGTGCTTATAGAATTTGTAAAGGCTTATTTTACTTCATGGAAGGGTCATTCCCTTTCATATGCGGGCATAATTGAACTCATAAATTCAGTCATTCAAGGAGTGCTTTCATTTTGGCTCCAAGCTTTTCCTATCAGTACAATCGTCCTGGAGAGGCTACCCTCCATTTGTAGATTGTTCCTATAGGGTGGCCGGTACTTTAGAGTGACATGGGAAAATATATATACTCCAAACGATGAAGGTGGTCTGGGATTGAAAAATTGCAAGCAATGGAACTCGGCCCTGCTAGTCAAAGTACTATGGAATATTCATGCTAAAGTAGACTCATTATAGGTAAGATGGATACATGAAGTGTATTTGAAGGGTATATCCATTTGGGATTGGGATCCCCAAAACCGTGACTCACCATTGTTGAAAAAACTGGCATAGATTCGGGATGAACTTGTGGTAAAACTGGGAGGTCGAAAGGAAGTAGTCCATGGCATGCAAAAGTTGTGCGTAAATGGAATCCCTTCATCACAGAGAATTTATGAACTTTAAAGATTCAGGCATACACGAAGACCATGGATGGCTTTTCTATGGAAGTAGTACATACCCTAAAATTCTCCTTCATTGCATGGCTTAGTCTTCAGAATAGACTACCAACTAAGGATAATTTACAATTTTTGGAGATAGATCGAGCATGTGGCCTTTGTAATGTTGAACTAGAATCTGTTGACCACTTATTTTTCAAGTGCTCTTTTACAGGTAAAGTTTGGAATGCAAGCTGGGTATAGCTAGGATTGACTCGAACCATGTCCACGCTAGCTAGTGCCATCAAATTGATTCGAAAAGACTACACTGGAGCATGTCTTAGAAGCAAAACCACTAGACTTGTATTCATGTGTACCATATACATAATATGGAAGAAAAGTAATCTCATATAGCTAGAGTCTGTTTCTGCTGCGAGCTTAGATGTAGTTCTCAAAATTAAAACAGTTATGCACATAATCTTATATAGATTGTACCCTATGGATCTTATTACATTTTGATGCTTCGGATGTGTTGGAGAGCTTGATGTATTTTTGGCTATAGCCTCTTTTCAGGTGTATTGGGGAATTGATGTATCTTTTGGATTACTGTCTTGATCGGGGTATGCCCCAAAGATCATTGTATATATTTGGCTATAGCCTCTTTTCAGATGTATTGGGGAATTGATGTATTTTTTGGATTACTGTCTTGATCGACGTATGCCCCAAAGATTATTGTATATATGATTTTGTTCAATATATTTTTTACCTTTCATAAAAAAGAAAAAGAAAAGCTAAATGACAACGTTAATGAAATCATGGAACAACCAAAAACAACTCCGTGCTAGTTACTGTATCAACCTAATACTAAAACAAAAGACAATGTAGTGAGGGCAGAAGTATATCAAAATATTAGTGTTCATGTTGTTTCTATAAATGGTAAAGTAATCCCTCCTAGAGATCGAGAAGCTTCTAAATTAGGGTAAAGTCACTAGGTGCGTTCTACATCTCTGTGCTAATGATTTCAACCAAGGTAGGGATTCCTATCTTGACTCATGCTTCTTCATTTGCTTCTTCTTAATACTTGATCTTCCTCTTTAGGATAAAAATGTCTTCTTCTATCTATCATTGGTGGAGCTGTCCAGGTGTGGAGACTTGGTCTAGAGGTATAAACTTCTTCTTCACGATCCTTTAAGCAAACATGCTAACATTTGTATCTATGTTATAACTGTTGGTGTTTTGGTTGTTCCAAAACTTGATTAAATACATACATTTCTTGTTTTTCAGTTTCTAACGTTTTCATGCAACGTCCATTGTTTTTATTACCATAACGTTAATAACGTTCCTTGCATTCATATTTCTTAATTGCCATTGTTATTACCACCAACGTTCTTATTTTTCAGTATATATATACCCACTACGTGTTGGTTTTTTAGTAAGAGATAGACACACAACACTACACACTCTCTCTCTTTCTCATGTTTTTCTCTCTGCAAAATTATATATCTTAAAGCCATCCTTTTCTAAGCTATCTCTTGTATACGAAAATAAATCATAACACACACCCATCTTCTTCAAATCTGCTATCTTCTTCGTTCTTTTTCTTAATTCTTGGAGACAGTTTCTACTCCGCCCTTTGGAGCATACCAAAACTAGTGAAGAAGGCGTTTACCTTGGGGTCAGAGCCCGTTATCCTACTACATCGAAGAGGAGGAATTTTTGATTTAGAGCAATGATTTTTAACGATGCCTTGAATTCAGGTAAGTCCTTCCAATTTAAATTATTGCTATTTTACTAACAATAACTACAAGAAAACATGGTAAACTCCACCAATTTTATCTATTAATTACATTTTTTGTATTACTACCAACGTTATGGGTTTGTACTGTATCGGATGGTACCAATTGGAAGGTACTGAACTAGCCGAAAAACGGTACAAACCATGTTTAAAGATATCAGTCGTTGGTAGTAATCAGTACCGATAATTTCGCATGGTACTGGTTGGTATTTAAAATATCGACTAAATACCGGCCGATATTGAAAACTTTGAATAATAGGGGGACTATTTTTTAAAATTTCAAAAATTTTAAAAAAATTCTTCCCACCTCCTGCCTCCCCCACCCCCCTTTTTCAAAGTTTTTTTAATTAGCTATTTACTTATTTAGTTAAGTTTTAATTTTATTTTTAAATTAAAGTAATTTTTATTACTAATAATTATAAATTAAATAAAAATTAAGATAAATTATTTTTATTTAAATTTATTTTAATATTTTATTTATTATTTATTAATAAAGTATTAATAGAAATATTTTATTTTTAAAATAAATAATAGTCT
>JANZLH020000129.1:2567498-2577991 GCA_026770325.2 Erythroxylum fimbriatum | reverse complement strand
CCTTGATTTGATCAAGCAGTGGATCTCAGAAACTGTAAATATGAGATGTTTAGAGTTGACATGTGGATGCTTACTAAAGGTAGTAAGTACATTGGATGACCTACTATGAGATCATCACATGGATGTCCTATTCTACACTAACATGTAGAGGGTGTATTATTCGGGTTGACCAGGCTGAGTTGAAAGCCGATTTGATAGTACTACAATTGAAAGAGATAGACCTTATTTTAAGTATGGATTGGCTTACTGTTCATAGGGTTGTGATGAATTGTTACACTAAAGAAGTTATTCTTGAATCTCCTACTCAACCAAGGGTGATATTTCGAGGTGTTAGTCAAGTAGTGCCAGTCAGATTGATTTTATCAATGAGCTTTTAGACAGATTTGAAGTTGATGTGAGGCCTATTTAGCCTATGTGACTGATACCCGAGTTGAGAAGACATTACAGGATATTCTTATTGTTAGGAAATTTCTAGATTTTTGTCCACTAAATTAGCAGGATTACCACTGAATAGGAAGATAGAGTTCACCATTAACCTTGTCCTAGGTACTGATCTTATATCTATTCCTCCTTATAGGATGACACCTGTGGAACTTAAAGAACTTAAGACTTAGTTGCAATAGTTGTTAAGTCAACCCAGTGTGTCACCTTGGGGAGTTCCAGTTTTGTTTGTAAAGAAGAAGGATGAACTTTGAGATTGTGCATTAATTATAGGCAATTAAATTAGGTGACAATGAAGAATAAATATCCCCTACCGAGAATAGATGATTTACTCGATCAGTTATAAGGAGCTCAGGTGTTTACTAAACTGAATTTGAGGTCAGGGTATTATCAATTAAAAATAACAGAAGCTGTTGTACCAAAGAGTGCATTCAGAATCAGATATGGACACTTCAAGTTTTTGGTGATGCCTTTTAGATTGAAAAATGCTCCAACTACTTTTATGGAATTGATGAATAAAGTATTCCAACCTTACTTAGATCACTTTTTTATTGTATTCATAGACGATATCTTGGTGTATTCAAGGAGAAGAGAGGAACATTCTGAGCATTTGAGGTTAATTTTACAGATAATGAGAGAAAAGCAATTGTATGCCAAATTCAGTAAATGTAAATTTTGGTTTGATTAGATGGTGTTCTTGGGTCATATAGTGTCTGGATAGGATATACAAGTAAACCTAAAGAAAGCCGAGGCCATGATGAAAAGAGAAACACCTAGAAATGTGTTAGAGATTCGGAGTTTTCTTAAGTTAGCAGGTTATTACAGGAGGTTTGTTGAAGGGTTCTTATCGATCTCAACCCCTTTGACAAAGCTTCTGAGGAAGAACGTACCTTTTCAATGGAATGATGAATGTCAAAAGAGCTTTGATGAGTTAAAACATCGATTAACTACGGTACTGGTGTTGGCTATTCCATCTGGATTTAGAGGATATGTTGTATATAGTGATGCTTTACACCAGGGATTAGGGTGTGTTTTGATGCGGTATAGTAAAGTGATTGCTTATGCTTCGAGACAGATAAGGCCTCATTAGTTCAATTATCTAGTTCATGATTTAGAGTTTGCTGCAGTAGTGTTTGCTTTGAAAATTTGGAGACATTATTTATATGGTGAAACGTTTTAGATTTTTACGGATCATTGAAGTTTGAGATATCTATTGAGTTAAAAGGAACTTAATATGAGACAAAGGAGGTAGATTGAGTTGCTTAAGGATTATGATTGCATGATAGAATATCATCCAAGTAAGGCTAATGTTGTAGCTGATGCATTAAGTAGGAAATCTAATAGCAGTGTAGCACAAATTCAAGCATCGAAGTTACCAAGTCTAGTTCAACTGAGAGCACTGAATGTTGAGCTAAGTTTGGGACAAAATGAAGCATTGTTAGCTATGTTGAAGCTTAGATCGGTATCACATGAAAGGGTCAAAATAGCTCAAAGCAAAAACCCAGAAGTAGTGAAGATTATAGAGAAGTTAAAATAGAATCTAAGTTTTGAGTTTAAGTTGAGAAATAATACATTGTGGTTGAATAAGAGATTATGTGTACCAGATATTGATTGTTTAAGAAACGAAATTTTAGAGGAAGCACACATAGCAGCCTATGCTATGCATCCTGGTACTACCAAGATGTACAATACTCTGAAACAATAGTTTTGGTGATCAGGGATGAAGAAGCAAGTGGCTGAGTATGTTTCCAGGTGTTTGACATGCCAACAAGTTAAGGTAGAGCATCAAGTCCCAGTTGGAAAATTGCAGTTATTACTTATTCTACAGTGGAAATGAGAGAGGATTACAATGGATTTTATTATGAATTTGTTGAGAATTCTGAGGCAGCATGATGCCATATGAGTCATTGTTGACAGATTAACAAAATCAGCCCATTTCTTACCTATTAGAGATAATAACACACTAGATCAGTTAGCTCAGAGATATGTAAATGAGATAGAGTGTCCCCATGTAACCTGTCACCAATAGGTAATTTAGTAATGTTAGGAGGGCATGAATGAAGTACTAACAAATTACATCTTGCTCATAAGTTTAAGAGTTCCTATAAAAGAACAGAGGCTTCAGTGATAAGTTTAAACTCTTTGAACAATATAGTCATGATTTTTCATTCTTAAATATTCAAAACCTAAAGCTATTGCGTATGGTTTAAACCAGAAAATGCCAAGAGGATAAAAACCAAATATTTACTACTCTGCATGCAGACCATGATTGTGGGCCAAATCTGTAGCTTTTGTCATGATCGTAACCTATCTGTCATGATCGTGGTCTGTGTTGTGGCCCAGATTTCCTCCAAAACTCTTCTGCTCTTTGATATTGACCTTGAAATACTAGTAAACATATCAAGGTACCTCAAAAATATAATATTTAAGCTCAAAGACTTGTACTAACCCATAAAACACAAATATATCACAAACTAACACAATTTTAACCTAAACAGATACAAAGTGATCGGATTAACAATTAAATACATATCAAATTATGCCTTAAAATACGATGCAATTTGCAGTTATCAATTTTTCCTTCAACATTCTCATAATCTCTTTCATTTTATTATTCAACAAAACCTACTCTTCAATCTTTCACAAGTATTAAAAGGTGTTTCATTTATTCTTCAATTGAAATCAACTTTGCTTCAAGTTTTTATTGCCCTTATACCTTCTTCTTGTTTTGTTGCCACCATTTAGGATACCCTATCAATTTGAAGCAGTTCTCCTTTATTCCCATTTCGATGCTAATGATCACAATGAATTTTATCCTTTTGTTTTTACTTTTATGAAAAATTCTTTTTGCTACCTTGATTCTATTCCTTTGATACCAATGATATTTTATTACTTAATTATGTAAACCTCTGACTAACCTCTCTTTACGACTCAATCCAAAGTACCATTAAATATGCCTTACTGAAAATAATTGTTCTTACAATAGCAAAGTTGCTCATAATTTTCATGGAGCCCCATTAAAAACTAAATTAGTTGTGTTTTACTTACCATTTCCTCCACGTGCTTCTTAGAATAAATAATATTTGAAAATAAAGAATAATATTAAAGAAAATTCTCCAAAAGGAGTTACAATTGAGGCTTTTATCCTTTACAACTCCTATGAGGAACATATAGTGCAAACAACTCATTACATTGAGCCTAACTAATTAAATTAGCCAACAAGATATAAGCATTTAACATATACATTTTCTTTTAAGGTTCAGGATTATCTTAATTCAACAAAGCATATAGATGAGCTCTGTAAAGACTCACTTTGAGGCGTGTCTTATGTTATCTATAATTGAACCTCATTCTTTTCCTTGTGTATGAATGGAATTTGGTAACATAAATTGCTATATTCAATCAGATAAGTAGTTCCTCCTGGTCTCCTTTTGGCATATTTATTAAGCAAATCTCCATCTAGAGGCCATTTGTGAGGAAGTTAAGCTGATGCTGATGTTTGATACATTGATTTCTTTGATTCATTCAATTGTGGTTTAATAGAAGACTCTCTTATATAAGGAATTGTTGTTGAATATTTGATCACTCCTTTCCTTCCATCGGACATAAATACTATCACATAGTGAAATCTTAGTGATAACATAATCTTCATCATTTAAGTAGAACTTCTTGGTTGCCTATGAGATAATTTGACCCCAATTCTTCTTATTGCATAGTGGCTATTCATCTTTTAGATTAAGAACCATAGCTCTTTGGAGAATTCACATTTGAAGAATACCTGATCCTTATTCTCTTCCTTAATGTTGGATAATTTACAGATGGTGGATAAAGACAGTGAGCCTTTACATGTGTTAAGAGTATAAAGTTTGCCCTTAATAGCAAGTTGCTAAATAAGGAGAGTTTATAAGGGATTTGCTTGGACCAAATAAGCTTCATTTAAGGAACCTTAGGGGATGGATCCCTGAACACTTTGTATCCTAACTTATTGTTGAAGATACCAGACGAGAGTCTGGACCACACAATTAATTAAGATTGTATCATGGAGGATTATCTTTGATAATGTTGAAGTCCCTTTGTCTCACATGTCAATTATTGCCTTTGATTAGTTCAACAACTTTTCCTTTGGTTTCATCTTGTGCCTTAGTTGAAAAGCTTAAGGAATCAAGAAGAGAGGCCAATGACACACCAATTATCATACCATATCCAAATATTTTGTTCATTTCCCCACAGTACACTAGATCTCCTTGCACAATTCGCACCTTAAATTTAAAATTTGAAGCATTAATCAAGACGTTTCAGCTTTAGGCTTTATTTCCTAGAAGTTGTGATCCTCCAAGTAGTTATGAACTTATTTCACCTATAAAGTTTCTCTGTTCACAAGTATTTTCCATATTCTGTTTGAAGGAACTTTGTTGCTAAGTGTATAGGCCATAATCAAGTCCTCCTCATCAATAAGCAATCTAATGTCATTTGACTTCACTTCTACATGCGGATTCTTAAATGCATCTCCTGATCATGTAGTTTCTTAGACAAATAGTCATACTGAAGTATTAGATGTCTCTGTAGTTAATAAATGGGAGGTACATTGCCCTCTCCAAACATGTCATATAACTCACTCCAAATTTCTCTAGAATTTAAGGTATATATAATAGCCTTAACTAAGTCCTTAGATATAAGAGTTTAAAATCCAATATGTAACAATATAGATTATCTTCTACCTCTATTCATAATTGTTTTAACTTTCTTTAGCTCTCACAGTGGACCATCAATAAAACCTAGTTTACATTTTGCTCTTATTGTTATATACCAATAATAATAATACTTAGTAAAAATCCCACCGAGGCGCAGAGCCTAGAAAGATTTAGTAGTACACAGCCTTACCTAATTAATAAAGAGGTTATTTCCAAATGACTAACATAAAGAAAAGGAAAAAATAAAAATAAAATTATTTATGTAATTTGAGTTGATGAATGAAATCGTGACATGAATTATACAAGCATAATCAAAACTCTAAAATTTTATAGTCATCTTTGATGCTACGATAACTTTAATCAAAGTTGTGTTAAAAAACGAAACTCTCTTGCTCAAAACAAAAGAAAAGTAAATTTGGAAAAACTTATTCATGATATATTTTATTAGAGGAAAAAAGGAAGATCCAAATTTATGTTTTATATAAGATAAATAGATAAATAACAAACCTTGTTTTAGAAAACGTATCATCTATTTTTGTTTATGTCCATACATGTTTATGCATCGCGTCTTCTACACTAGATGTAATCTATTAACAGAATTCAGTTGGCGTGAGTTTGATTACTCGTTTAAGTTTTACCTACCAGATGCATGTGGTCTTTATTTGCTTAAGATGACTTCAATAGAGCTTTAAGGGGTCCAATTTGCCTGCCACCAACAGTTATATTTCATTGTGGAGTAAGAGCAATGATTCGGAATCCAAGGTACCAAAATGTTGTTGGTCCGGATTACTAATCCCCTCTATCCATCCGACCTAGGAACCCTTTGCCGTACATGAACTCTTTTCCCCGTTAACAAGCGGCACTTTTTGACAGGTGCCTCATTCTCATCTCCCCCCAAACATTCAGGAACAGAAACAGAGATGGGACTGAAGGAATGCTGTTTCAGAGTGCTGCCATTTGCAGCAATGGTGATGCTAGAAAGTCTGAGTGTGGGGTTGACCACCCTAAGCAAAGCAGCCATGTCTAAAGGAATGAACAACTACATCTTTGTTCTCTACTCGAATGCTATTGCCACTCTTTTCATCTTCCCCACTTATTTCTTTTTCCTTAGGTAAAACTCAAACCCATCTTCTCTTCTTCTTATATCTTCGCTTTCTATTACCAAATTCATCAATTTTTCCTTATCCCTCTCTCTTTACAGGAAAAAGAGCCCACCTATTACCTTTACCCTTCTCTGCAGATTTTTCATCCTTAGTCTCTTGGGGTATGTTTCATCTATGCTTTATTTTGATTACCCTTCGGTTCGGTGTCCAGGAAATTCATAATCTTTGAGTTTTGCAGGCTTACTGGGATGCAGAACTGTGTGATGACAGGTATAAACTACAGTTCTCCTACTCTTGGCTCCGCCATGAGCCAATTGATTCCAGCTTTTACTTTCATTCTTGCTGTCGTCTTCAGGTTTTTCTCTTCCCTTCTCTCGATTACATTGTCTGCAAAATGCATCATTTAGAAAAAGAAAGGAAATTTATGTTCATGATTTGTCAGATCAACCATTTTCTCAATTCATGATCTTGAGCTTCAGTGGATGGTTAGATTGCTTCTGTCTTGTGTTGAGCTCTAGGCACTGTGGCTTTAGATCAAGCATATAAGAGTGAGGGATGTTTCCTTGATTTGTTTTGTCCTTCATTTTAGGATGGAAAAGGTAGATTTAAAAAGCTCAGGAAGCCAGATCAAAATTTTAGGCACAGTGCTGACAATTGCAGGAGCAATGATTGTTATATTCTTCAAAGGTCCTAAAATAGGTGGCTTCAGTTCACGTCAGGATCCAACCCCTACCAATTTGGTAACAGGCAATGATTCTTGGGTTATGGGAGGCCTCTTCCTAGCAACTGGTTCTTTATGCCTCTCAATGTATGCTATTTTGCAGGTGATACACAGTGTACATAAGCTACTCAATAGTTGTGTGCAATTGTTCTCTATATTATTTACCTAATAATGTGAACAAATGAAACTGATATTTGAGTACAACATCTTGATTAAAGGCAGCAATTCTAAAGGAGTACAAGTCAGAAATAACCGTAATCTCCTTCTTCTGCCTCTTTGGAACCATTCAGTGTGGAATACTTTGCTTGATAACAGTGAGAGATCCTAATGCTTGGAAACTGAATCTTGACATTGAGCTCATCTCTGTCATCTACTCTGTGAGTACAAGATAAGAACATGTTAAACATCTTCCACAGAAATTTTCTTTGATCTGCTAATCTTATCATACAAATGGTTTTTGTTTGTAATCCATTTCCAGGCTTTTTTTGGTACTTTTGTGACATATGCGGTGCTATCATGGTGCATAAATAAGAAAGGGCCAGTTTTTGTTGCCATGTTCAAGCCAGTGGGGATTGCTGTTGCTGCCTTATTGGGGGTCATCTTCCTTGGTGACACTCTCCAACTTGGAAGGTACTATCTCTTATCTCTCTGGTTCCTTACTCATCAGTATTCTAGTCTTTGGCCACCGACATAAAATAAGCCAGACTGGTGTAAATCACTTCCCCCCTAAACCCCAAGAACCTTTATCAAAACATCATAATGGCAATGCAATTCTTACAAATCCGCTTTCATGGAAACTGAAGCATGTTTTCTTGAGTCAGTATTTTGGGAGCAATTGTAATTGTTGGCGGTTTCTATGGAGTGATATGGGCGCAATCCAAAGAAGAGGAACAGAATGAACTGAAGCAATCGTCATCACAAAAGACTCCTCTCTTGGAGTCTCGCCAGAGTGCGTAGCACCAGGTAATGGGCCCCTATCCTAGGATAACGGATAAGCAGAAAACAGATGGCTCCATAGAGGGATTAGTAGCTCAACGGGGCAAACAATCATAAATCTTTAGAATTTGTGTTGTTGATGTTGATTATTGATTATAATAGAATTAAAATTTCATACTTAGCTTGAGCTAAAACTTGTAAAATCAGCATGTATCTTGCTGTTTATTAAGCATATAAACAAGAGTACATGGGCTGGAACCAAGGAGGTTAAAGAACATCATCGACTGTAAGGCTTGATGAATTTGACTGAACTTTCAGCAACAGCTCCTGAACAAGCAAAACAGGAAAACAATTGTATTATGAATCGTTGATCCAACTCTGACGTTCTCGCTTTCTGCACAATTGTCACTGCAAATGTATCTGCTACACACCATAAGGTAGATGTGAAAGGCTTCTCTATCCTTCTCAGAAGACAAAACTCGACCAACTTGTTGGGCTGATGAGCCTAAGATCTTTACCAGGAAGCTCGTCTCTCCACCTCAACATTGCCGGGAAGGCGACAGCCAATTTACCTGAATTTCGCGTGAACGCAGACACTTACATTTCCGTGTCCTTTAGTACTTGACCAACTGAGAATTACTCCGGCTGGAACTGATCAAACCAGTTGTGAGATCTTCTGCACTCATTAGTGCACCTGCAGCCTTGCATTCATTGGTCTACCATTAGCTTCATATAGAGCTGTAGATAGCAAATACGATTGGAGGCATGGACGGAGCTATGTATAACCCCCTTTTCAAATTTTTTTTTAAATGTACTTATATAATTTTTTAATAAATAAGGACATTTTTTAAATGTTGGCCCCCGGCCTCCTTTAGAGTTGGCCCCCGGCTCTCGGCTCCCGGCTCCCGGCCCCCCCTTAAACTTGAGTCTGGCTCCGTCCCTGATTGGAGGCTTAAAAAAATGAAAAGAAATATGCAACAGATGATTGGAAGCTTAAAAACATGAAGTTGGTCGTTTTATTTTTAAACAAGATTGTCATTCCTTATCGAAGTTTGAGATATAGAGGATAATCTGACTCCTAACATGGCTTGTAGAAATTCTGTGGTGTGGTGAAGCCATGAACAATAATTGAAATCACTTAAAGGTGAAGAACAAATCCTTAAGGAAAAGGAAACACTTCGTAAGAAGAGAAAAGAGATTCCATTAAGAACAGAGAACCACAAAGTTGGTCCTTAGCCATGAGTACGTTGACTAACTACATTGACCATTTTATCATATTATTTTTAAGTATTTAGTTTATTTTGGAAAAATTAAATAATTTCTATAAATTGAAAAACAAAGAGATAAGTACAATAAAAAATGTTACAAATATCATATCAAAATTGATGCTAGATGGTTTTGATAAGGTACGATATCGATACCAATTAATATTGGATATTATTTTGAATAATCTTTTAAAATTACAAAATATTCTATAAATTTTATAAAATTACAAAACAGTCTCTCAATATATTAAATACCTTTTGACTTTACCTCAATCATGTCTCAAGAAATTATAATAATATGAATTTGATATAACAAATATTTTTATTTTTACTAATATTATTTTCACATATTTCTCATAAGTTAAGATGAGAAAAAGATCATTTAACTATCATATAGATATAAAATTAAGAATAATATAAAGTAAAATATATATATACATTTATGATAAGTAAATTTAATTTCAAATGTTATCTTTACTTAGTTCAAAAGCTATTATAATAATTTTCACATATATGCACTAAAAATAATATATAGTCAATATGAAATATATAAATTTTTAAATAATTATTAAATATATTTATAATATATTAAAATAATATATTTAGTTAGATAATGTATAATGTATAAGCCTATTTGCATAAAAAAATGTATTTAGTACATTCTTATTTGTATTTTTATTATTATATTCCCTTTTATGTATAAGTAATTATTATTTTATATAGGAGAAATTTTAAGTTTTTTAATTTCATCCTAAATTTTTTTAAAAATTATAATTCTGACTAAGATTTGAATGATATTTTGGTTACAGCTAGTACACCAACTGAATAGCCAAAATTGACCGGTACCAAAGTTTGATATAAAATTTTCTTATTTGGTATTGATTTCGCCAGTATAGTTGATATTCAAAATAATGACAATGAGCCATAATAATCACGATGTTACAACCATTAACTCATGTAAGAACCACCAAACCTTTGTGTAAACTGAATAAATAAATAATACGAGTAGAACATGTGTGTGACATGCATGTAAGTATACAGATGTTATCTTTTGGCATCAATGTTTTGATCCCAAATTGGTGGCTTACTAATGCCAACTTTTATCCTGCATTGATAGATTATCAAATGGTGAGTAGTTTGAGAGTTATAAATAGGAGCTATCCCATATTGAAAGTTTGCCAATTACAAAGTGCCATCTTCTTGGAAAAGCTTCCTAGAAGGACAAATAATAAAATTGATCATGGAAGACATGGTTTCACGATAGCAGAATATTCACGTGTTCAGTACATGTGTGCCAAACGTGTAATGAACGTGAGATAGTGACTTGTTTCTATTT
>JANZLH020000129.1:2526066-2537098 GCA_026770325.2 Erythroxylum fimbriatum | reverse complement strand
ACTAAAATTTAATTCATGAATTCAATCCTACTAACATAATGATTAACTCCCACAATTAATCCATCAATTCTTATAATTCATTTAAATTATGCTTAATCAAATAAAAACAAGGTTGGGGTCCAACAGCTTTGATGGGGTTGTTAAATTAGTGTTTATTAAAAAAATATTGGGATTCATTTTAAACATTCCAAAACATTTGCAATTAAATCGAATTTTGGTGAAAATGTTAGGATTTAAATTAAGCCTTTTCCTTCTTAATTTTGATCTAGTCCACCATATTAGTTCCTAACTTTTTTAAACATTTTTTGCAATTAATTCTAAATTGAATCAAACAAACTTTCAACATTAAAATTAAATTCTAATTTTCGGTATTTATCCTTAATTAACATTGATTAATTCTAATTAATCATAAAAAAATCTTAACTAAACTTAATAAAAGTTCCTAAAAACTAGTTTCCCTTTAATACTAAACCAAAATTTGTGCTCATGTAATTTCTTTAAATTTTTAGTTAAAAATCCCAAATTAACTAAATCTAATCTATAATTTCACTTTAAAGAATAAACGTATGTCATAAAATGGAAATTAAGACCACAATTTTCTTCTTATAAGTAAGAAACTAAGAGAAACTACAAATACAAAACTGCATCAAAGTTTTAAAACAACTTTCAATAAATAAAGTTTAACTTAAACTACATTACAAGAATTCTATTTTAAAAATAAATAATTTCATAAAAATTTTCCTAATTTTATTATGAACAATAAAAATATATTCAACTAATCATATATGGCTGGATAAGTTACGTGTTCACATTGATTACACTGCATTATCCTGTAAAACATAAGTTGATGGAATATTATCAGTGCATGTTTTAATTATATGATCTATAAAATGGGAGAAGGTTAAGATATTGTGACATTAATAGACTTAGCCATGAAAGATAATTAGTAGTAACTTAATCTACTTATTATGTTCATTATTTTGTCGATCAACTACAAAGAGTGATGAAAAAAAATTCGTTCCAACTGCTTCATGTTTTTACATAATTATTAATTTGATAAACATAATAATAATATAGATGTTTCGCGCAAGCCTAGTTATATATCTTAAAGAAGACAACTTGATAAACTTATTAAATCTTTGCAAGTTGATGAACTTTCAAAAAGAAGAAAAGAACGGTGCGCAATAAGAAACTAGCTATTACAGCGTTTAACCTTTTATTAATTACAAATCAACTTTTGAACATTATTTTTTGTTAATTATATTTAAAAAATTTAGTCCTTTGTCATTTTTTGGACCAAAACTTAGCTTTAAAAGAATCTATTTATGGAGAGTAAATGGAGCTTAATACTAAAACGAGAGTAATACGTCTCATAAAGCAACGATAAAAAAGAGAAGCTTTAATACGTTTGAGCATGCTTGGTTTGCAAAGTCGGGCAAAGGGGAAACTTTTACAAAAGTTTAGGTCATCTACTCGTGCCTTGAATTGGATAAAAAGTTGTCTTTGTTTTCGCTGCCATTGACCATCACAGTGGCTGTTAAAATTTCAACTCTTTTCCTTAGTTTTTAATCTCCTTTCATATATAGTTGTTTCGGGCCCCACGGCATTTGATTTATCATGATTAAAGATGTCAAGTGTTCTTCTTTTATGCGCAAGAGTTCAATCAATGTCTTATCCTTGTTAAGATTGAATTGCATTGGAAACTTAAAATAGGCTATGCGCAAGAGTTCAATCAATGTCCATGTCTTATCTTTGTTCGATTGAATTGCATTGGAAACTTAACATAGGCTAGTTATGGCATTTCATTGCTAAAGAGTAAAGAGCCTTTTCATTTTGTAGATTTTACACGTAGATTATGGGGGCTCGTGAAACAAACTAGATTCAATTGCTAAATAACCTTTTCTTTAAGGTCTCAATGTCAATGTTCTTTTATGAAACTATTTTAGTTGGTCAAATATTTTAGCAAATCCCAAAAGGCTGTTTGAAAAGTCACATATTCAGATGCTATTAACCTGTCATATTTGCTATTAATTAAAAGAAACGTCACTGAGAAAATGTGTTGAAGTTAGATGAATACAGCCAGCCACGTGTATATATGTATGCTACATTCTCTCCCACGGCTTGGTGTTTGGAAAATGAGGAGAATAATGCATGGATTATTTGCATTTAAGTCAAGCTCCTGACTTTGTTTGATTGTAATATAAAATTAGAGTTCTTATGAGGAGATATTATTAGGTAGGATTGTAATATAAAATAAATATCAGATATGCTCGTGACTTTGTTGGGTTGTAATATAAAATTTATTTTAAAACATTTACCCTTTATAATTGAAACAGTTATTTAAAATACCGAATAATTTTGTAAAAACCAATTGTTAAAAAAACGTATAGTTTGGTTAGTTCAATTGTAAACCAACAGGGTTTTATAAATTAGAATAAATTAATTAGCTTTTATTTAATAATTTCTTTCTTTAATTGAACTTTAATCTGTTAGGTAAATGATTGATTACCTATTTTGTTTTTTGACTATGTCAAGTTGCTGATAATCACGTTCACAATCAGCTAATTGGGTTGACGAATTGAATTCAATTTGTTGTTTTTGAAAATGCTCCTAAGATAAGTGTTTTTCTCTAGCAGTTAAGAAATTAAGGGACGGAAAGACGATTGTGCCAAAAAATTATTACAAATTACTCAAGTTGTTATTTTTTATTGTTGCTTTTTCTTCACCAAATACTAGTACCCTAAACTTCTACTTGATTATTAAGTTAATATATTAAAAAAAATGAACTTCAAATTGATTAATATGGAGAAAGGAAGTAGTAGTAATAGTAATAGTAATAATAATAATATTTATTATTATAATTATTATTATTGTTGTTGTTGTTGTTGTTATATATTATATGTTTTTTATTAGAGTTATAAAATTAATTTTTTGTAGAGTTATAAACTTTATTTTGTTAGAATTAAACAGCTAGTTTTACCGGATGTTAAATAACAAAAGCTAATAAAATTCGTTGGTCAAATTAACTGATATAATTAACTATTAACTAATAACTGATAAAATCAATTAATAATTAATGCAAACAAATAATCGTTAAAAAGGCCTTTACCGCCGGATAACGGAGAAAGTAGTGTCGGCTGTCGTTTCTCCCTATTGGGTACATATTCCATAGCCACACTATATTACCCCACACCTGATCATCGTCCTCTTACTCACTTCACTTCCCAAACTACCCCCTTCGCCTTCAATCTTTCCAACTTTTGTTGGACAACTCCACGCGCACGTGCGGACTTGCCCCGGCATGGCATCCAACTTCTCAAGGTCAATTCCGTCGTTTCAAGCACTAATTACGTGCATGTTTATCAAAAAAAATCTAGGCGCGTTCTCCTAGGATAGTTGATAGTAGCTCCCAAGCGGTAGCTGTACTCCTGTGGAATGGACGACGTCGTTCAACAGAGCGAGCTTGTTGGCTTAACTTACCATGTCAATTTCAATGTGTTTGTTTTCTCGCGTACCTTAGGGACACTTGTAAAGAAATCACTCGATTGAAGTAGGTAACTGCATAACAATGGCATTTAATTAAGTTGTTAGATTTCTTATCCTTGGATGTTACATGGGGACAACGAAAGAGAGACTTCAGAAAAAAAAAAAAAAAAAGAACTCTTTGTACTGTTTCCCACTATCTTCTTATTCCATTTTCATTGCAAAGTTTGCAACTTTCACTTGCTCGCTCTTCTTATTATTCTTTGTTTTCGTTCATGTACATTGTTTTTTCTGCTCTAAATAGCATCTGGGTTTCTCTCCTTTTCTCTTGCTAGTGGAAAGAAAGTAGAGCTTTTTCCCTTTCCCTGGCTGTGTATGGGGTACATGATTTTTGTTTGACTTTAAATTCTTTTGGCACTCGACTTCTGGTTTGCTTTCAAGATTCCTATAGTACAAAGGTACTTTTCTCATGTTTTTCTTTTCAATAATTTAGAGCATTATTTTATACTTCTGTGGTTACACTTTCATTTTCCATTTCTCTGCAATCTTCTTTTATCCTCATCTATGTGGGTTGTTCAGGCTTTTTGGTAGTTGTATTATTGAGTGTTGTTGAGTGTTATCTCTGGTTCCTTGTCACTTCAGTGAGTTTTCTGTGGGATTTGGGATCTGATTTCTGCTTATTAGATTTTGGGTATTTGTGCTACTTTTTAGAACATTCACTCATTCCTGAAGCTGTTTTTTCTTTCGTCTTTTTAATGTTTGCTAGAGAAAGAAAGTTCTAGAAAGAGCGAAGCAGATTCATGGCTGCAGGAAAGGTGGAGGAGCCAACGCCACACCCACCTAAGGAGCAACTTCCAAATATCTCTTTCTGCATTACTAGTCCTCCTCCATGGCGTGAGTATATTCAGTATCAATAAGCATACTTTTATTTGCCTTTTCTGTACTTATGGACCTTTACTAGTGGGTTTAGATTCTAATTCCATAGTTGAGATTTTAAGGCAAGTATTCCTTGAATCTACCAGACCATGTTTTGGTTAAGCTTTTAGGATTTATTAATTGGTGTCTCTGCAACTTTGTTTTAGCATGAAAGCAACTTTTTGAGCTTTTATTCTCTTTTCTTCTAGTTAGGCTCCTTTTTCAAAGGGCTAAATGATGTTTCCAGAAATCAAACCTCACTGCTTTGTCTATTGAAGATTGTGGTCGCGTTAAAGATTGAATAAGAAAGGAAAGTGTGGGGCAATTATTTTCTTGTTAATCGATGATTCCTTTCTGAAAGTTTTTAATGTCAATAAATGTTTTTCTGCCATTTATTCTTTATTCCTTTTTTGCATAGGAATTTCTGTCTGGAAGTACCGCTTTGATTTTTTTTTTAAAAAAAGCATTTCTTCTGTATGTGGTAATTCATTTATGTCCATGTGATTTTTTTTTGTTTTCATAAGAAATGTGACTCTTTTGTTAAGTACTTCTCATTTTCGATTATAATTAATTCCCCTTTTGTGTGAATCCTTTCCTCTGTGATGTGTTCAAGTTGCACTTGTGAGGATGGTTTACTATTTTGGTATATTCTTATTTTATGAACGTTATAAGAGGGTGTATACTTGCATCTTGTTGACCCTTGGGACAATTTAATGCAGCTGAGGCCATTCTACTTGGTTTCCAACACTACCTTGTGATGCTTGGGACGACTGTTCTTATTCCTACAGCTCTTGTGCCCCAAATGGGAGGTGGAAATGTAAGTTGTATTGGGAAGCTTGAATGAAGTTGATAAGTCATTTTCAGCTAAACATGATAATTTCTCCAGAAGTGATCCATCTTCTCTTGAGATTTATGCAGTGTTTGTCATTCTTGTAGAAGGAGAAGGCCCAAGTGATACAGACATTATTGTTTGTTGCTGGTTTAAACACATTGCTGCAAACTCTGTTCGGAACTCGATTGCCAGCTGTGATTGGGGGCTCATATACCTTTGTGCCTACTACAATTTCAATTATACTGGCCGGTCGATTTAGTGATGGTGGTCTAGATCCTATTCAGGTTTTTGCAATTTAGAACGTTTTGAAGTTTAAAATGTTAAGTTCATCATGTCAACTATTGCTACTGAAGGGTTACAGTTTGTGCTTAAAACCATTAACTACTGGTGATGCAACTTGTTCTTGAGTAAAAGTTGAAAACCAGGACATACTCAAGATAAAATATGTGTGCGAACTAGTGCATATCTGAAAACTACATCAACCGTTCTTGTCATACTTGTCTCATCATCGTAATTATTCTTTAATGACATTTCCTTCCGATACAGAAATTTAAGAGGACAATGCGTGCAATTCAAGGTGCCCTAATTGTTGCATCAACACTGCAGATTGTTCTAGGGTTTAGTGGACTTTGGCGTAATGTTACGAGGTTCGTACAGAATAGAACCAGTGATCTTCTAAACTTTTGATTGTATACTGTAATGGACAAAGGCTATTATCCTGCTGAGGTGAAATCATGGATCATTTTCTAAGTGATTTGTGTTGAGATTCACATATCAATGTTCTTGTCTAAACTATGTGAGTCAAATACATTGCTGAATCTCAGCGCAGTTGACTCGTGAAGTAGCTGGTTTTAGTGCTTGGCTGATTGTAGTCTGCTTTACGCTGAGTAAGTGCAAGCATCTTTTTAATGCTAAAAAGTTAATGATTCACACATTTCAGGTTCTTAAGTCCACTTTCAGTTGTTCCTTTGGTTGCTCTCGTTGGTTTTGGGCTGTATGAGCTTGGTTTCCCTGGGGTAAGCTTCCTTTTGTTGCATATGAGCAATTAGAAACTGTGTGGTGCATACTTCTGAGATGCGCTAACCCTGTTGGGGGAACATGCCATGGAGCTCATTCCCTTCTTGCTAGTAATTATCTTATACATTTGGTTTTCATATTTCCATTTGATGTTTAGGTTGCCAAATGTGTGGAGATTGGGCTGCCGGAGCTCGTCATATTAGTATTTATTTCACAGGTGCTTTATGCTCTTACTACTTGAATGAAATTAATTTCTGCCTTCTGTCAGCCGTTGGGTGTTTGTGGTCTCTTTCAGTAATGTGATATTGAGATTGTACTCAGCCTGAGTTAGTTCCCATTACACGTTTTGCAGTATATGCCCCATGTGTTAAAGAAAGGAAAGAATGTCTTTGATCGTTTTGCTGTCATATTCTCTGTGGCCATTGTATGGATTTATGCTCATCTCCTTACGGTAGGTGGGGCTTATAATAATGCAGCACCGAAGACACAAGCAATTTGTCGAACTGATCGTGCTGGACTCATAGATGCTGCTCCATGGTAGGTCTGAAGTTAAGGCAGTCAGACAACTTTCTTTTTTCTGGTTTTTATCTATATTATCACCATCTATGGGAATTGTATATGTTCTATTGGCTATTTGATTGGGTCTTTTTTGAAAGTGATGTAAGTTATCCATTTTACTGTTATGACTTTGTTATGTTTAGAAAGTTTAGTCACAATGCGTTTACCAACTAAAACTAATTGCCACATGTTTCAATTTTGGTAGCGAAGGCTATCTGCAAAACTGAGGGTGTGTACTCTTCATATGGATATCCATATCTTGTTTCGTCTTCAGAGAATAAGACTATAAGTTAAAGATGTTCGTTGCATGATGATTAAAACTTCTATTGTTGATTTGATGTTTAACTTGGTATATGTGCTGCATATTTAAACTAATGGTCCCACCAATTAGCAGATCTAGAAACACGAGATGTGTATATATATATATCTCATATATATATATATATATCTTATATATATGTATGTATGTATGTATGTACGTAGATAGATATATCATATCCGGCTTCTATAACCGTAGCAAGTTTTTGCCAACCCATGTAAAACCTTAATGAAGCAAGCAAATTAGCTGAACGTTCTAGTTTCCATCCCCAGGTTGGCTGTTCCGATACAGCCTTAGAATGGCTTGGATGCAGTGTAAGGCAATTCTAAAGAAATTACCAAATTCCTTGGACTCACATTTTGTCTGCCTTATCCTGAATTATGGTTTTGCAGGATAAGAGTGCCTTATCCCTTTCAGTGGGGTCCTCCTTCATTTGATGCTGGTGAAGCCTTTGCCATGATGATGGCATCCTTTGTTGCTCTTGTTGAGGTTGGCATTTTCCTTCACTTTGTTTCCTCTGCTTCATCTTCTCACAAATGTTGTCTTATAAATGAAGAATCACATCATATAGTAGTTGCCATCCTGGCTGTTATGGTCTTTTATTGGTGCTCAACTCCCCTTACTATTTCATGTCCATCCCATGCTAATAGGAAAAAGATTTTATTTTTTAATTTCTGCAGTGTTATGATGTATGTAATGATGAGGTTGATATATTTCTTGATGCTAAAATCAATAGTCTCTTTGGTACTCTAATCAGGCTCTTATTTGTCAGCAAATCTAGTTGGTTGCTACTTCATTTACCCTTTTAAAGGTTGTCCTTTACTAGGTTGTTTGCATTATATTTGTGTCTATCCATCTGTAGGTGCCTGCACACTCGTACATGTGCTGTAGTTTAAGCATGTGATGTCTGAATTGGGTTCTTACTTACATTGCTATCTTGTATGGGACTTGAATCTTACACTATGCTGCACAAATTTGCAGTCTACTGGTGCCTTTATTGCTGTGTCAAGGTATGCAAGTGCAACACCAATGCCCCCTTCTGTTCTGAGTCGTGGTGTTGGTTGGCAGGTAACTAAAACTGATTGCATTATCTTTTTATTGTATGACTGTCATTTGTAGTTGGATTCTTGGGTTCTATATTGATTTCTTGACATAATAATGCTGCATGCTCTCACTTTGGCCCAGATAATTCTTTGTACTTCATATGTCTTTTATTTAGTTGAGAGAAATTAATATTATTTTCTGTATTAACAATCTTATTACTTCTCAGGGAGTTGCTATATTGGTTTCTGGTTTGTTTGGAACTGTGAATGGATCCTCAGTGTCTGTGTAAGACTACCAGGAGAACTTTTGTCTGAGATCGATACTAATTTAGAAACAGAACGTGGATTAGACTTTTTATAACAGTAGTATTGACCGTTTCATACAGAGAAAATGCTGGTCTTTTGGCCTTGACACGAGTTGGCAGCCGTAGGGTTGTGCAGATATCTGCTGGGTTCATGCTTTTCTTCTCCATTCTGGGTTAGTCATTAACTTTTGGGAACTTAAGAGCTTCTCATTTTGATTTCATGTCTTTTAAATTGTATATGATTCAACTTTTTGGTGTTCCTTAGGAAAATTTGGGGCAGTGTTTGCTTCAATTCCACCACCAATTGTTGCCGCTTTGTATTGCCTCTTCTTCGGATATGTGGGTATGTACTCCTTAACGTGATGTTTGTAGCCATGGAATTCTTATTTGTTGTGCTTGATTATGTTGATGGTTTGGTAATGGCATTATGGATGTCTAGGTGCTGGAGGTCTGAGCTTTCTGCAGTTCTGCAACCTCAACAGTTTTCGAACAAAGTTCATATTGGGCTACTCCATTTTCATTGGCTTGTCAGTACCGCAATATTTCAACGAGTACACAGCCATCAGGGGCTATGGTCCAGTCCACACTGGATCAAGATGGGTAGGCTATAATCACCTTTGGCCTCATTGGGTATTTGCTTAGGGAATTTTATACACGAAGCTGATTTCATATTTTCCTTGGCAGTTCAACGATATGGTAAACGTTCCATTCTCGTCTGAAGCATTTGTTGCTGGCTGTGTGGCTTATTTCTTGGACAACACCCTGCACAAGAAAGATAGTTCTATTAGGAAAGATAGGGGTAAGCATTGGTGGGACAAATTCCGGACATTTAAGGGTGATACTAGGAGCGATGAATTTTACTCCCTACCATTCAATCTGAACAAATACTTCCCATCTGTATGATTAATTGGCATGGAAAGATGAGCAAGAGCTAATCTTGTTTAAAGAAAGTGCACCGGAAGCTCTTCAGGAGATCAAATTGTAATGTTGTTACTGTTCAGTCTTTTGTGAAACTTTTATCACGCGCTATATAGCATTATAACATAGACTGTTCCTTTATACGGTGCTTAACTTTTTTGTTGAATTTGTTATGCTGTAAATCCACTGGAAGACATGGACTTCAAGTAGCAATGAAGAGTTTTTGTTGCCGTCACTTCCATCTGTGTTTCCATCATATAGGGATTCAGACCTCCCAATTCCTGTGGTCTGCGAAACCTGCTTCAAGAACTCTTTTCATAGATATAATCAATGGACGAAATCCTGATATGGTTACCCGAAAAAGTCACCATCTTCTGAGGTAAAAACTCCCAACTCCCCAAGTTTGAGTGGAGTCATTCAAGCAACTGATGAAATCATAAAACATTTAGAATCACAGGTTTGAATATGGTGGCAGGGTTGCCAACTTTCAAGTGTTCCAAGTTAAATATGAACACTTTTATGATTTTTTCATGGACACTTGATGTAACTTGAAATCAATTCCGGACAGTTAAAAACATACCTAAATTGATTATAAAGAAACGGAATAGGGGCAGGGAAGAAAGAGCCTGCTCAGCTGGTGCTAATTCCTGGAAAAGCCGACCTGAAAAGCAGATGCTTTGTAATGCAGTAAATCTTTCTCACTTTACACAGTGAACATTATGCTCAGAGATTTCTTGGAAACACCAATCACTAACAAATCTTTCCTTGCACGAACATCAAAGACTATTCTTTTCATCAGAGAATGTCTCATCCAGTAGGAGCAACTACCCACGTTGCTTAAGACCATAAACAAATGTCTAGTTAGCAGACATTTCTCTTTCGGTAGGAAACGGAGAGCATTGTTGATGATCCTTCTTTGTTCTTCCTATAACAAACACAAAAGTACAAAAGACATGTTGCTGAATGTTTTGTTCCTTTCATGCATTATTGGTGCAAATTGGAGAAGGAAACAAAATTACGCCTCACTAAAACCCTAAGAACATTGTATGTCAGTATGTATGCTGTTATATCAGATTTTCAAGAATAGGAATCACAATAGGCAAAGTCTGAAAATGAAGTCTTTTTAATTAAATTTGCATAAGTGATTTCCAATTTGATTCTATTTAAAGTTGGATCATAAATTTTAAATTTATTTTATTATACAGTTTTGAACTTTTTCAATATTGAATTTAAATTTAAATCAGTTAAATCTAATTTAATTTATTTAAAATTTAATTAATCAAAGGATCAATTTTTTATTATCCCTCATCAAATGCAAACAAATAAAAATGATTTAATCTCTATATGAATATTTATGGCCGTACAGATTCGTCATCAGGACTGGAGAAGTTGTGATCTTTTGGTACCTAATATTTAATGTCAATACTTTCCCACGATCTGAATTAGAAAACAGTATTATAATTACAAGTTGAGCAATCGTGGTACCTATCTCTTTTTACATGGCAGCTTCTACTTGACCCTTAGGCAGTAGCGAAGTCAGGAATTTATTTTAGGGGAGGCAAAAATTTTTTTTATCCAATCCACCATGGGCAACCACATTTTTTTTAGTGGGCAACCTCTATATGTATATATATATTCTTTA
>JANZLH020000129.1:2500776-2511889 GCA_026770325.2 Erythroxylum fimbriatum | reverse complement strand
TTCATCGTTGGCCAATAATACCCTTGTCTGATTAACCTATGAGCCAGCATCCTTCCTCCTAAATGATTTCCACACATCCCTTCGTGGACTTCAGCCATTGCTTACTCCGCCTCTTCTTCACTCAAGCAGCGCAGTAATGGCCAATCATACGATCGCTTGTATAGGGTGCCGCTAGCGATCGTATATTCGACCGCTTTTACCCTTAGTTTCTTTGCCTCCAAGGCATCTTCGGGCTGTACCCCTTCGAGGAGGTATTGTCTGATCGGTTCCATCCATCCTGATCGCTCGGTATCTATTTAGAGAGCTTCCTTGGTTTTCTGGATGCTAGGTCGGTCTAACCGTTCGACCAGAATGTTATTTTTTGCATATCGATCGGAAGCCATTTTGGAGAGCGCATCTGCCCGAGTGTTTTGCATCCTTTCTATCCTGTTGACCGAGTACTCTTCAAAGTTGCTCAACTCTTGCTTTACCAGCTCCAAGTACTTAATCATGTTGTCCCCTTTGGCTTCATACTGTCCAATGACTTGGCCGACCACTACTTGGCTATCACTATACACCTTTAAGTGCTTCACCTCCATCTCTCTTGCTAGCTGAAGTCCGGCTATTAAAGCCTCATATTCTGCCTCGTTGTTGGATGCTTTAAATTCTAAACGGATAGCATACTCCACCTTTTCTTCCTGGTGCGGACTGATCAACACCATCCCTGCTCTACATCCCTCGCTGTTGGATGATCCATCCACAAATAGGCTCCAGGCAGGGCGTTGTTCGTCCTGCGAATTAGGTTGACTCATTTCTGCGACGAAATCCGCCAGTGCTTGGGCCTTGATCGTCGTTCGTGGCTTGTAGCGTATGTCGAACTCTCCCAGCTCTACCGCCCATTTTAACAACCGTCCCGAGGTTTCAGGTTTCTGTAAACATTGCTTAAGGGGTCGATCGGTCCATACCTCAATTGTATGACTTTGGAAATAGGGTCTGAGTTTTCGCGCCGCAGTTATCAGCGAAAAAGCCAGCTTCTCAATTGGCGTATATCGCGTTTCTGGCCCATTTAGCACCTTACTGGCGTAGTAGATTGGAAATTGTTCGTTACCTTCCGATCGAACGAGAACCGCACTGATCGCCCCTTCTGTGGCTGCCAAGTAGATAATCAGGCTCTCGCCCTCAACCGGGCTCTGCAAGATGGGCGGACTGGTCAGATATTGCTTCAAGTGTTGGAATGCTCTTTCACACTCGTCCGGCCATTGGAACTGGGTCACATTCGCTTTCCTCAAAATTTTGAAAAATGGGAGACACTTGTCCCCCATCCTGGAGACGAATCTACTCAAAGAAACTATCCGCCCGGTCAATATTTGGACTTCTTTCAAACACCGCGGCGAAGGCATTTGGATGATGGCTTCGATCTTCTCTGGGTTCGCTTCGATTTCCCGTTGAGTAATCATGAATCCCAAAAATTTACCGGATGCCACACCAAAAACGCATTTTTCCGGGTTCAGCTTCATCTGAAACTTATTGAGGGTTTGAAAGACTTCTTTGAGATCTTTCACATGCTCAGCATCCGTTTTACTCTTGACTACCATATCATCCACGTAAGCCTCGACCGATCGACCGATCTGTTTTTTGAAGACTTCCATTACGAGCCGTTGATAAGTAGCCCCTGCATTCTTTAAACCGAACGGCATCACTTGATAACAGAACGTGCCCTGGTCGGTTATAAAAGGTGTCTTCTCCTCATCTTCGAGACTCATTTGTATCTGATGGTAACCCGTAAAGGCGTCCAAAAAGCTGAGTAACTCGTGTCCCGATGTAGAGTCTACCAGCTAATCGATTTTGGGCAGGGGGAAACTGTCCTTTGGGCACGCCTTGTTTAAATCGGTGAAGTAAATGCACATTCTCCATTTTCCATTCTTTTTCTTCACTAGTACAACGTTCGCCAGCCATTCAGGGTACTTGACCTCCCGAATAAACCCTGCATCGAGCAGTCTCTCTATTTCTTTCTTGATCACTTCCTATCTCTCCCTGCCGTGCAACCGCTTCTTTTGCCTGACTGGTTTGTAATCTGCCCGGATACTAAGGGAATGTGACGTTACCGATCGAGGAATTCCAGGCATGTCGCTCCCAGGCAAAAATCGATCTGTTTTCTACCAAACAATCTGTGATCTTTTTGACTAGACCTTTGTCCAGCTCGGAACCTAGATTTGTGAACTTGGAATGATCTGCTTTATCCAATACGATCTGCTGCGTTTCTTCCACAGGATTCATTCTTTCCGTTTCTTCATCAGCTCTCACGTCGAGAGAGCTTGCCAGAACTACCGCTCCGTCTAGTGCCCCGATTTCTGCTAAGTAGCATTCCCTAGCGATTTTCTGCTGACCCCTTACAACACCGATTCCATGTGACGTTGGGAACTTCATTGCTTGGTAGTAGGTGGAGACAACTGCTCTAAGAGCGTTTTGAGTGGTTCTTCCAATTATAGCATTGTATGCTCCCACAAACTTGACGACCAAAAATTCAACACTCCTCTCCACGTGGCATGGCTTCTGTCCGAATTTTACTTTCAAAAAGACTCGGGCGAATGGATAGGCTGATGCTCCCGTTACCCCTTTGATGGGTCCGTCCATTGGCAGTAGCTGATCCTCTAGTATCTTCATCTGCTCGAAGGCATCGTAATAGTAGGTCGGCTGAGCTGCCTGTGTCAATCAATATCCGCTTCACTTCGCTACCATCTATGCTCAAAGTGGCCACCAGTGCATCATCATGAGGACATCTAACACCTTTTAGATCAGATTCGTCAAACGAGATCACCCCGTCTTTCAGTTTCTTTTGCCTTGCTGACAAGTTTTCAACGACCTGCCCGACATATCTCTTTCTTCCGTTAGAGGTCGACCCTCCTGCAGCGTTACCCCCAAAAATCATGTTGATGACCATAACCGGTCGATCATCTTGTCGTTCGGCATTGCTACCATCTCTTGTCCTGAACTGTGCCCTACAACGGTCGTCCCCGTTTCCGTTCTGCCTCCGAGGCCTTCGCCAGTTATAGGACCGATCGGTCAGAGGGCTATACTGTGTGGACGGTCGGTTCAAGCGGGAATTCGTAACCAAAGTGACTCGATCGGCCACAATTTGTCCTAGGGCTTCCGCAGGATGACGATCGGCCATCGCACCCAGCTGTCGAGCGGGGGTCTACTGGTGTTCCCGTTGAGATTGCAGAATTTGACGAATCACTAAATCAGCCGCTTCCTCTATCTACTTTCGGGTGAGAGAGGTTTGGTGCGGAGCAGGAGGGTTAGCATCTAAGGGATCGTCTTGATCTTGGTTTTGAGGACTTTGTTGTTCCTTCGGGTGTGAGGACTGTGTGCGAGAGTCAGGATGTGCTGGTGAGAGAACGACAGGTAACTGCAAAGCTATCCGTTGCAGTGCAAGTGCCGTGACGGCGGCAATATCAGGGTTGGTTGCTGCCGCTTGACTGATTTGTGTGGTTCTGGACGTGGTGCCCTGACGCCGGGCCCCACGGTGGGCGCCAAATGGTTCAGCCTGATCTTGTTGAGGTGAAACGTCGTTGTTGGGATCCATGACTTGCGCGACTCTAGTTATGGAATACCTGCAAAACAGATAACGGCGGGCCGGGAATTGATTCTCGGAAGGCCCCTCCGACGCTCATGTCAATCTCTTTTCGTAGGTTTTGGCTGCTGAAAGTAGAGAAAAGTAGGGTTGTAATCTCATTCCTGAATCATGGTAGAATAGTACCTTATATATGCCGTGGATGCTAGGTTTACGTAGATCTTTGTGTTTACATAGGAGTCTAACACTTGACGGGTCGAACGGGCCGTGGACACGTGAAGATGGGCTTGGGCCTAGCACAGTCGACCCAACTAGATATCATAGATGTTCATATCCGATTAGATCTTATAAATGATTCCTTAGAATATACAAATTTTAGATAGATCAAACTTCATTTAATTTTGAATCATATGAACTATTACATCTTCCTAGATCTTGTATGTTAACGAAATTTTTACCAGATTATTGTTAATGTTGTCGTTGTTTTGCTTTAGGTTTAAACAAGATATTGTACTAATTCTTCCAAATTATCATATTTTTGTTCAACTTAGAAGATGAGAACATCAACCCTTCCGTTTAGCAGCAATCTACATTTTTTTTTTCTGAGAAGGCCACAGAGCACCTTTTGCAAAGGGTATGAACATGTAGCAGAAGAGTCAGATGAATATGAGTTGCAAAAAACATGGTATAGAAGATCAACAAACCTGACCAAAAAAAAAAAGAAAGAACTTCGGTGTGTAGCCCATAGACTAAGGGCACTAACACCAAGACTTCCAATTTCTTAGGCACTCAACAATCACACACACACTCAAAAAGTAGATGCAACCAGCTGGAACCCCACTAATGGAACACGATTTTCTCGATACTAAACAATTTGTTATCTCGACATCTGTACGAGCTGAACTCCCCCACTATAAACATCTCAGGGCTCACTCGGCTACTGCAGTCTGATCAACTACTGGTTTAGCACTCTTGATGAGCTGGCTGAAGTTCCCCTTCGCCTTGAAGAGTTGGTTGTGATGGTGCCTGCAGTAGAGAAGTTGCTCATGCGCTACATAGTTTGATGGGCTTATGAGACAGCCTCCATGGATGCATCTGAAACAAGTCTTATGATACGATGTTCCATCAACTGCCACCTGAAAGAAGCAGAAACTTCATTGAAGCAACAGGAATAACACTCTTCTATAAATTCAGAAATGTTCGTTCATTGTAAGGAGGTTTGATATGTACCTTTTCCAGTGGATAAACAGTTTTCTTGCAAGCAACACATTTTTCTTGAGTTCCAGCAAACAGTCTTGAAACTTTGCTGTTGCTATGAACCTGTGTCAGTGTGGTTTTATACAGAAAGTGAAACATGCTCAGAAAACAGAAAACTTATAAAATCATCTGTTCTTATACATGATGAAGTATTTAAACAAGAAATCATGCATATACCTGATCAACAGATCTGTCTCTAACAGTTTTTGGAGTACCTGGTGAAAAGAGGAACAGAAGAATAAAATAGGGAGAACAAAGAAGCAGGTAGTGGCACATGTCACAATGATTATAACATATTACCTTCAAAACTTTTATCCAAGCTTCCAGTCATCTTGAAGAGTTGATCAAAGTGAGGTTTACAATACAAAACACCTTCGAAGGAGCAGTAATTACTCAACTGCAGTGCGCAAAAATTCAAACATGATAATTCAGAAAAATAAATTGAACATCTAGAACTTAGTGTTAGATGATCCCCCATATGCATATTTCCCTTCTAACGTTTGAAGCTGACATTTTAAAGAACGCAATTTTCACTGTCTCCATAACAAGGAAAGGTATCTTTCAATGTTTAATTTTGAACAATTTTTGTTCTTCCTTTACTAGTTCCAACTACTCATCAGGACAGAAAATCAAAACATAGTGGGGCTTGGCTCTACACATTACCAAGTCTACGCTCGAAAAGATTTTAACTAAGATCAAATCCAGGGTCCCAACTTCTACCTCCTCCTCCATCGTTTGGCGGGCCCTTCTTTTACCGGTCAAAGATGAGGATCTAGATTCAGTTTCAGGTACTCAAACAAAGGGACCTACCCTCAACCAACGAGGACAGAGGCAATTGAATGTCCCATATTCTTTAATTATACCACGATGAGTTAAAAGAATAAAGAAATTTAAAGAGAACACTGACAATCTGAACTGGACACCATTAAGGAATAACCGGATTCAAAAGTTGATAACTTTTGAATACTTTAAAAAGAGATGACTGAACCCAAGTTTCAGAAACTTGATCGCTTCTTGGTATTTTTCAATCAACAACCACATCTATTCAGACTTCAGTACAAAAGAAGAAAAATATATAGGAAAAACAGAATGACTAAATACAACACTATCGTCAACCATGTCGGATACCCGACTAAGCAGGAAGCCAGCTCCCACAGAAACATCCATCACAAAGCACAAAAGGAACACGATCAAACTGTGAAGTGGTAAGAGCATGATCAAGTAAAACTAAAGAGCGTGTTAAACGAAATATACCTACAACTCTTCTGATATATGCACGCATCTCCTTTTGCACGTATTTACTACATATAAAAGAAAAAACAGAGAACGGTTAGGGTGTCTCACCTTGAGTGTACCTTTACAATGGTGGCACCTGAAACAAGTCTTATGATAGACTTTGTCGTCAGCTGTGAGCTGATCCACCAAGTATACGGTCTTCTCGCAAGCCTTACACTTCTGGGTCGTACCTAAAAATGGTGCCATACTGATCTCTACCCCCCTCTTTCTTTGTAGCTTAGATCTATTCCTTTCCTTCTTCAGCACCAAAAAGAGAGTGCCCGTGAGAAAAAAAAAAAAAAAGAAACTATGAATTCTGAGTCAGAGAATCACAGCTCAGAGATAACAGGAAATGGTCTGTGGGTGGACTTTCAGACCTTAGACTCGTAGGAATTGGGAAGCTGTCAGCATTTGGGTATTTTGGTAATTATAACGTAAGTAAACCATCAAAGTGCGTAGATTCCAACCGTCTCCCGGTTGTTTCGGTTTACTAATTTTAATCTTTCATTAAAAAAACTAAACCGGCTTAGCGGATTTTTAATTTTTAATTTTTATTATCAAAATTTGATTAGTTTATTATTTAATTTATCAGCCTTGTAAATTAATCAATTTTTATTTATTGGTCTCTTTTTTAGTTAAATTTTAAAATCTTCGTTGAATAAACACAATTAAATATTTTTAATTAACGAAATTAGATAAAAGCCATAATTAAATATTTTTAAAAATATATTGTAATTAATTTATTATGATAAGTATTTGTTATGTTTTTGTTTTCTCATAAGAATATTGGTTATAACACTCATAAGTCAAGAATGACATGGAGTAACAATTTTGCCCTAAGCATTATTTTAAACTATAACTCCTTTCTTTTTTTTTTTTTTACGAGATGAATTTAATACCGTAATGTAAAGAATTGATGTTTAAACTGTAACTCCTTATGAGCACCCTCAAGGGGTGTGGCTCGATGGTTGAGAGCGAGGCTTGATTTCGATTAGGTCTCAGGTTCGATTCCCTGCTAGCCCCTCTTATAAGTAGGGTGTTCAAAAAAAAAATGACCAGATCAGAATTGATGTTTTAACCTGCAATTCTGCTTTTATATTTAAATATAAAAACTTCAATTGTATTTTGTTATTTATGTAATAAAATTGAAGAGAGAGGGTCAAATGTTTAATAATTGAAGACGTGGACAACTCACCTACAATTTATATCCCCACCCTTTCTCCATTTTCAAAAACTCCCCCTGCTTTACCTTTTCCATCGTTATAAAAGTTTCTGTTTAGGCTTTTATTTATTTTTAATGCTAGGGTACCCTTGTAAATAATATATCCACACTTGTCTGTTTTACTATATATATATATATAAATAGAGAGAGAGAATAGTTCATCAAAATATTTAATGAGTTTAATATAACAAAAGTTTAATCCCAGCTATTAACTAATTTTCCTGAAATTAAAAATGTTAATTTCATGGGATTCTTCTTTTTCTTATAATTTGCAATTGAAGTTATAAGGCAAAAATATAGTGTTTTAACCTTATGAAAAAAAATTCTACTGATATATTTTATTTGACGACTGAGTATTAAATAATGATTAAAAAATTCAATCGGTTTAAGCATAAAAATCTTGAACCGTCTAATTTTCTAATTTAGTTTTCAACATTTAGTTTATTTTATTTTAATAACTCTTGTTGTTAAAAATTGATCAATTTATTAATTAATCGGTTAATTTTATTAATTAATAGTTCTTATAAAGTAAAATAAATCAATTAATTTTTATTTAATAGTCTCTTTTTTCAATTAAACTTTAAGTTCTTTGATCGAAAGGACTCTTTCAATCATATTTTAAATTCTTTAATTTTATTCAACCTTTAACTAATTTTATGACAGTATAATATCAATTAAATTTATTAATTGTCGACACAACTTTTAACAACATAACATATCATTTCCCTTCAACATTTTGCGTGAAAAAAGCAACTTTCTTTCTTTGTTTACTTTTTAAATTTTATGTGATAAAGTTACATATAGAAGTGATTGATGAGATCATTCTTATTGATTTCAACTATCTTTTACATATGGCCTCCCTCTCCCTGGTGGGCATCTTTTGAATTATTATATCAACACTAATGACAAAAGGGAACACGCCACTTCAATCATGCCCAATAGGCCCACCTACACCCAACACTTGTTTTGCCAAGCCACTCTTGTATCGTTCATTTGGGTTAACCACTTCTTTTTCTTTCTCCCCCCATTCTGTTACTGAGAATCTGGTCGCTTTTCTTTAATTCCAGGATAGATGATACAACATGCTTGTCCTTTTTCCTCTTGGTCTACCTTCATAGATTACATGGTACTTGAAAAGTCTGGCTTTCACAAATGCAGAAGTAGAACTACAAAGCTTTTCCTGGATTCCATTATCTTCAGCTCAGAAGTACAAATTTTGCTGATGTTTTAACTATTTGTTACGTTTTTCTTCTTAATCCTGTCGATTAGATTAGCCCAATACAAATAACAGTGATTTGAATATAAAACAAGTATAACGGCTATCATCTTCCATTCAACAGAGAACGATAGGTAGCTTTAAAAGGAAATGATTTGATCACAAGAAAAAGTATACTTCTTATTAATCCAGATATCTAATGTTTTTTCAGAAATCTGAAAGACAGATGTTAGGTGTCACCCTTATGCGCTTTCTTTCACTTGTTTCCTAGCTTCTTCCCTCATTACTGCTCTGACATAAATTTCATAGCAACACCCTGAGACACATTCAATAAACAAAAACAGAGAGGTCTTAGTCCATAGAATTGCCAACAAGAAAACCATGACAGAAAGCTGCAACCATTGGTGATTCCCCTGACAACATGCACAGATTTTCATTTGTGTTAACCAGCTATTCATGTTTAAACCAACAAAGAAACCCGAATAGAATTGAAGCTCCTACACCGAGTTCTTGCACAAGATCAAGGTGGCTGATGGAACAGCAGTCATGTGTCACTAAAAAGACACTGGAATCCAACAAATCAACTGTGCAAAATGGATTAGGTTTAATGTATTTACTACCATGCAGCAAATTTAGAAAATTTCTCATGTACAACCACCAAGGGAATGCAACTTTTAGCAAGCTAGAACTGACAACAGTAAAGACAATTTCAGGACTTGATTTGCTTCAATCAAACAAATGCAATATTGTTCTTTCTCGGGAAGCTGGAATTAGAACTTTGTAAATCTTTAATATGCCGATTGCAGGACATTTAGTCCGTGGCCCAAGTCAACTGCAAAAGGCCTGAATTACGTGAACAAAAAACTTGGTTTTAAACACGCTCCTCGTGAAACTCACAACCGTTTCAGTTTCAGATGAAATTTATACGACACTGGATTCTTTCAAACTCATGCATTTTTCATGGAAGTCGTTTCTCACTGTATATCTAAGAAACCACTATGACTGGTTAGGAATTAACTAGTCCCAAATTTGCAAATTGTTAAATGTTAACGACATGATTTTTCCGCAGTAGAATAAGAAGATCACAAACAAATGAATGGCTGCATGTCATGGTAAAGGAACTAGCTCACCTGCCACAACAACAATTGTGAGGACATCTCCAACTCTTTTGAGCGTCCTCACACTTTTCTTGTGAGATTTGAATCGCTTGAGTGCTGGGTCTTCTGCCAAGAGCTGCAAGGTAATAAATTAACCAGCAAAATAACTCAGAAATAAACATCAAGGAAACCATTATCAACCACTCTGCCACAATTTAGGCTTCAGAAACTGCCTTCTTTGCTTTTACCAATAAAACTACTAATGATGACCAAGCATCTACCTTTTACACCTTGTCCATTCATTTTCTTTCCTAATTTGTTTATCTTTGCCAAAATTTGGTCCTTCAAACAGTATAAAGCTTTGAATCGTTTCTTTAATGCAAGAAACTAAATTAGCTATACTAACCAAGTTGTATATGATCCCTAAAGAAGCAAGCAAAACTCAAAAGACAGGAAATCCACAAGCTGAAAGACTTTTCATACCCCAATTACGAACAAATTATACCACAAAAATTTCTTCAACATCTTCAATTCACAATAGAAACAAAAACCCAATTGATAAATCGGAAACCAGGTGTAATCTACCTAATAAAGCTCAGCATACCTACTCAACTCTATCAATGCGTTTATCTCGAACCCTCTTGTCTACTAAAAATCCATATACATATATACATATACATATACAGGGCTTAATACGAGCATACAACGGCACAGAGAGCGAGAGAGAGAGAGAGAGAGATGAAACTCACAGCTTTCTCACGTTGCCCCAGTTCAACATGGAAACCACGACGCGAAAGTGATAGAGGGTTCTCGGTCTTCTTCAATTTGTTCCATTACAAGTTGCAGAACATAAGAAATTGAACTGAATCAAAATACCCAATATACAGACGTAGAAAATAGATGTAGAAGATAAGGAAGTACCTGAGAGTGAGATCGGAGGTGAGAAGAAATGGTGGAATTTGTGAACAGGAACGCCATTTTTGCTTTGATTCTTCCTTCTCCTGAAGGGTGAGCCGTGAGCGTGCAAGTCGGCCAAATTCGTTTATTTTTTTGGAGTTAGCAGCCAAATCTCCGACGGTCCAGTGTGGCTAGGATGGGAAACAGATATATTAATGTAATGTTATTTAATTATTTTAAAGGAAAATTTATAATAAAATGAACATACGTAGGATTTTATATTATATCTTATTCTATTAGTAAAAATGAGTTTTTTTTTTTTGACAAAACACCAATAAAATCAACGCATAAAGAAAGGCTAAGCACTAACCCAAGCCAATAGGCTTATCCATTACACCCCGGTCCTACGAGCCTTTCCCTATCAAAGATATCACAGCAAAATTATTCGAAACGTAAAATATTACTTAAACAAGGAGGGATATTATCCCATTGATGGAGGTTTGCATGTAATAAGGCTACCCTCGTTAAGGAATGAGCCGCCTTATTGGTAATCCTACGCGTTCACTGGAAGGACAAATGGAGAAAGTGACGCTGGA
>JANZLH020000129.1:2417869-2434264 GCA_026770325.2 Erythroxylum fimbriatum | reverse complement strand
TGTACAAGGCGACTTATCATCAGAACCGAGCAAGCATAAGGCGACTTATCCAATGACAAGGCGACTTATCACTTACATCAACTCCAGCGTGTCTACCGTGAAGGAAACCAGTGTGCAGACTATCTCGCTCGACTTGCAGGCCGGTTACGGCTGGGCCTTCATCTCCTCCAGGAGCCCCCTTTTGGTGTCTAGGAGCTCCTCTGCAGAGACGCGCACGGCGCGGTGTTTCCGCGTGCCTTGTTTTAGTTTTGTTATTTCCTCTTGTAAACAAAAAATAATTATGATATTTGATTTTGCAAAAATATAAATTTAAAATATCTTTATTAAATAATTATGATATTTGATTTTGCAAAATATAAATTTAAATAAATTATAAAAATAAAATAAATTGATTAATTATATTAGTCATAATTCTTAATTAATATTAAATAATATATATTTATTTAATGTAAAAACGAACAAAAATTGAAGTAAAAACAAGCATACTTATTATAAAAAAGGAATTATATCAAGTGTAATATAATGCTAAAACTTTGTATTAACAGTCATTTCATTAGTGTGTTTATGCACAAAAATTATATATTAAACAATAAGTTTAAAGAATATAAGCATGTCATATATCACGTACTTAGTTTAATATGACATAATCATGTCACGTTATAAATATTTTTGTTCTAATTTCGTTTTATAAGTAATGATTTAGTATATATTTTGATAAAAAATCACGAAAATAAAATCTTTCATGTAGTGAATTTCGCTAATTAACCATTTTATCTAATGTTTTAAAATCGCATCATAAGATTATATATTTAAGATTTAAAACGTTTAACTGGTATTAAATTGTCATAAAATTGACTAAAAAATGAGCAAAATTAAAAATTTTAAAATATCTTTAAAATATATTATCCTTATCTATAAAAAATTTGAAGCTTAATTAAAAAAAGAAATTGTTAAATAAAAATTAATTGATTTATTTTAATTTATAAGAACTTATTAATTTATAAAAATTGACTAATTAATTAATAAACTAATATATTTTTAACAATAAAAGTTAATAAGGTAAAAATTGGTTAAAATTCTCAATTTCAAATTACACACTGTTCAGCTAATGGACTGGGCCTAAGGTGCTAAACAAGCCCACGCCGTTCATTGAATTATATTTCCCTCCTGCTAGGAGCACCGAAGCTTGGTAATGCGAGAGGATGATGATTTGGCGCTCTAACATTCTCAACGTCTCATTTCCTTTTTCTTTTGGGACTTTCGTCGAACACTTTCCAATCTCAAGACTACAAGTCTGTTCCATTTCTCGCAGAATCGATGCAAAATCACTATCAACTGCCGGAATCTCTAAATCTTATGATTCCTCTTTTTTCCAAGCACTAAGTGCTACTCAGAAAGACCAGATTCACCTCTACGTTGAGGCTCTCCTTGAATGGAACCAGGTTTCTTTCTTCTCTCTCTCAGACACACGCATGCACCGACAACTTATGATCTTACGAACCTATTGATCATGGTCACCTTTCAGAGGATGAACCTTACTGCAGTCACGGAGGTGGAAGACGTCATGGAAAGGCACGTGGAGGACTCTCTCGCACTAATACCCCCGATTACGAATTGTTATTCTTCCCCTTGCAACAAATCAGTCAACAATGTTACTCTTGTTGATGTGGGAACTGGTGCCGGGCTTCCTGGTTTGATTTTTGCTATTGCTTGTCCAGGTGCTTTTTTATTCTCCCCTTTGTGGGTTACTACTACTTACTGTGGAATGCTGTTCAATGCTAGTCTTTCGTAACAAAGCTTTTTGTCTTTTAACCGGTTCTAGATTGGAGAATAACCCTCTTGGAATCCATGAACAAGCGTTGCGTTTTCCTGGAGCATGCAGTTAGCTTTACTGGGTTGTCAAATGTTAAAGTTGTCAGGGGAAGAGCAGAGGTTTCGTTTCCTCGTTCTTTTATTGCTTGGTTGTTTGGAGAATGACATTTTATCCTATAAAGTTTATGCTGTTTAACTATTATGTGAAAATGCGTGTGGTTTATGAAACTAGGCCATTTTGAATTGACAATATTTATGGTTTTGGTTTTGTTACTTTGATATTTATCATATTGGACCTTGATTTAGGACAGAGCATTGCGCACAACGTTTGTTTTAGAGAGAAATTTGATGTGGCAGTAGCAAGAGCTGTTGCTGAAATGAGAATTTTAGGTAATTCCTACAATTTAGTAAACTGGTATTGTCTTGTGCGATGTATTTCTATATCTATGTTTACTTTTGAAGTTGAGGTTTCGTTTCTTTCCTTCCTCAGCGGAGTATTGTCTTCCTCTAGTTCGTGTTGGTGGGTTATTTGTAGCAGCAAAGGGCCACGATCCTCAAGTATGTAATTGTAAATCACAAAACGTGTGTTATTTAGATTTTGACAACTAACTTGATGCAGTTCATGTTTTTATTGTGAAATATTATTTCTTATTCTAACTGGGTTTGGAAATAATTTCAGATATATTTATGTATTTGAAATGACCCAAATCAAGGAAGAATTTGCAACTCTGTAAATTTTTTGCAAGTTGTTCATTAGGAGGAGCAATCAGTAACAATCCTATGTGCCACATGTTGGCAGGAGGAAGTTAGAAATGCAGAAAGATCTATCCAATTGATGGGAGCATCTGTATTGCAACTATGTTCAGGTATATATATCTTTGAGTTATTCAATAGCCTAATGTGCAATTAAACAATTGAAACGAACTCATCATCCAAGAAGTTACCTCTGTTTCCATATTTTTAGTTGGTAAAGAATTAAACAAGTTGTTAGTTTGATCATATTGTATTCGATCTACCTGGCTCCCCACCTGATTAAACAACAAATTCATTCATGATTTGTTAATTCATGTCCTATTAACTTTAACACTGATCTAGGCCACCAACACTATTTTAACTTGGCCTTCCTTTTCTTTTTTGTTACTCTCCTGATAGAATATCTGATCTGGCATTCAGTTGTTTATTTGTGCACAAAATGCTTTTCTTTTCCATAATTTGAATGCTCATTTCTGCTGTAACATTGAAGTAAGATATTTTTTTCACTTATGAGTTCAATCTCAGTGTAAGCCTTTTTGATGATAATAAATCCCTACTGCATGTAGTACAATCACAGAGTCCTTTTGGGCGGCGAAGTGCCATCATATGTTCCAAAGATCGTCCTACTCCTCAGAAGTACCCTCGTGATCCAGGTACTCCGGCAAAGTCACCATTGTAAGGCACATTATCGTGTAAAAAGTCTTCCCTGCCCCTTACATCTCCATAGTTTGTGTATCACAAATGTGCTGCATTATGATTTTTTACCCTCAATTTGGCAGTAGTTATTACGATCAATCTGGTTCAGTGTACAGTAACTATGCATGATTCTTTGGGCCAAATGCCCAAATTTGGGCCAATTTTTTTTGGGTTTGATCAATTTAGGGCTAAACAGTTTAACTTACTCAATTAAGGTCTAAACGTTATCGAGTCTGCTTAATATTAGGCCATTTGGTAGTGCCATACACGCGTTGATTCTATACATAAAACGTCCGTTTGGAGAGGCCAAGTGGATTTAAGATGCCATGTAAAAAACACACGTGGCTTACTTGGATTAAAAAAAAAAGAAAATCATTTCCATAATTTTAAATTTATTTCTAATCCCAAAATTCGTCGTCTCTCTCTGTCGGAAACTTAACAAAAGAGGTTGTCTACATCATCACTATCGATCAAGGGGTTGTTTTGCCTGTTTCACGCATCATCATTGCCGATCACTCCAATCCCTTTCACCGATCTACCTTTTAGTCTCTCGGCGTAAATGTTCTCTCCAACAATTTCCAAGTATGATAATTCTTCGCAGAGAATCCGAAGACAACGTTTTATTTAGTGAATGTTGATATATATATATATAGGAGACAATTATGTACAAAAGAATAAAACATTCTCTCTCATCTAACGAACAAATATTTTGCATGATTATGTACAGCTTGTTGTTGCGTGCGGTTCGTTTGTCTGGTGCCGAATGTGATGGTATGGGCCTGTCGACAACCCCCCTCAAGTTGTCGACGGTGGAAGCAGACCCAACTTGACGACGTTCGAAGATAGGTCCAGGGATGATAAAGGCTTGGTGAGGTAGTTAGCTACCTGTGAGGAGGATGGAGTGTAGGAAGTGGAGATGAAGCCTTCGGTGATAGCGTTACGGACGAGGTGACAGTCGATTTCAACGTGCTTGGTTTGTTCATGAAACACTGGGTTTTTTGAAATGTGAATGGCGGCTGCATTGTCGCAATGTAGGGGGATAGGTAGAGAGGCTAGAAATTGCATGTCCCGGAGTAAGTAGGTGATCCAACGAGTCTCACATAGAGCGCTGGCCATGCTTTTGTACTCTGCCTCTACGGAAGATCGACTGACAATTCGTTGTTTTTTGGTTTTCCAAGAGACTAAAGCAGCGCCTAACATAACGCAATAGCCGGTGAGGGACTTCAGATATAATTGCATCTGGCCCTGTCGGAGTTGGAGAAAACTTGGAGGGGAATTGTTGGTTGTAATGGATACAGAAGTCGATAGGCTGTAGTTTTCTTGAGGTAGCGGAGGAGATGGAGTAATGTGTCCCAATGTTGTTGGCATGGGGCGGAGGTGAACTGTGTTAATTGATGGATGACAAAAGCGACCTCGGGTCTTGTTAAGTTTAAATAAAGGAGTTGTCTGACTATCCGGCGATAGTAGAGGGCCATCATCAGGTGTGAGTTTTCTGCCTTGAGGAAATGGAGCAATAACGTCTTTCAGGTCTGGTAAAGTGGCTTCCGTGAGGATATCCTGGATATATTTGTCTTATGAAATGGATATGCCTTCGGTGGAACGATGTAGTTCTAGTCCAATGAAATATGTAGCTGGTCCGAGGTCTTTGATAATGAACAGATTGTGTAGGTAAGTTTTTACGTCCATAAGGAGTGCCTCTGAAGGACTGGTAAGGAGGACATCGTCCACGTAAAGGGTGAGAGCTAGAAAATTTTGAGCAGATCCTTTTATGAATAAACAGGGATCTGAAGGGGATTGAAGAAAATCGTAAGCCTAGAGTTTGGAGGTGATTTCGTGGTTCCACTGTTGACTGGCTTGTTTAAGGCCGTACATGGATTTTCGTAAACGGCAGACCTGACCTGGAGCAGCTTTGGAATACCCCTGGGGAGGATGGATGTATAACTCTTCGGTGAGAGATCCATGGAGATATGTATTGTTGATGCCGCAGTGGTGCAAGGGCCAGTTGAAGGCAACGACTATCGCTTTCAACACCCGGACTATGGTGGGCTTAGCGACTGGGGAGAATATCTCGGTGTAGTCTAGACCTTCCTTCTGACTGTATCCACGGACGACTAATCTGGCCCTGCGACGATCCACCGACCCGTCTGGTTTATGTTTGATTTTGAAGATCCATTTTGTATGTAATGCTTGTTTGCCTGTTGGGAGAGTGGCCACCTCCCATGTGTTGTTCTGTTCAAGTGCATCGAGCTCTAACTTCATAGGGCTGACCCAAAGAGGATTAGTAATGGCAGTAGCAAAAGATAAATGTTCACGTTCAGTAGCAACGTTGGCCATGAAAGTGAAGGAGGTGGAAGAATGAGATAATAAAGAAGTATGAGATGGGGAACAAACCTGGGGTGGCGATGTTGTAGTTGTGCCGAGGGATGGAAGGGAGGTTATGTAATCACGTAAATAAGAAGAGTGAGACTTTATGCGGGTGCTATGTCGAAGTGGTGGAACATGGGGTGAGGGTGGGTTTGGGTCGGTTTGAGAAGAGGTAGTAGTATGTGTTTCTGATGGAAGTGGTGTGAGTTGGTTGTGAATTGGTGAGGTAGGTGGGGAAGTAGGTAGAATGTTGTCTAGTTTATGGGAGGAAGGAGGTAGGTTTGGAGTGGTAATATGGTCGGCGGGGCTGTCAAGAACATGTGGGAAAATAGGAGTGTGAGGTTGGTGTATATGATTGGAAAAAGGAAAATGGGTTTCGTGAAAAGTGACATCTCGTGATACAAAAATTTATGATCATTAAGATCAAACAATTTAAAATCATTCTGTCCAGATGCGTAGCCCAAGAAAGCACATTCTTGTGCACGTGGTTCTAATTTGTCTTTAAATGGTTTGGTATTTGTTGCATAGCAGAGACAGCCAAAAACCTATAAATTACTGTAGGAGGGTGGTTTGTGGTAGAGTTTTTCATATGGGGTTTTCCAAGATAAAATTTTGGTAGGGAGTTGGTTGATAATATAAGTGGACATGAGTAGAGCTTCTCCCCAGAAATGTTTAGGTAAATTGACTTGGTATAGTAAGGCCCTGGTAATTTGGAGAAGGTGTTTGTGTTTGCATTCAACAACGCCATTTTGCTGAGGTGTGTAAGGGCACGATTTTTGGTGGGCTATTACTTTGGTTTGGAAGAGTTCTTTGTAATTGGTATTGACAAATTCGGTGCTATTATCATTATGAATACAAAGGATGGATGTCTGGTATTGATTTTCAATCATGGCTATATAAATTTTTAGGGTTTCGTACACTTGATCCTTACTATTTAATAAGTAAGTCCAGGTGGCTCTTGTGAAATCGTCAACTATGGTTAAAAAATACCTTGAGCCATTGAAATTTTTGATTCCATATGGTCCCCATAAATCAATATGTAAGATTTCAAAAGGTCGTTGGTGTTTATGTTGTGAGTTGGGAAGGGCTTTCTAATTTGTTTGGCTAATGGACAAATACCACAAAATACTTTTAGGAAGTAAAATGCATAAATTTGGTAAATGTGTGATTTTTTCTTTTGAAATATGTCCGAGGCGTAAATGCCAAAGATCAAAGCTTTTTTCAACATGGTTAACAATTGGGTTCTAAACATAAAAATCTAGAGAAGGACCTTTTAAGGTGCATGGGTTTAGCAGGTTGTTCACTCCGACTTTGCATATTCCTCCTTCCGTCTCGCTTACAGCTACAATGTTGTTAGTCTGCAGGTCCTGTAAATACACTTTATCAGTCACAAAAATGATAGCAAGGTTGTTTTGGGTGGCTAGCTTGTGGACTGACATCAAATTTTGGTGGAACGTTGGTATGTGAAGAACGTTGTTTAATTAAAAAGTTTTATGGAAATCAACGGTGCCCATATGGTCAACAGAATTGGTTGTGCCGTCCGGTAGGATTACAGGTTTAAGGTGAGGGATTTTGGTTTTATTTGTAAATATCATAGGATTATGGCTTATGCATGTGGAGGCCCCAGAGTCTACTATCCATGTACCATCATCATTTTTGTTGTTGCTAAAACTAAAAAAATTTGGGTGCGTACCTGTGTAGCTGTTGTAAGCTACGTGATTAATCTCAACTGAGGATTTACCCTTAATTATACGCATCAGGTCCTGGACTTGCAGCGTGAGGGCTGCTATATCGACTTCAGTTTTGGATTGTGGTTCGATCTTTTGTTCCTTGAAGGAGCCGTTCACGTTCATCGCAGCATACGTCAGCTTTCCCTTCTTCTTTTGCAATTCTTTGTACCACTCTGGGATTCCATGCAGCTGAAAACAGGTATCCTTCGTGTGCTCCTTTTCCTTGCAATGCTCACAGAATTTTTCATCTCTCCGGTTACCAAATTTGATACGATGGTTGTATCTCAAGAGACTTTAGAGTAGTCTCAAACTCACAAGAACAAGGGTTTTGATGTCAAGACCGGACACTACGGTGAAAAAGAGGTTGGACAGAATTTAGAATTGCAGAATAGAGAAAAATTGATTTCCTTCCCCAATGTTTTGTTCTTCAGCGGTTTAAATAATACATCAATGCTGCTAATAAGGAATGAATTATATGACCATAATTGGAGCTATTATCCTTGCCTAATTTTAGCATCATAAATTCAACATCAACACTTGCATAATTTCAGCATTACATTTGGAATTAATTTGTCCATGTTGGAGCTCTTTTAGGACAACCGCTTCTTCGTGGTTGAGGATCTTCGGTGGGATAAACTTCAGCTGCAACAGTTTCAATCGTATCACTCCCCCCCTCTTGGAGTACCACCTTGTCCTCAAGGTGTAGATTGGGATAATTACGTTGCATTGTCTGCATCGGTTCCCAGGTGGCATCATCTAGCGTTCCATCAGTCCAACTGACAAGCCATTGATCTTCAGGCTGTCCTTGACGCAAAACTCTGTGTTGCGCATGAACTGCTACGGGTTGAGAAGGTGTTTGGCCATTGAGTAAATCTGGAGGAAGTGGTAATGGTGTGGTATCAGCTGGTGGTCCACGAAATGCTCTTAAAAGGGAGACATGGAATACCGGATGTATGCGGGAAGAATCTGGGAGTTTCAAGCGGTAAGCGACAGTGCCAATTCGTTCTAGGACTTCAAATGGACCGTAGTAACGAAGAGAAAGTTTCTGAGAACGTCTGCGTACGACAGAATGTTGACGGTACGGCTGTAATTTCAGTAAGACCATGTCACCAACCTAAAATTCAACATCTCGACGATGACGATCAGCCAAGGTTTTCATTCGATGTTGAGCATCGAAGAGGTGTTGTCGTAATTGACGAAGGAGCTGATCACGTTCTATGAGCAATTCATTAATAGAGGGGACTTTACTTGAACCAGCTTTGTAAGGGACTAAGGATGGTGGTAGTCGTCCATAAACTGCTTGAAATGGGGTCATGTTGATGCTTGCATTGTGGCTGGTGTTCAAGGAGTATTCTACCCAAGGCAACAATATAGTCCAGCGCGACGGTCGAGCATGAGCAAAAGCACGTAAGTATTGTTCAAGACATCTATTCATGACCTCGGTTTGTCCGTCGGTTTGCGGGTGAAAAGCTGAGCTATGTTTGAGAGTTGTCCCACTAAGTGTGTGCAAGGCCTTCCAAAAATTGCTGAGGAAGATGGGGTCACGATATGAAATTATTGAAGCTGGAAAGCCATGTAGTTTGATGACTATATCCACAAACAAGAATGCTGTTCGATGGCCATCAAAATCAGTGGGAAGGGCGCCAAAATTTGCGTATTTGGTGAGGCGGTCGACAACCACAAGAATGACAGTTGAGCCACGAGAGGGCGGTAATCCGGTAATGAAATCCATACTAATATCTTCCCAAATTCGTTGCGGTATGGGTAAAGGTTGAAGCAGCCCAGATGGTGGGTGTGTGGAGTATTTTGTGGATTGGCATGTCAGGCACGCTGCAATGTAGCTTTGGATGTCGGAACGCATTCCGGTCCAAAAGAAAGAAGCTGCTAGACGTTGGAAGGTACGGTGTACTCCAGCATGTCCGGCGGTAGGAGAGTCATGAAACTCGCGAATTAATTGCTGCCGTAGAGGAGACTTGGCTCCAATGCACAACCTGTTATGGTAATAAAGTAGCCCATTCTGGACCAAAAATGGAGCTTGCAAAGTGCCATTTTTGTGGGCTGTATGAAGACGAATTAAGTCATCTTGAATGGCATTGTCCCTGCGAATGTCATCAATGATGTTAGGAAATGGCTGTGAAATATTATAAAATATGTGAGTCAATAATGGAAGATCATCTTGGCGAGAGAGTGCATCCGCAACACAATTATGCCGGCCCGGTTTGTATTCGATCCGAAAACGGAACCCCATCAATTTCCGGACGTAAAATTGTTGATCCGAAGTTTGTATAACTTGTTGTAATAGCTCCCGAAGGCTTCGTTGGTCGGTCCGGATTAAGAATTCACGGCCCAATAAATATTGTCGCCATTTTTGCACCGCTTCGACGATGGCGTAAAGCTCCTTGTGATAAGTTGAGGCGATTAACTGTCGAGGTCCAAGATTTTTACTGAAGAAAGCAAATGGTTGCTCATTTTGTAAGAGCACTGCACCTATTTCCGTAGCAGAAGCATCCGTATCCACAACAAACAATTCATTAAAATTGGGCAATGTAAGTACTGGCGCTGTGGTCATTGCTAATTTTAATTTGTCAAGTAGTTGCCTCGTTAGTCCACACAAATGAATCTTTTTTTAGTAAATCCGTTAAAGGAGCTGCCAAGTGAGAGTATTGTTTAATGAACCTGCGGTAATAGCCTGTTAAACCAAGGAAGCCACGTAATTGCTTGAGATTTTTTGGTAAAGGCCAATCCACCATAGCTGAAATTTTTTATGCATCTGCTTGGAGTTGCCCCTTGGAGATAACATGTCCCAAATAATCAATGGATTCTTTGCCGAAGGAACACTTTGTGAATTTCACAAAAAAATGATTAGCATGTAAAATAGAGAGAGCCATGCGTAAATGTTGAACATGATCCTTAAGAGATGAGCTATAGATCAAAATATCGTCAAAAAAGACGATGACAAATTTGCGCAAATATGATGCAAACAAACTATTCATACATGCCTGAAAGGTTGATGGGGCATTTGTTAACCCAAATGGTATCACACAAAATTCGTAGTGACCTGCATGTGTGCGGAAAGCCGTTTTACAAATATCCCGATCGTGCATCCAGATTTGATGGTAGCCGGAGCACAAATTTAATTTGGTGAAGATTCGGGCCTTGCCTAATTCATCAAAGAGTTCATCCGCCGTTGGAATGGGAAAATGATCGGGAATTGTCACGGCATTAAGGGCACGGTAATCAACGCAAAAGCGATAAGAGCCATCTTTTTTTTTGACTAGTAACACCGGTGATGAAAAAGGGCTTCGACTGACTTGAATGAGATCTTGTTGTAGCATTTCTTGGACCATACGTTCAATCTCATTTTTTTGAAAGTGCGGGTAACGGTATGGACGGACATTGATGGGAGCAACCCCTAGCTTGAGAAAAATACGGTGATCATGAAGGCGATGCGGGGGAGGACCTGTACACAGCTAAAATACGGTCTCAAATTCACGCAGCACCTCTTGAATTTCTGCGAGCAGTGATGATGGTACTTCAAAGTGAGAATCAGCGTGGTCATCATCATTTGGACTTGGGAAAATTTCAAAACAGGCTGCTATTTCCTGCGTGGCCTGCAATGTAAAAAAAGAATGTAAAGTAATAGCTTTAGGGGCACAATTGCCTCCCTGGAGAATAACAAGTTGATTTTGCCAAGTGAATTCCATAGTGAGCTTTGCATAGTCATGCGACACTCGTCCCAATTGTTGTAACCATTGAACTCCGAGGACAACATCCGGTCTGTGAATGGCCAAGATAAACAGCTCCACTGGAAACACAATGCCTTGTAATAATAATTGAACACCACAACATTGTTTTGTGCAAAGCATTGAGGCTCCGTTACCCACATAAACTCTAAACGGAGACACATCCGAAACAGGTAAATTAAGTTTTTCCACGAGCTTAGGATGTATGAAATTATGAGTACTACCTCCGTTGATTAACACATACACAATTAAATCACAAATCATACCCGAGAGCCGTAGGGAGCGTGGGGTGGCAGCAGTGGCCAAGCTATGGAGTGTTGAAACGTCGGCGATCATTGCGGTTTCGTCCATCTCCTGTGGTGGTGTTGTGTCGTCTTCGTCGTCATCTCCAATTAGTAACAAGAATCGACCGCAACGGTGGGTCTTGGACCATTTTTGATCGCAATTGTAGCATAGTCCCTTGGCATCGCGTTCCATTTTCTTAGCACGAGAGAGTCGTCGAATGGGAGGATTGACATAAACTGATGATGGCATTGTAGTGCGAGACGGAGGTGTTAGTAACAATGGAACCTGTGAGGGAGGAGAATATATAATTCCTGTGGCAGGTGGGATAGGACGTGGAACTCCTTGGTGCAACGAAGAAGAGCGTGAACCAATAGCTAAGGCCCATGCTTAATGCTTGGCTTCCAACTCCCGAGCCAACGCAAAGGATTGGGATAAGGATGATGGTTTGAGAAGGGCTATCTCATGTTGGAGGTGAGGTTTGAGGCTAGCATGGAACACCGATTGTAAATTCGTCTCAGAAACACCTGTCACATTAACTAATATTTTCTCAAAAGCTGTCTGATAGTCCATGATTGATCCAGTTTGTGTAACTTTGGATAAAATGCCAAAATAATCGACATAATTGAGGGGATCAAATCTGAGTTTAAATTTTTCGACAAAATCCGCCCATGAGTCGATCAACTGATTATTAGAACGCCACCAAAACCAATCCGCAGCTGGTCCTTCAAGCATTAATCCGATACATTGAAGGCGAACCGCCCTTGTAATGCCATAGAAAGTAAAATACTCATGAATTCGAAAGAGCCACCCTTGAGGATTAGACCCATCACACTTTGGTGTATCCAGGCGCATTTTTGCCAATGGATTGGTATGCGTCAGCAAAGAATTTCCCATGTGGGAGGTAGCATTTTCAGATGAGTTCTCCGAATGACCCAGGCGAAGATCGACGTCCTGTTTAACTTGTAGAAGGTCTTGGCGAAGTTGTATGAATTGTAGATCCATGTTTTTCTGAAACTCCAAGAAACGATCGTGAAGAGCTGCATTTGACGCATCGGAAGCACTGTGGTCCGCCATCAATGAAAGCACCAGTGATACGATGGTTGTATCTCAAGAGACTTTAGAGTAGTCTCAAACTCACAAGAACATGGGTTTTGATGTCAAGACCGGACACCACGGTGAAAAAGAGGTTGGACAGAATTTAGAATTGCAGAATAGAGAAAAATTGATTTCCTTCCCCAATGTTCTGTTCTTCAGCGGTTTAAATAATACATCAATGCTGCTAATAAGGAATGAATTATATGACCATAATTGGAGCTATTATCCTTGCCTAATTTTAGCATCATAAATTCAGCATCAACGCTTGCATAATTTCAGCATTACATCTGGAATTGATTTGTCCATGTTGGAGCTCTTTTAGGACTACTGCTTCTTCGTGGTTGAGGATCTTCGGTGGGATAAACTTTAGCTACAACAGTTTCAATCGTATCAAAATCTTTTCCCAATGAATTCCCGGTTTACCTGTTTCTTGAAGGTGTTTGTGTTTGCCATGAGAGCTACCCCCATCTGATTTATGTTTTTAGTGTTTACATTCTTTTGTTTCTCTATCGTGAGTATCATGGAGTATGCTTTATTTACCTGCGGCAAAGGTTCCATCAATATAATCTGGCTCACCACAGTGGCGTATTCCTCTCTAAGTCCTAACAAGAACTGCATCAATTTGTTTGTGTTAAAATTTTCCAAGTTTTTAACATCATTTTCATAGTTACACGTACTCATCGGCATCAAGGCATCAAGGTCATTGCACAGTCTTTTAACTTTGTAAAATAAATAGTCACGGTGTTGTTACCTTGTCTTAGATTGCTAACCTCTTGTGTGATTTGGTACAGGTGAGGTCCGCTGGTTTCACCATAGCGTCCCTTCAGTTCTTCCCAAAGTTCCTTCGTCGTCGTCACCACTAGGAAGGAGTCGGATATCTCCTTCAATAATGAGTTAATGATCCAAGCTATGATCATATTATCTGCCTTTTTCCACTGCCTCATAAGCTTTTCGTTTTCAACAGGTGGTTGTATCTCTCCATTTACAAAGCCGAGTTTTCCCTTAGCTTTCAGTGAAATAACCATCGATTTACTCCACGATAAATAGTTTGCTCCTTCGAGGGGCGTATATACGAGGAGATTCCCTAGGTTATCTGCGGCTGTGATGTGGTAAGCTTCCTCATCGACTGTAATTTCGCGCTGTCTTGAATCTCCATCGTTACGTTTACGAGATAAGGTTTTTAGGACGGTAAGGTTTTTAAGGGGTAAAGCAGAAACTCTGCTCTGATACCATGATAATTCTTCGTGGAAGAATACGAAGACAACGTTTTATTTAGTGAATGTTGATATATATATGGGAGACAATTCTGTACAAAAGAATAAAACATTCTCTCTCATCTAATGAACAAATATTCTACATGATTATGTACAACCTGTTGTTGCGTGTGATTCGTTTTTCTGGTGCGAAATGTGTGATAGTATGGGTCTGTCAACAAAGTACATTTGATCTTTTCATTATTTTGCTCTTTTGTGTATTAACTTTCAACCTAGATATGCTACACCTCGAGAATATTATCCCCAATGGGTTTTCCAGAGATGAATGCCCCTTCAGTAAGATTTGTGATGGACTTGACAAACTCCTTCAATTTTGTAGCCTTGACCTTTAAAATTACTTTATATATTGTGTGCAATAGGAAATAAGGAGAAAACCATTCATATAATGTGGATTTTTAGTGTTTAGGGATAAAGAAAATGTGCGTTATATTAAGTTCCTTCATATTTCTACTTATATAGGATTCTAATAGTGTCTCCACTAGTAATTTTCGAGTAATATGCCTTGTAGGTTGGAAGAAATGGGCATTAAATTCATCTAGAACAGGAGATTTGTTGGGATTCAATCTAAATAATGCATCTTTTACCTCATTTTTAGTGAAAGGACTTGTGAGCTTCAAAGTCATTTATTGTCCCATACAGCTTTAAATGACAATCCCTAGCTTTACTTCTGAGTATCTTGAGTTATCACAATCTCTTATATTTTCTCTTTTTCCCTGCATATATTGTCCCTACCATCATCAAGAGATATGATTTTGGCTCTATTCTTCTTAACAAAGATAGCATTATGGAACATTTTTAATTATAGTCCCCCTCTTTGAGCCATTCTACCTTTAATTATAGTCCCCCTCTTTGAGCCATTCTACCTTTGCCCTCTGTCTCAACATGGAGTTGTGTTTTAATAGAGCAGCTTGATAATCACTCAGATCTTTAGTCTCCAATTCCCTTAGCTCTAGATTGTGATGGTTCTTATACCTCTAAATGTGAGTTTTTATGAGTATTTATTGGCTTTTTGAAGAATTAATGTTGTGTCATAACAGCTCCTCTTCTGGGCTTCCTTTATACATTCTCTAACTCTCTACAGATTTTACACTAACTGGAAAGCCTTGTAGCCCTTTATTTTGTATTTCCACCATTAAATGGTCTAAAATAGTGAAGATCCCAAGAAAGCTTAGGAATCAGGGAATTGCCTCAACTATTCTCCATTTATAAGAGCCCTGTTAATCCTTTTCTAAATAAACCAGTCCCTTTACTACTTATTTTTTCAAGCGTAAAGTGCGCAAAAATCCCAAATCTAGAACTCCAATCTAATTGACCATTTGTCCCAAATCTTTGTCTACACCCTTTTAATTCACCTTCATACCTTCTACTTCAAGAGAGTTCTTTATACTGTTCATATCTCCTATGATGATTCTTTTTTTTTGGATGAATGGTAAAATTGTATTCATCAGTAGCAAAAATGATATACATCAGCACAGGGGCATACCCCAGTCAAATGACAGATGGAGAGGGAAGCATCCAAGCCTAATCCAAGAAAGGCCGAAAAGAAACCTTCACAAGCCAAAGCCCAAATACATCCAAAAACCCAGCCAATAAAGAAACTCTCCCATGTCAACTAGACAAGCATCAATGTAGAAATCCCAAGCAGGACCATGGTTTCTACCGCAATTTACAGCCTCCCTAAGATTCCCAACACATCCACTAATTTACAACAAGAAACGGTGCATGTCAAGGGGAAACCCAGGAGGCAATCATACAATCATGATCAGAGTCAGGCAACAAAAACAGATAAAAACCCCAAAACCAAAAGCACAGAGAACACCACCAAGACATATCCCCCTGTCCGAAGAACCATGGCAGCTGAACCGGTAAACTAACAGCTAACAATGAGATTTAAAAGCAGATAATTTCAGGTGGATAGATGCGATACAGGATACAATACATAGTGGTTTTTATTTTGGCCACTATATCCATCCTTGTAACCAATGCACCTTCCATTTGAATCAGATTCCGGCATGTCCAAATGGTATAAATAGTAGTCATTAGCGCTAAGCGAACCGCTTTACTCTTGATGAGGACTCCCGGATAATCCTTTCGAATCTATTTCAGCGCACTCGACAACGTAGTCATGGACCGATTGACGCCCAACCAGCTACAGATGGACTGTCAAATCACACTGGTAACTGGGCAAGCAAAGAAAAGGTGTTTGATGGTCTCCTCAGCTGACCTACAAAACCCACAAAAGTTATCAATCTCGAGAAAATACAAGTTATCTTTCGTCGGGAGGCAGCCACGGGCACTAAGCCACACTATGAAAGAGAACTTAGGCGGGATGTATTTCTTCCAAATAAAAGCCATCCATGGCTTGCGGGAATGAACCACTCGAAGAAGGTCGTAGAGTCTTTGTGAGGAAGGCCGATCTTCGAGACAAGCATTGTGCACACCACGGATTGCTTCAGCCACACCGCCACATTTGTCCACCAATGTCCCGGATATTCGCCAGTTTTTCAGCAATTGCGAGTCCCAGTTATGAGGTTGCCATTCCCAAATGGACTTCCCAAGAAGATACTGTTGGATCCCGTTACCGGAACCCAACCTCTTAACATACATACCTTCATACCTGAGCGTGGTACTCCGAAATCTCTT
>JANZLH020000129.1:2367757-2380319 GCA_026770325.2 Erythroxylum fimbriatum | reverse complement strand
AAATTGTCTTAAATTCATATAAATTCATAATTTTCTCACCAATTTCTTTCTCATTTAAATTCATTTTAATATTTCTAATTTTAACCAAAAGTTCGTGGTCCAACATAAAGAACAAGCATCAATAATATCTTAAGCATCGTCAACAAAAGGGAAGGATGTTTGCAACCATCCCAAAATAGTACTAAAATGGAACATGCATTAATCAAGTTTGAAGCAGGATGTAAATTAAGCTACCTACAAATCTAGATCTTGGTTATACCAACTAAAGTCTCTCTAGATCACCTTTGACTAGAATCGAAGAAGGTGCGAAGTAGTCAATTTATGTAATTTGGATAATTAAATTGATTTGGTAAGAAATGTAATTTAAGGAAATGTATGATAAATCAAATTTTGTCAATGGGATCAAACGTTGTCATAATGTGGATGTTTTACACTTACCATTTATTCAATACACATTTTTCTTTCTAAAAAAAGTTTAATTTCATAAGAAGATGATGAGGTACCTCACTGAAATTTCAAACACTTGTATGAATGGGTGATATCTTGTAAGAAACATATGAATTTAAAGTATTAGAGCTTGATCAAGGACGTAAAATACTATTTGTTTTGTTTTGTTTTTATAGTGATTTATTTAATAAATATAATGTGTCTAAGTTTTATAATTCAATTCAGGCTTAAATATGTATACATATTATGTTATTAACTGCTAAGCTAACTAATCATTAATGGTTAATGATTGTGGGTATCATTCTAGTAAACCTTTAGGAGACTAAACTCCTCCACTAAGGACAACTAGGCATTTGAAGGCTTGTAAAACATATTAAATTGTACTATACATATACACAAGTGGAATTATTTCTTGTTGTAGTTAGAGTTATAATAATCATGATTTTATATTGGATAATTTATGATATTGAATGTTGTTTGTTAGACAAATAAAACTAGTTTTTATTTTAATAACAATATATATTGATTATAATATCAATATAAATTTGTGTCATATTAAACTTGGTCATATTGGATAAATATGAATAAATTAACTAATCAAACTAGACCTTTTAGACCTACATAAGGTATAATTGTCTACGTGAAAACACTGTTTAGTTGAAAAAAAGACACGAAAACCATTTAATGTAGGACAAAGACTTGTTAAGCCATTGAAATTAATTAGTTAAGTTATTTATGGCTAAATAAATGTGGAAATGAAGCATGAAGATATTGATTTTTTCTCCTTTATCAGTGACTATATTCAGTATAGTTATATAATAAAACACTATGTATCTTGTCAAACACATGGTATGCATAAACTTCTTCATCCCTAATTCAAGACAAAATCTAATAATTTTTCCATTATTCTCCAACACATACATAAAATATATTAACAATCATTAAATAAAACATTATAACCAAACATAAACTGAAGGAGAAACAAAAATATTCATCCACCGATGGGTGGATTCACGGGAGAAAGGGGAGCAAGGTGTTACAAAACAATACCTTGGGTTAAGACCGCCGGAGCAGAGGACGCCGGCGACGTAAGCCTCCACGACGACAGGACAGCTGAAGACGACGGTGACAGCAGCAGACGAAGGTGACAGATCAACAGAGAGGAGAGGGGGGAATGGAGGGGTTGCGGATGCTTTAAAAATAAAACCAAAACAACGTCGTTTTGGTTATATCTTTTACATTTATAACTTTACAAAACGACGTCATTTGGTTAAATGTTGAAGCTACAAACATTATAGTCACATTCAAAAAACGACGCCGTTTGGTTAAGTTAAGTTATCCAAAACGATGTCGTTTCGGGATAACCGTGTGACATCGTTTTTATTCATTTCAAAGACGACGAATTACATATAAAATTACCGACCGTAATTACCGATGGAATTTATTCCACTATTACACTTTATTTCCAGACCAACATTGTCGACATATATATTTTTCTATTGGTATTTACCGATGGAAATATTTTACTCCCTAAACTTCCGTCACTATTCCCATCGTTTCTTGTAGTGCTTGTAGGTAGACTTTATCATATCACATATAATTAATTACAATTAACGATTTAATGTGATCTTAAAACTAAATATGTAATATTAATTAATTTGAGATGTTGTTGCCACTGCCAATTAATTAAAATCATATTGATCACTCACATTACCTTAAGCTTAAATAAAGCCTAAATATTTGCATCAATTAATAAATAATGCAAATAAATCAAATAATAATGCACAAAATCTTTAATCTAATTTTGCATGTATAATAATCATTAATTTATACGCACAAAATTTTCAATGACTCACGTGTAATTTGTGCAAAATTAAACAACTATAATATGCATGTAAAAAAAACTTAAATTCTAACATGAGACATAAATATTTAAAATTAATATTTTTCATAAAATATTAATACCAAAATAATTTATATAATTAAAAATCATAACATAAGGGTTAGGTTTTGATTAACCCAATTAATCATTAATATTAACAATCAAAATTAATATTAATAATTAAAAAAAAGAATAACGCAGGTTGTCTTCAACCTCCAGCCGGGAGCCCCGACGCTCCAGACCAATAGAGGATGCCGGAGGTTGTATGGAGGCCAGCAATGGGACAAGGTCGACCATACGACGTGAAAAATTTCAACAAAACGTTGAAAAAACACGATTCTAACGTCTCCAGAAGGTACAAAACGTTGAAAAAATTCAACAACCTCATCTCAAGTTTTTGGCAGAAAATTCAACAAAAACATAGTAAAACAGAGGCTAGTGTTCCATCAGTTTATAAACAAAGCAGAGGCATTACTGAGTCTCTGATACCAAATAAAATATAAACCTAGCAGTAGCATGCATCTTATACAACAACTTTAACTTAAAGATACATGCATATTGATCATACATATATGTGTAGCAACGGAAACTTAACCAAGATAAATACCTCCAGCCATTGTCTCGAGATCTGGATGTCTCTGTGAAGTTTGAAAGCTTCTATCCTCTTCCTTAGCATAACTGATGGTGTAAACAAAAATACTTAGTGAAGATAGGGACCCAAACAACGTTTATAAAACACTTCCATACTTACTGCCCATCACAGAAGAGGAAGGTTGGGAATGTGGGCGATAGCATGTGGTATGTAGGGTTAAAGCATGTAAATGGACCATACATAATAATTAGGATGGTTAGGTAAATTATAAAAAAACTTACAAATTAAACTCATTCGTTGTGATGTTTCTCACTGAAAATAATGTCCCACAATTTACAACACGTCTTGTGGCTGTAAACAAAAGAAGCCACGTTCAGATTGATGACTTCGTCTTGTTCTCATGCTGGATCATGAATGGAAATTCTTATATATTATTGAGGCATTATTTGTAAGTGTTATCATAAGCTACCCGACTCCTCTTCTCTGTGATGGCCAGAGAGACTTGAGTACAGGTTGGGTTTATAACGTCGGTTGGTTCTATCTTCGCTGAGCATTATTGACACCATCGAGCTTGCTCTGGAAGAGGATAGAAATTTAGACCGTCAACAACACATTCAGATCTCAAGAGGAAAGGCAATGGCTGGAGGTAATCCGTGTAAATTTCCGCTGCTTGTTTATCATATATATGGTTATATATGATTGTAAATGCATGGATCTGTACGTACATTATTTTGTATGAGATGCATGCCTACTGCTTGTTATGTTTTCATTATTAAGAAAGTGACATGAATCCTGTGTAGGTTGTATTTATCGGTTAGAGGTAATTTCAATTCTTTTACTAAAACCACCTGTCAATTAGTGTTGAAACATTAATCTGATGCTCAGTTGATTTGTATGCGCAATTGTTCATAATTTATTACGTCCCTTGCTTATGATTCAACCTAGCTATGTCGTAAGATTGTATCCACTCTCTCTCACGAGTCATGTTTGGAGACAAGTCACAAACGATATGTGTCTGACGATCTTGCACTTCTTATCGACAGCAGTAGCAGTTGTCAGCACATCCACTGATTTGAACATTCAAAATACTATGAAGCTTTTCAACCCTTTGGATTGTAACAGGTAAGGTTCATCCTTGGTTGTCCTTTAGAAATTACTTACTACTTTAATGCATCTTTCGTTTATTAGGTTAAAAGTATTCCAGGAATTGTGTTTGAATTGTTCATTTGGCAACGTCATATTTGCACGCCATCTCGTTCTGGACGGCTTTGTAGGACAAGAAAGCGTTGAAAATGTTGCATGATCAGAGTTCTACGGGATGAACATGGGTGTCCAGTCCAGATCCACCTTTTTGCATGAAATAATAAAAGTGAACTTTGGACTCACTGAGGAGAGTAGGTTAGAATAATGGTAGCATAGGAAAATCGACTTGTACCTAACTTTTCCTTCACTTGTGCAAACCTGAGTGGTTGGAGGGTATTAAGTTAAGCTGATGACATTTAAGGTAAATCTTTGTGAGGCCATGTGAAATTATTATGTTATAGCCAAAGAAAGCAACACCTGTTTTGGGATAGCGTTTTTTAAAAATTGCAATTGAGTTGACAATATTAAATAAACAAAACGGATTAGTTCTAAACGTTGCCCTCTGTTAAGTATCACGTGGTATACTCCATTTTATTCGATGCCAACATGGTTTGAAGGCAGTCATGTTAACAAAACCAATAAATAGAATAGTGGGTATTTTCAATATTATTTTAATCGATGATTTAAAATTTTAATTAAAAGTTAAATCGATAATACAAAAGGTTTAACGTTGAAAGTGTTTAATCAATATTAGGTCGTCATAGAACCAACTAAAAATTGAATAATTTGAAATATTATTCAAAGAGATTATCTTTACCCATTAAAGAATTTGAAATTTAATTAAAATTGTGATTATTAAATAAAAACTAATTGATTTATAAGATTTTATTAATTTATCAAAATTGATCAATTAATTAATAAACTTATCGGTTTTAATAATAAAAGTTATAAAATAAATTGAACCGAAACGTTAAACCGTTCAAAATTTTTATAATTAAATCGACTTAACTAGTTAAATTTTTTAATAACTGGTTTTACTTGACTTCCATGGAAGCAAAACATAACATCCTGTGATAATAATTTTTACATAATCAAAGTCACTTTATTGCAATTATAAAATTGTTGTTGGTATAAATTCAATTAAAACTTTTATAGATTTAAGATTCAATTATAAACTTTTAAAAAGGTTAAAGCCAAAAAAAATTATTATCCTTGTCACCTTTGAACTATTCTTTTTCTATATTTTTATTCTTAATAACACTTTCTTTTATATCTTTTATTCTCAATTAGGCATGTCTTTTTTTGTCTATAATAGTTTATTAGGGTCTGCAATGCTTGCTTTGATCTATTCCTTTTCTATATTTTATTCTTAATTATCTTTCATTCCCAAATAGGCATGTCCTTTTCCCCTATAATATATAGTTTAGGGTCTGCAATGTTTGTTTATATACATATTTTTTTTTTGGAAGTTTAATTTAAGCATCCTCAAAGATTGGCTTTTTTTCGTGAAAAGCTAATTTTAAAAAAGCTAAATTATGTAAAAAGGTAAATTAAGCAGTAAGTTATTTAATTAAAAATATAGGATGAAAGATATAATTTGCTTTTGTAATTTATTCATTTTAAAAATATTCTTATTATTTTGAATTAATTAAAACTAAAAAAGAAATTTTATTAAATTTATATCAGTTTTATTTTTAGAAAAATTAATTAAAATAGTCATATAAATGATATTATATATGCAATAGTTAAGTATAAGATAAGTTTTTTAAAATTAATTTGACAAATATGGATGGTTTTTTAAATAATTTTTAGTATTATAAGATATTTTTAGTAATTTAAAATAATAAAAATAAGTTTGATTATAACAAAATGGCGTATTATTACTTTTCTTTGAGTAACACAATGAAAAGTTGAGTTGAGTTGGTGGAGTGGGAGATATGAGGCTAAAAGGTCTTGTGCTCAGATCTCCCTACTTATATTCTCTTGATTGAGTCTGTTGTACAGAATTTACAAAGTGCGAAATATTCGATTGGCGTAATTTGCAGACTATTTCGTCAATTCGGAGGTTTAAAAAACATAATTGGATTTCACTTTCACTTTTCAATATAATTTTTTGGCGAAGATCTCATTTTGCATATCTCTCCTCAAATTTAGATCAAATACAAAGTTTGTTGCAATTCGTTAAATAAATTCATCTCGTAAGACTAATTAAGGATGTAAATATTATACTAAAATTCGTGCCAATTTTGCAGAAATATGATATATCGATTTAAATAATAATTTAATATAATACAACTCATTATCTTGTTAATATTCCGGTCAAAAGTCCATTTTGAAATTTAACTTTTAGAAAAACACACAACTTCAACTTTAATAATATTTTGAAAAGTTCAAAGTGAATCTTAACTTTTTTAAAGTTTAGAATAGATTCTAAATGGCGGAAAATTTGATGTGGTTAATTCTTTTCCGGCTAAATCTAACGTGATATTATTTTTATATTTTAAAATAAAATGGGCCTTATTAGTGTATAATTAATTTTTTAATTAATAAAAAATGGATATCACTATCACGGGACACGCCAGTGTTTATATATTTCAAACAGTAAGTCCTATACTAAACATGTAGGAGTGAGATTTATATTTATATATTTTTAGACTATGAATTCTACTTATTATGTGATAGTAATCCAGGAGATGCGGGTATTGGTGGCGTGCTTAGAAACTGTCATGGCCATTGGTTGGGAGGGTTTTCTGAATTTATTGGTCGTGATTCGAATATGGGTGCAGAGTTATTAGCCATTCGTAATGGTTTACTTGTTGTTTGGACTCATAATTATAGAAATATTTGTTTGTTTTCGGACTCATTAGAAGCTCTCCAGTGCTTAGAAATTACAGACTAGAAATTTCATCCCCACAGTAATTTAATTGGTGACAGCAATGCTATTCTAGATTGGGACTGAACTGTAATTAGTTGTAAGCATATTCTTCGGGAAGGGAATAGTGTGGCTGATCTTCTTGCTAAGCGAGGAAGCTATGGACGGGAACCTTTTTAATTTTGGATTACTCCTCCTGTTTTTGTGGATGCAGCTGTTCTTGGTGATGCTGTAAGCGTTACGTTTGAAATTAAGGGGCTAGTTCCCTTTGCTCTTTGTCTTTTTTCTTTTCCTTTGCACCAAAAAAGGTCTCTTTTTTTTTTAATCTTTTATATAACATATAACATATAACCATCTTTTCCCTCCCCGTCTCGGTTCAATCTCCTGCCTCCTTTCCCCTCCCCGTCTTGATTCCGTCTCCTCCCTCCGCTCTTCCTTCGTCTTCTCCTCTGGTTTCGACCCTTCCTCCTCGTCCTCCCTTGGCGTCCAGTCCGCCGGCTCCGCCTAGATCTTGGAAGTCCGTGGTGGAAGCAGGCTCTGGGGCTCCCTCCGAGTCTCAGGAACTGTCTTTCTTCCCTCCAGAGATTAAGGAAAATCGTGTTTTTGTCATTCCTCCGAGAGAGCTTGCGCAGAGAGGCGCCTCTAAATTTCGAACTGCGTTGGTTGGTTTCTTCCTGGCCAAGCGTCCTGCCTATCCGGTGGTTCACCGTGCTTTGATGAAAGCTTGGGTAGACTTTGGTCTTCAGGAGATCTTGATAACTAGCTCCAATAATTTCCTCTTTCGGTTTGCTTCTGAGCTTGGGATGAAGTCTGTTGTCGAACGAGGTCCATGGCATATCCAAGGTCAGCCTCTGTTTCTTCGACAATGGAGTCTGAATGGTGGTGCCACAGTTGAAATTCGCAAGGCTCCGGTGTGGGCTCGGTTCTACAATATGCCAGTTGAATACTGGAATACTGAGGGTTTGGGACGGATCGCCAGTGCCGTGGGGCTCCCTCTGCTAATGGATACTCCGACGGCACGAATGTCCAGAATCAGTTACGCCAGGTTATGCGTGGAAATGGAGCTGAATACGCATTGGCCTACTTCATTTCAGTTGGCCACCTATGGCGAGGAGGGGCAGATTACCTTTCAAGCAGTGTCTATTGAATATGAGTGGCAACCTCCAGCAAGCCAGCAACGCAAGATGTGGGTGCCTACAGACCGAAAGTTTGAAACAGGACTCTCAGAGGAACTGGAGCGGAGTCCGGATTCAGGGTTGGTCGCACCTGAGGCACAGCCTTCCCCTGCTCCTGCTTCGCCTCTGGACCCCCTGAAGAATTCGATGGAAGTTCCACTTCTACCAGTCACTGGTGATGACATGCTGGCTCCTCAGGCCTCTGTGGACCTAGAGACGAGTCAGGATGTAGGGTCCACATCTTCGGCGCAGCCATCTCCTGCTCCTACTCCTTCTCTGGCGCCCCAGGTGGCTCCAATGGCAGGTCCATAACGACCTGTGCTTGTTGACGATTTGCAGTCTCCTGTGACTAATGAGGGTCGAAAGGCAGGTACTCCTCCTATGTCTGATACCTCCCTCCAGTCTTCTGAAGGTCTCTGTAGTGACAGTGGGGTGCCATCTATCCTGGCAGAGAATCCGTCAGGTATTCCCTCTCCTTCTTCTGAATTGAGGCCTGCTAGTCCTGGGGCAGTGGGTGGGGTAGAGGGGGATTGTTCTGTTAGAAGAACTAGAAAAGCTAGGAAAAAGCTGAAGTAGTAGGTTTGTGGCTTAGCTGGTTTTGATTAATGGAATTAGTTTTTTGGAATGTCCGTGGTCTAAACCACCCTAATAAACAGCTGGCTGTTCGGGCTTGGCTTAGGAAAACTTCTGCCTCCTTTGTCTGCTTAGTTGAGACTAGGATTAGATCTTCAGATTTTTTGGATAGTGTCTGCTCTTCCTTATTTCCTCGCTGGGTCACCTTCAGCAACCTCGACCTTTCTCCTAATGTCCGGATTTTGGTAGCCTGGAATCCAGACATCCTTCATTGCTCTACCCTCTGTTATTCGGACCAGTTTATCCATTTAGATATCTAGCCTAGAAACAGCACCTGTCCCTTCCTTCTCTCTTGTGTTTATGGTGCAAATAATCCGTCCGTAAGGCAGCGTCTTTGGTCTGATCTGTTCACTCTCTCTCTGTCTGTAGGTTCTTGTCCGTGGATGATAGCAGGAGACTTCAATGCTATTCTCCACCCTCAGGACTCTGCCCCCCCTAGCTTGAATGTTCAGAATAGTCATCATGCTTTTAGGCAGTTTGTTGATGGTATTGGGCTTTTTGACTTAAACTCGAGTGGTCCCCGTTTTACTTGGTCCAATAAACAGGTAGGTAATTCCTTCACAGCCCGTAAGCTTGACAGATCTCTAATCAATTCTGCTTGGACCCTTCATTTTCCTTCTTCCCATTGTGTTGTCCATAACCCTCAAATTTCTGACCATTCCCCTTTAGAAGTGAAATCGGTTGGTCTCCAGCTTAAACATGCCAGCCCCTTTAGATTTCTTAATTTCTTAGCTGACCAGCCCAATTTCCTCCAGACGGTTGCCGATGCTTGGGCCTTCCCTGTTATAGGTTCCCCTTTATTTAGAGTGGTTTCTAAGCTTAAGAAAGTTAAACAGGCTCTTAAACTTATGAATTCGTGTCAGATAGGTGACATTAATGCTAGGGTTGAGACTTGTCAAGCTACTTTGAACTCTATTCAGGACCTCCTGAAGGTTTCCCCTAGTTCCTCTCTTCTGCTGGCTAGGGAGTCTGAGGCCATTAGCGATCTTTATAGATCTCTTGCTGACCAGGAATCCTTTTATAGACAATCTTCTAGAATCAAATGGCTTAAGGCAGGTGACCGTAATACTAAGTTCTTTCACAGTTCTCTCCTTGCCCATAGGAACCGAAATTCCATACATTCTCTTGAGGTGAGTCCTGGCAGACGGGTTGTAGATCTTGCTGATATCCAAACTCATTTCCTTGCTTATTTTCAAGATTCTATAGGTAGTGAGAAGAACCTTCATTCCTCCAAGGACTTTGTAGCTCCCCTTTTTCCTCATTCCCTTGAGGATGCCCCTTCCCAAGATCTAATCGCTGATGTTACTCCCTCAGAGATTCGTGAGGCCTTCCACTCCCTTAACCCTAATAAGGCCCCTGGTCCTGACGGCTTCAATGGGCTCTTCTTTTGTAAGGCCTGGCCCATTATAGGGGAAGAAGTTACAGCAGCTATTAAAAGTTTTTTCCACCACGGCAGGTTGCTTAAAGAGCTAAACTCTACTTTCATTTCCCTAATTCCTAAGTCTGCTCATCCTTCTTCGGTCCAGGACTTTAGACCTATTTCTTGTTGCAATATGCTTTACAAGGTTATTGCCAAAATTTTGGCTAATAGACTCAGCCTCATTCTTCCTCAAATAGTTAGCCCCCATCAAAGTGCTTTTATCAAGCACCGCCGAATAGGAGATAATATTCTTTTAGCTCAAGAAATCTTTAAGAACTATCACATTGCCAATTCCCACCAGCTGTGTGCCTTCAAAGTAGATCTCCGTAAGGCCTACGACTCTATTCATTGGCATTTTCTGTTTAGCACCTTAGAAGCAGTAGGCCTTCCGAGGAGGTTCATTGGTTGGGTTCGGGAATGTATCACGTCTCCCTCCTATTCTATTTTGGTCAATGGGTCACCCACTCGTTTCTTCAAAGGAAAATCTGGCCTTCGTCAGGGGGATCCTTTATCGCCTTTCCTTTTCATTATCTGTATGGAAGTGTTTTCTAGGCATCTGAGACTGGAAACTGATCACTCTCCCCAGTTTAAATATCATTGGCGATGTCAAGGCCTTAAGCTTAACCATCTTCTCTTCGCGGATGATCTTTTAATGTTCAGTCATGGGGATTTAATTTCTGCTCAACTTTTGCTTGACTCCTTGCATACCTTCTCTATGTACTCTGGGTTGGAAATGAATACCGCTAAAAGTAAGTTTTACTTATCCCCGGATGTCAGTCATTTAAGCCATAGGATGCAACTAGTTTCGGGCCTTCAGCAAGGTTCTCTCCCCTTTAGGTATCTTGGTGTTCCTCTCATTACCGGTCGTCTGTCTAGGAGGGATTGTGCTTCTATTGTTAATAGAATAGACAATAGGATCAATCTTTGGACCCATAAGCATCTTTCTTATGCGGGTCGTCTCCAATTGGTTATCTCGGTCCTTTCTTCCTTCCATGTCTATTGGTCCTCTCATTTTATTCTTCCCTCTTCCATTCTTAAGGACATAGAGGCTAAACTTAGGAAGTTTTTGTGGGCGGGTAAGTTAGACTCTAAGTCCCAGGCTCGGGTAAAGTGGAGTGACATCTGTCGTCCTAAAAAGGAAGGGGGCTTAGGAGTAAAACACTTGACTACTTGGAATCAAGTCCTGTTAGGTAACCGGATTTGGTTTTTGTTTGAAGATCGGGAAGCGCTTTGGGTCAAATGGGTTCATACCATAATTTTACGTAGGCATAATTTCTGGAGTGCTCAGCCTACCTATAATAGCTCTTGGAGTTGGAGGAAGATTTTAGCAGTCCGGGACAAGTTATGTTCTCAATTTAGATTTAGGATTGGAAATGGTATATCCACTCTTTTCTGGCAGGATCCTTGGCACCCGAGTGGCATCCTGCAGACCTTCTCAACTCCGAGGGAGATTAATAGCTCGGTGCTCCCACTCACCGCGCATGTTTCAGATGTGATCCGCAATAGTTCTTGGAGCTGGAGTGAGGTTTCTCTGGACCTTCTTAGACAACTGGCCCCTCCCTCATATTCCCCCAACACCTATTTACCGGATAGTCTGGAATGGATAGCTAGCCCAACCAAGCGTTATACCAATCAGTCAACCTACCAATTTTTGCGTCCTCCTTTACCGGTTGTCCCTTGGTACAAATTGGTTTGGTCCAAATATAGTCAACCTCGATGCTCATTTACCTTATGGCTTGCTTTCTTACAGAAGCTCCCAACCCGGGATAAACTTACTTTCCTCTACATTCCTAATCATTGCTCTTTGTGCCTTTCAGCAAATGAATCTATAGATCATCTTTTCTTTGACTGCCCTTTTTCTAAAGCAATTTGGGCCCATTGCCTTTCCTATTTTAACTTCCCCAACTTGAACCTGTCTTCCCTCTCCACTATTCTTCCCTGGTTCTTAACTGTACCCCATTTCAGAGCTTCAGTCATTCCTCTTCTGCTCTCCACCACTATAAACCACATTTGGACCGAACGTAATGCCAAAACCTTCAGGAATGAAGCCTTGGCTGAGGAGTGCGTGCTTGCCGGAGTTATCTCCCACGTTAGGGAACTGCTCAGCTTACACACTGAGAGGAGGTAATTTGTTTTTTCCCTTTCTTTTACAGGTTTGTTTTTCCAGGTCACAGCTTTCGAGGTTCTATTCAGAGAGTCCCAGCTTGCCATGCCTACCCTTGGTGGTGCTGCGCTTTTCAGCTTGGCCATTCAGGGGCCATGGCTCAGCAGTTCATTATTTAGTTTGCTTATGCTTGCTAGCTCTGGCTTTCTACTTGCCTTTGTAAGCCTGTGCTTTGGCTTAATTTTTAGGTGTTATTGTTGTAGGAAAATCCCGGGAGGAACATCACATGTTCAGGCAGCGGAAAACAAAAATTTTTGTTCCCGGGACTTTCCCGAAACCCAGGATCCAGGTGTC
>JANZLH020000129.1:2335598-2354115 GCA_026770325.2 Erythroxylum fimbriatum | reverse complement strand
GTTGATGAAGTAGAATTTGAGGAATGTACTTAGAGATGTTTTTGATGTTTTGGATGTAAATTAATGTGGAAAGTGAGCGTAGAAAAGGATGAATGAGTGGGTTAGGTTGCTGCCATTTTGTGGATAAATGTTCAAGGCGAGGTCTTGCCTTGATTGTGGATGATATGTTGAATAAATTGAGTGCTTATTAGTGTAGAAATGGTATCGAAGAGATAGGAAAGGTGTTAGGAAGAACATCTGGAAATTTTGAATTGAGCATGTTTACATGATTTGGCCATAACTTCTTCTATGATTGTCCAATTGAGATGAGGATTAGCTTGAATTAAAATTGAGGAGTTTGGCTACATTTCTTGTGAAGGAAATGATGCTTAATTATGGCTTGAAGAGTTCTAAATTTTAACTTGAAAGTGTCAAAATGTGCAACATGAACAGTACTACGAGATTTGTGATATGAAACTTTGGAAATTTTTATGGGTTGATTAAGGCATATTTTACTTCTAAGTCCTTCATGAAAGTTGTAGCTTTTCTTGCTAGCTTTCTATCGCCATAAAATGTGTCATTTTTTGACATTGGAGTTGATAGTTACAAGTGATTGAACTTTGTTTATGGATTAGGTGAAGGAAAACAGGGCAGCCACAATCATGTGGGAAATTGACCTAGTTAGAGGTTGAAATTGCCTTTAAGTGCTTCATAAAAGTTTTAGATTATGTTTTGATCTTTTCATTGATGTAAAGTATGGAATTTTTGGACCATGGAATAGGAAGTTATGATTTTGAGAAGTTTCTGTTATTGATTGGCATGATCATTAGTGGACAGAAACTTCGAAGTAGTTTTTGACTCCCTTAGAGGTCAAATTGATTTTTTAGTCCTTCATGAAAGTTATAGGTTGCATTTTGATCTTTTCATTGATATAAATTATGACATTTTTGGACCTTGGAGCTGAAAGATAGAAATTTTAGAAATTGTGTTACTGTTGAGAATGACACCTATATGGGCAGAAACTTTGATTGAGCATTTGACCCTTTTAGAGGTTGGATTGGCTTCCAAGTTGTTCATGAAAGTTGTAGAATATGTTTTGATATTTCTTTTGATATAAAGCATGCAATTTTTAGACAAGGGGATAGGAAGTTTTGATTTTTAGAAGATTGTGGTACTGTTTGAGATGACATGTTTTGGGCAGTAACTTTGGTTGAGATTTTGACACCCTTAGAAGTGAAATTGGTTTTCAAGCCCTTCATGAAACTTGTAGAACTTTATGTGATCTTTCCATGGAGACCAAATTTGTCAATTTTCGACTCCTGAGTGAAAAGTTATGCATGTTAGAAGAAGAGGGAAATTAAGTGGAAATTTATTTAAAAAAATGGGCGAAATTGGATTTCTTTTCCAATGTGATCCTTTTCCATTCTTTTGTGTATACCTTTTTCACCCGACTTCTGATTGACTTGATTTTTAAGGCATCGGATTCGTAAGACCTTTCTCTACCTCTCCATGCGAATTTGTGAATTTTGGAGATTAAATTGAAAATGATGGATTAAATCTATGTGAGAGGATCGATTGATTATTTTTTTTCTAAATAATGTGTTGGCAATATTCGGATCTATAAAGATCCGAATTGAGTAATTTTGGTGTCTATGGATTCCTAAAGCATATAGGAATTTTGTTATTACGGAGAGGTTACCTCGATTACCTTTGTGGACTGTCTCATTAATCGGGAGCAGTCGACTCGAAAATGTGGTTTTAGAAAAATTAAAATAAGCATAAATTGCGAGTTTGATGATTTTTAAACCCTAGACATACTTGAGTTGTGATATAGTAATGGTTTTTGAGTTGAATTTTATGGATTGATACCAGGATTGTCATGAACATGCATTATACATATTTTATTTCAGTCATGTGCATTATTTAACACTTATGATTGTACAAATTGTGACGTACGGGTATCTTGCATAAATGAGTGGTGCAGGCTAAATGGCCGCATTTAGGCGTTTCCAGAAACGTGAAGCAAATGCCAATTTGGAGCGTACTGTGAGTAGACCAAGATGGTCTCATTTTATTCTTTGTTCTGTTTTGTTTCATTTTGTATAAATTGATTACTTAATGTGATTGATTATTGGGTTCCGGACAAGAGGTCCAATGATTGTGATACTGAGTTGTGATATTGAAGTGCTACTTGAATGTGAATTGGATGACCTATGTGTGACAAATGTGTTTTTGAATGTGCTTTATATGTGATAAGTGCCGGACCACGGTCCGATGACAAATGGGTTTGGAATGTGAAATTGCATATGTATGAGATATGTTTCTCAACTCTACTGTTAATTGCCGGACTACGGTCCAATGAAATGTGAAAGTAATTGTATGAGATTGATGCATTTCATTGCATAAGTGTATGAAATATAATGGCTGTTGTGACCAGTGTAGCCACCGACTAGAGCTTTAAGCTCAATGAGCGAAAATGAGCTTCGAGCTCATAAGTGATTCAGAGCCTTAGGCTCAATGTTTAACAAGCCCTGTATCCTCAAATTGGATAAGGGACAGTTATTAATGAGCCCTTCATGGGACAGCTTAGGCACTCGGTCACAACGAGATAATAAATGAAAAGTGAGTCTCATGTGCATTGCATATGCATAGTATGAATGATTAAGTGTATCGAGTGTATGAGTTATGTGTTATGTGACTGGGTGAGCCATCGATGATGGTCACTCACTGAGTTCGCAAAACTCACCCAAAATTTGCAATTATTTTTCAGGATTTGAAGAATACCCTGTTTGGTAAACGGGAGTATAATTACTGCATACAAGGGAAAGCTAGAAGTCGGGATCTGTTTGCGTCTGCCTTATGTCTTTTTCTTTTCGCACTGGATTGTATTTTCCGCAAAGTATTGTAATTAGTGTATTGGAATATATTTTGATGTGTATAACCTACCGATTGGAAAAAGGTTTGTAAAAGAGATTGATCATAGTGTAATGTGATTTGTTTTTTTTGGAATGTGCAAATCGAAATTCTAGTATGTGAAAAACAAAATTGGCAACTGCTATAAATGGAAATGTTTCTGAATAAGAGTGGGCCCAAAGTTGCGATTATTGATTTTTCACATACGCTTGGGAAAAAAAAGTTTTATACTGAGTTTTTGACGAACTAAGCGATGTAGCACGCCACCCTCGCGGGGCACGGACTCGGATATCACCATCGATGTCGGGTTCGGGTCGTGCGGGAGTAGGGTGTTACAATAGTTGTATGTTAAAAGCCCTACCTAGAAATAGTTTTATATACTAGAACAATGTCTAAATGCAATCGAGCTTACAAAGTGGTTTTATGGCATACATATACAAATGTATTTTCATCATCTATCATTCATAAACTTCAAAAAGAAAAAAAAAACCCTAAAAGAAAAGAAAAAACAATTCTAACTGAAAATGCCTGTCATTGCATTCTTTCATATAATAACATATAAATGCCAATAAGATCCTTACATTAATAACAACTTCCAAATGACATTCAATAGATATCCAACCTATTAACCAAATTTCCATCAATCACTAAGTTAAACAAATATCACAAAATTGATGGAAATAAGTATCATCCATTATTCATTAGACAAAACACTAACAAACACAGTTTTGTTTACATTTTCTCCTTTCCATTTGAAGATGCAGTTTAACTTTCTTGACTTAGATTTACATGCCCAGTAGCAACTTGCTTGCTCTTTTTTGATTTCTACCCAAGGTATATTTGTCTCTGACTTGGCCTTCTAGGCTGTAGATAAAATGCAAGCATTATTAACTTCAGTTGTATCACTTAATTAATGTTTAATAAGAATGCAAAAATTAAACAGTTAATTAATGTTTAATAAGAATGAAAAAATTTAACACTTACATTTAGCATTTACAACCTTATCGTTGGATTTGTGTATATCCTTATTCCTTCCATCCATTTCTTAAGCTTCCTATTTGCTTTATGTTGAAAAAAAGAGTATGTGACAAGCCTTTTTCCTAAAATTTTAGGTTGAGAATATGGGTTAGATCTGCCAGCACCAAACATCCTTATTCTGCTTTCATCATCTGCAACATTATAGCCAGGCCCTCTCGACCCTGTAATGGCATTTAAATTTTTTCTTTTGGTGGTGGCCTTTGAAGATGTAGAAATGCTATTACATCCTAGGATTTGTATAAACCCTATTACAGTCATGATTGTCCCTAAATTTCTTAACTTGAAAAGACTGTAGCTTCCTATTAAATACTTCATATTATACCAAGGGCAGTTCTCTGTCCTACATTTACTTTGCACAAAATTGGGCTTATTTTTGGTAAACATGACAGCCCTTTTTATTTTGATAGACAATAAACTAACTGCACGCTTCAATTCCAAATGAATAAGAAAAATCATCCCTAATTCAATATTAGGCTCAACAATATTTTCACCATAAATAGGGTATTTTCTTTTTCTCTTACTTGCATCATCTACCATATCATCTATATCACTAATAAGTTCCCCATAGTCATTACTGTCATAATATTTAAAAAAACCACCTCATCTTCATCATTTTCATCACCTGCATCTTCCTCATAGTCTCCATCATCTCCATCATTTTCATCATCTTCATCTCCTTCCTCTAAATCATCTGCAGCTAAACATTCCCTATTAACATTCACAAACTCAGCTCCTTCCCATTCACCTTTTGAATTCCTAAACTTAACTTTGAAATCATCTTCCCCATCTCTATTATATTCCTTAAGTCCATCATCTACATCATCAACTCATTCATCTCCATTATCCTTCATATTAGCATCATCTCCAACATATCCATCATTAACATTTGAGACATCATATAAATTTTCTACATTCTCTACATTTTCATCAGTATTATCTACATTACCTCCAAACCCTACATTATTAACTTTCTGACCCTCATCTTCAACTACGTTATCTCGATTAACGTCTTCTACATTTTCATCAACAACTCCATTATCTACATTATCTTCAAACCTTAAATTATTAACATCTTAACCATTATCTTCAACTACATTATCCTGATTAAGCTCATTAGGTTCATCCTCAATCAACTCATGAGGTAATTCAGGAATATCTACACCATGTTTAATATAAATATCAATAGCACCAGCAAGCATCATCTCACTAACTATATCTAACACACTAGCATCATCTTCTACAACCCTCAAACCATTAGACAGTTGAAAACCATACCTAAGATAAAAAAATATAGTTCACATTGTTATGGCCATTAATCTTACATACATCAACCAGTTCAAAGTAGCTGAGTAAGTCAGGATTAAATTCTATTTTATCCACAAAACCACCCTCACACTTAAGATTATTGCCCACATTAACCAACGATCCCGCATGGTGAAACCTTAGAATGACCTCATCAAATGCAACTCTGCCAAACCATAATGCAGCACACCTTAATAGACAAACTAATATTAGTTAATTATTCTTCCTGTACCTCATTATCAAATTTTAAAAAGACAAACACACAAAACAGAGATATTATAAAACAAGTGACCATTAACTTAAAATTTGGTTTCATCCTATTACATTATGCTAATATCATATTAAAAATCAATAAAGCTAAATACTACTGCAAATAAGTCTATGGATTTCATTAAATTAAGATAATAACATTTGAGAGCACAAAAAAATCATAAGATACAGAATGTGGAGTTCTAGCATGAGTTAAAATATGAATTCTTGATGTTCAATATCCTTTGACTTCGAGCAAAATTTAAAAGCCTAATTTGTTTAGCTTACCAGAAAAAAAACCCTAAATGATCTCGTATTAACCCTTCAAACACCAAAAATTCTCAAATTCGTAGCTAATAAACCCCAATTCTAGATCCCTAAATCGAATTGATACTATAAATAAACCCTAAACTGAATAAAACCACAGCATTTGAAACCCCATTCCTAAAATTTTTCCTTTTCAAAAACCTTACTGCTCGATAAGATAAGTTGTCGAGAAAGAGAGGGTGAACATTTAGGGATGACAAGTAAATTTAAGGTTTTGAGTAAAAATTGAAATGATTTTCTTTTTTTCTTTTATGAAAATCCACGTCATTTTTGTGTGTTTGACGTGACATCTAAAATCTACCTGGTCTCTCCAAATGAACTTTTTATATATAGAATACACGCGTGTATGACACTGCCAAATTTCGGTCCAAAATAGCCTAACATTGAGCATAATCGATAATATTTGGATCTTAATTGAGTAGGTTAAAATGTTTGACCCTAAATTGATCAAATCTGAAAACATTTGAACCTAAATTGGGTATTTAGCCTTTAGGCATATATTATATAAACTTTTGATATCATAAATAACTTATAAAATACATTTTTATACAACTTATTACAAATGAGTCACAAATTCAATTTAAATAGATGTGAAAGTTTAATTCTTATAATGAATAAATCTCATATAATTAAAGATTATTTGAGCAGTTACTCGCATTATTTTTACTACCTCGTAGAGGACAAGATGCTAGTATTTACGATTGGTAATTTTTTTAGAAAATTTTTACAATTGGTAATTTAGTTTAACTTGAATTGATTTAATTAATTTAAAGTTCGGATTAAGTTTGGATCTGGAGCATCAATCAGAGATTCGATAGATGATTTAAACTACTCGGACTACCACTAGAAAATGATGTTATTGTAAATATTTCCCTAAAGTGATATTACTTTAAGTGAGATAATTTTGAATTCAAATCAAACTTGATTAAAGTTCGAGCAAAATTCATGCTGCAACCAAAAGGGTGGAATTGGTGATGATCTCCTTGCTATTTCTACTATTATTAGTTAAAGTATGAATTTGACCATTTGTAGTTAACCGAAGTTATAGTAATTACTTAATTACAATGTTATAGTAATAATCTAAAGATTAAATTTAAAAACCCAAAGGAAACAATTCCCAACAGAATTTTGAAAATCTCCATGAATGCAATAAAATCATGTATAAAAGTAATTATTAATGTTTTAAAAACTATATCAATATACCTAATTTAATTGTGAAAACTTCAAATCAGCCAACTTTTTTTAAAATGGTAATCTTGGCTTGTCTTAATCGGTGACTCAAAAGGAATGTACAAAACAACGTCATTTTGTCAAATTTTTTTAAAAAAAGTGTAAACGAGCCAGCTCGGCCTAGTTTGTCCAGTGCCCCATGGTCGGGTCGGGCCGGGCCAAGCGCAGCTCGAGCCCGACCTAACCCATTATTATCCCTAAACTTTTTTTGTTTAATTTTTAAATTTTTTATTTGATTTTGTTTAATAATTTTTATTATTAAAAGTTAATTAGTTTATAATTTTTATAAATCAAATAATTTTTATTTAATACTTTTATTTTAAAATCAAATTTTAAATTTTTATAAAATAAGATAAATACCCTTTTAAATATTTTAAATCTTAAATCTCACAATCTGGTTTTTAAAATATTGGTAATAATGACAAAAAGTCTACCATCCGCAAAAATTTTAAAATCTCCATGAATGTCCCGCCGGCCGGCCATCAATCACCGGCCACCATCATCCCTTTGTCTCCTTCTCCATCGAATCTTCTGTTTACGTCATTTTAATATTGAAATGTCCATCTTCTTCACACTACCCTCTCCAAGGGTTTGTCGCGCTCTCTCCTATGGCCACGCCTCCCTCTCTCTTGCTCCTCTTCATCTTCTCCTTCGTCTTCTCTACCGCTCATTCTTCCACGATCGGCATCGACCACATCTCTCGCCTCCTCGACATCCAAGAACGCGAGCGCGCTCCTCCCTCTGTTCAACTCGCTGCCGCTCGCAGCGTCCTCCGTCGCTTGCTTCCCTCTCATTCTACAGCATTCGACTTTCGAATTGTCTCTAAGGTGCGTGCTTCGTGGAGAGATATTTTGTTTTTGTATCACTGTAGAGTGTATGCTTTTGAAATCTGCTTTATTTGAGAACTCAAGAGTATAGTGTATGTAGCTGTCGTTTTTGTGTTGTTTGTGTACAGGAGCAATGTGGCGGGAAATCTTGCTTTATCATCGAGAATCATCCTTATTTTATGGGAGTAGGATCTCCAGAGATTCTGTTAGTTGAATTGCTTATTAGTATATCCTTTTTGTCTTCTAAGTGGTGTCAAGGCTTGGCACCCATTTTCTGTGCATTGAATAGCTTATGAGTATGATTGTATATGGTGTTTTGGGCTGTCTCGTATTAGAATTTCTGGGGTCACCGCAGTGGAAGTATTGGCTGGTCTGCATTGGTATTTGAAGTATTTCTGTGCTGCGCATATATCATGGGACAAAACTGGTGGTGCGCAGCTAAATTCAGTACCTAAATTAGGTTCTCTTCCTCGTGTTCAAAGTCCTATCATTGTAAGGAGACCGGTTCCTTGGAATTATTACCAGAATGCTGTTACATCTAGCTGTAAGTCCCAATGCTAACAAAGACCTGCTGACATGGCTATAGCTTCAGACTCTGAAAAATATGACCTACATTTAACTTATCCCTTTGCAAAGATTCATTTGCTTGGTGGGACTGGAAAAGATGGGAAAAAGAGATTGATTGGATGGCTCTCCAAGGAATCAACTTGCCCTTGGCTTTTACCGGTCAAGAGGCTATATGGCAAAAAGTTTTCCAGGTGCCTTTCCTCTCCTTGTCATGTTTACTTGTTTGTTAGCTTTATAACTTATCTGTTTTCCTTTGAACGGTAGAATGCAACAATAGTGCTACATTTTCTTTAGGAACATGTTACTGAAAGTGATTTCTTCTTATTATCGTCTTCACGTTGTTGGTTCTTAGTCTTACATTAGTTCAGAATTTAGGATTTTCTAAAATTTACTTGATAGTTTTTACTCATTGTGGGTAAGTACCATGACTAAATAGCACTATAGCAGCTTCTGGCTGCTCAAAAATCAGTTTTGATATTGCCTCTTGATATCTATTCCTGAAGTGATTTATTCTTCACTTCTGCAGAAATTCAATTTAAGCAAAGCAGATTTAGATGATTTTTTTGGAGGGCCTGCATTTCTTGCTTGGTCTAGAATGGCAAATTTACACAGGTGCACTTATAAGCTAGATTTATTGTTTTGGTTCACTTTAAATTCTAGGTAGAAAGTTTTTTTTTCTTTTGTCAGTTCCTTCGCAAAGTTTAGTAAATATCTGCCACAATGAAAGGTTATGCTGCTCTTTCAATCTTTTGATGTTATGGAGCACAGAATTTGAGATCATGTAAATCAGTAGGTGAAGTTTTTTTATGATGAGAATATATACTTAAACCAAAACATAAGGATTCGCGTATAAACACCTTTCTTTTCAATCTAAGATGGGGTGGACCACTACCACAAAGTTGGCTTGATCAACAACTAGCTTTGCAGAAGAAAATACTTGCCAGGATGAATGACCTAGGGATGACACCAGGTACCAATTTCAATTCATTAGTAAAGATGAAATTCACCTTCCTCCCCAACCATCCTTTCTGTCCTGTATCTTCTATGAAGCATAACATAATTAAAGCTATTCTTAGAGGTTTTTAAGAAGCCATTTAGAAGAAGTAAAGCTATTACATAGGAGAAAGCAGTAAGACACATTTAAATTTTTAGATCTTTTGCTTCTCCAACTTCTGCTAAAGGTGATGTTCACAATACTTTTGAATCAACTTTTCCAGTCCTTCCAGCCTTTTCTGGAAATGTTCCTGCTGCATTAAGAAATATATATCCATCAGCAAGGATAACTCGCTTGGGGAACTGGTAAGTGCTAATTGGTGCAAATAAGACACCAAATCTTCAATTTGTGAAAACTTGCTAATTTTGATGCATTCTATGGTTGCATCAACGGGAGACATAACACCCAATAAATGCTCGTGAAAAATCCTGCTTCAGGTTTTCAGTTGAGAGTGACACCCGATGGTGCTGTACTTATCTTCTTGATGCAACTGACCCCTTGTTCATTGAGATTGGGAGAGCATTTATTCAACAACAGTTGAGAGGTGCAATTGTCTTAGTTCCAAATTAGTTGAATATTATGTTTCTCATGTTAATAACTGTGTCAATGTTGCAAACGTTTTGATTTTTGGTATCATCTTTTGGTCAGAGTATGGAAGTACAGGGCATATATACAACTGGTAAGGTTATCTCCCCTACAGCTAATTTTGGATACATATGCCAGCTGGACTGTGAAGTTATTGCCTTTTATTGGCTGATTCCTTAAAGTCAGTCATTAGCTCACTATTGTTTATAGTTTCCGCAAAATTATAGGCTAAGTTTGTTGAAGTCTTTAAAATGTGTATATTCTGACTCATGGCAGTGACACCTTTGATGAGAATACTCCACCAGTTGATGATCCAGAGTACATTTCTTCACTAGGTGCAGCAATCTTTGAGGGAATGCAGAGTGGTGATGACCATTCAGTCTGGCTTATGCAGGTGGATCAATTTTGGTTGTGCAGTTATATTATTCAGCCTTACTAGTTCTCATATTGGGCTGTGATTGACTTTGTTCACATTCAGTGTACTACAGCTTGTGCATTTTGATGCTTTGTCTTGATGAATATTCAAAATCACCCTTGCTATCTTACTAAGTCAATATTGATTTCTGCATCAGTAATTTGTCCTTAAAAATCATTTAGTAATTGCAAGGACTTTGCATTTGGTCCTAATGTCCTGATTTTCTTTTTCTTTTTTTTCTGCAGGGTTGGTTGTTCTCCTATGATCCCTTTTGGAGGCCTCCACAAATGAAGGTTTTAATTTCTGATTAGCTTTGTTTTCTGATTGTAGGTCTTGGTGAAACATCTCAAAGATGGTCACCAAATTTTTCTCTTTACATCTGTCTGTTGGGAATGTCTAACATAACGGTAGAACGTCAAGTGTAGTTAGAAGCATACAGATTTAAGTTTCTGTGAAGAATATGCATTTGACACTATGGAAAATTTGATTATATCTTTTCTATCTTCATAATATAATTTCTCAAGGGTTAGGACATGATTAATAGAAGAAAAAAATCATATGGGAAATCCCAAAATGATAAAAGTTGTTCGAACAGAAGTAAAAGTCAATGGTTGACAATATGGGATTTTTCCCTAGCCTTACCATATCGAACATGTATTACTCCTTGCCACTGAGGAAAGTGCTGTATGCTATAATTTTTCAACCTTTGCTTCTTCTTTATCATCCAAAAATTGAAGCCCATATCTTTTTGTTTCATGCAAGAGTCTAGCTGTTTGGAAATAAACTTTTAAGAACACACAAAAGTTGTCATATTTTTTTCGTATGTAACAGGATTCACAATCTTTACTATGTATGTCTACAACAGATTTTAAACTTGTCAGAATCTATGCACCGTCCATTACACAAATTGCCTCCATTGGAACATTTCCGGTGGCCATTTGCAATTCTCTATGTGCATATTCCTGCATAAAATATTAAATATACGTAGTGTAGTTTGAAATTTTAGATTCATTTTAGTGCAAATTGATAACTACATTTGGTCCATGTTTAGTCTACATGTCTGTCTCATCCCATCATGAGATTATGGCTTCGCATTGTTCAAATTTGTCATTTCAATTGATTGTGATGTTAGTTTCTGCCAACATCCAACTTTCTCCAGGCACTTCTACATTCTGTTCCTTTGGGGAGGCTTGTAGTCCTTGATCTTTTTGCTGAAGTCAAACCCATATGGATTACCTCAGAGCAGTTTTATGGCGTCCCTTACATCTGGAAAGTTCTTTTTTTTTGCCCGATAGTTAATGCTCTTGACTGACTTTCAAATTTTGTTTTACTTTTGATTAAGCTGCTAATTTGGAAAATAAATATTACAGTGGTTTTGCCTCTTGCATAGAAGGCAATTTTAAATTGTGAAATGGGTTGGTAGCGCTCCAAACTAAACTGATTCAAGTTGAAGATCTGAAAAACAACCTAATGGACAACTTGCTAGTTAATGAAACTTAATCAATTATATTATCTGCATATTTTTCATTTCTTTATGCAAAGATTGCAATTGTGTTTTGATTTATTTGTTCCATGATATACAGGTGTATGCTGCATAACTTTGCAGGAAATATAGAAATGTATGGAGTTTTAGATTCAATAGCTTCTGGTCCGGTCAAGGCAAGAACGAGTCAGAACTCAACAATGGCAAGTTTATTCTTTTGAATCATCGCCTGATCTGACCTTACTCTGCAAATGAATAATCAGTACCTTGTTTGCCAATTGTACAATGAATTCCATGATTTTGCATCTTTCGACTCGGAAATTATTTTCCAAATTATCCATTCACTCGGTACCAAATGACTATATTTTTCGTATTTTACTTTATGAAGGTTGGTGTTGGAATGTCGATGGAAGGAATAGAACAGAATCCTGTAGTATATGATCTCATGTCTGAAATGGCATTTCAACATAACAATATTGATGTCAAGGTAATGTTAAAGTTATTCCTTAATCCCCGTAATTTTCATCCTTTGTTTTTCCAAAAATTTCCATCTCACAATATAAGAAACATTATGTTCCAAGCTTAGATAATCGTTACCTATAGCAGAAGCATTTTCTTGCATAATGTTACGTCTTTAATTTGTTTTTTTAACTTAGTATTCTTATTCGAGTTAGTTTAGAACTTCAAACACCTGGTATGCCCTTATGCAAATAAAAACATTTTACCAAGTATAATGAAAATTCATTTTCCTTGTACAAGTTTATTTTTCCTAACATATAGGAATCACTTAGCACCTCAATCCCTGTTAGTAGTTGCAGAAGGCAACGGGCCCTGCAAAGTTATTGTAATTGATTGACCCTCTATAATTCTCAATGCTTATTGGTAACCCATATGTTTCCATAAATAAACAAAAACTGTTCTGTATTCTCTTTGAATTTGTTTCGCTAGCTTCCTGGCTTGAAAACTCACCCTCGTTCCCAATTTTGACTATATCTTGAGCTGTATGTTCTGGCATGTAACGAATTTTTATAGTAGCACATTTTTCGAATAAAATTTCCATTCTTTTTTTGTCATTTGAAAGTTTTCAGTTTTGCATGAGGAAACTTGACCAGTTGGTTTGTCAAGCCATGCATTCACTAACTTATCACTTGACCAGTTGGGTTGTCTGGCCATACATTCATTATCTTAACTTTCTTATAGGCTTGGCTTGATTTATACTCAACAAGACGTTATGGCCGTTCAGTACCTTTAGTGAAGGATGCCTGGATTATTCTATATTACACGATTTATAATTGCACAGATGGTGCCTATGTAAGTTTCAAACTTGCTGCTTGATCATGTTCATATTTTAGTGGGATCTCATAATAAGTGTGGGATGGAATTATGCCAACTCAATTGCATATTTTGTACACTATCTCAAGTAGGATGTTGCGCTAGTCCAAGTTGTTCTGGGGTTGTCCAATTTCATGGTCAAGAATGACTACTACTCGTAGTGACGGCATTAGGTTGGGTTTGGGTAACCTTGGTCTGGGCCTGACCCAAAAATTTTTGTAAGGCATCGGACCAGATCTGAGGCCCAACAAACCTGAGGCTGGTGATTCGAGCTTACATCCAAGCCTAAACTAGATCAGGCTTGGGTTGGGTGGCTCGAAGTCCGGCCATATCAGACCATATCTGTTAAATTCAAATTGGGTCAGTTTTGGGCACAAATGTCATCCCTAGGAGTGAGGCAATTCTGTCTAGTTGTGTATTTAAACTTCTATCTAGATTTTCTGTTTTTTCTTTGTTTGCATGAAGTCATATAGTCTCTCTTATATTGGACCAGGACAAAAATAGAGATGTCATCGTAGCATTTCCTGATGTTGATCCTTTCTTCATTTCGGTTTCTCACCCAAGTTATAACCGCAATGGCAACCCATTATCAAGGATGGTTATATCTAATCGAAATGCTGATTCATATGACCAACCGCACTTATGGTACTCAACTTCTGAAGTTTTGCGTGCATTAGAACTTTTCATTGCCAGTGGGGATGAACTATCAGACAGTCATACTTACAGGTTGGCATTTTTGGGTTTCAAAAGCTTTTGTAATGCATATCTTTTAGGTCTCGAATTCATATGGATTCCATTGATTTCTTTGTTGTTATACTTCATATTCACTTGGTTTTTCCATTTTATCTTCAGCTATGACTTGGTTGATCTAACAAGACAAGCTTTGGCAAAATATGCGAATGAGCTGTTCTTAAAGATAATTGAAGCTTACATGTTAAATGATGTCAACGGAGTTGCCTGGCAGAGCCAAATGTTTCTGGACCTTGTGGATGACATGGACACGCTATTGCAATGCCATGAGGGATTTCTTCTGGGCCCTTGGTTAGAAAGTGCAAAGAATCTTGCCAAAGATACAGAGGAGGAAAAACAAGTTAGAGGCTTCATGAACTATTATTTAAAACTTGCCAACATTAAGCATGTTGTTTTTCCCTTTCTAGTGAAATGCTCCTAATCTGTCCTATGTTGCAGTACGAATGGAACGCAAGAACTCAGCTAACTATGTGGTATGACAATACCAAGGAGGAAGCAAGTCTTCTTCATGATTACGGTAAGAAACTAGCCTAATTAATTTGATTTGCCATTTTTGATTGAGTGAATGGTGTTAGTTCTGTCTGTTTTTCTTCTGGTCTGTCAGTCTCATTGTTGGATGATTAGGGACTTTTGCAACATAAGCCTGAGAATTTGTCCTTGAGGAATTAACTGCAGAATATTTTCTGTGATCCCTTATAATCCACATACTGTAGCAAACAAATACTGGAGCGGCCTTCTACGTGAATATTATGGTCCGCGAGCAGCCATATACTTCAAATACTTGATTGAGAGCTTGGAGAATGGTCATGGCTTCCAGCTGAAGAATTGGAGGAGAGAATGGATAAAGCTCACTAATAACTGGCAAAAAAGTCGAAACACATTCCCGTTAAAGAGCACTGGAAATGCCCTGAACACATCTAGGTGTCTTTACAACAAGTACTTGCGCAATCCTGATGCATATAACGGCAAACTTAAGCCACCACAGGACGAGTTCTCTCTTGCAGAAGTTGTCCTGGAAGACAGTAATGTGTATATACGGTAAGTAATATGTACCTTTGCAGGTTTGCCTGCATAATCCCTACCTAGACCAAAACCTGTCAGTAGGGGAGTTTTTAGCAAATGTGCCGTCTGATAACGGTGTCGTATGACAGATCTTGAATGGTATTAATAATTGGCCGGAAATTTCACTTATTTATATGAGCAAATAATTTTTATTATAAAATAAAATATATTTAAAATTAAAAATTATTTTTATTTTTATGTTGACAAACAGTCTATTATATAAAGTTTTTTTAAAAAAATTTAATAACTGTTAAATAATCAACTGAATTTTTAGAAAAGCTTTTCTTTAAAAAGTCTTACTAATAAAAGCTTTATTGATAAACACCTATCCAAATAGACACTCAGAAAAATATTTCAAGGAGAACGAGAAACTTCCAGCCCCCAAACAGGAAAATACTTGTAAAATATTCAAGGAGAACGAGAAACTTCTAGCCCGCAAAAGAGGATATTAGTTGACAACGAGGGGTGGATTAATTGGTCCAAATTTTTCACTTAAGACTCTCTTTTATAGGAGGTTTTGAATTCGAGTCACTCCAAAGAAGGAGAAATAGGTATGTTCATATTGATGATCTTTTAGCCTCCTGGGCACAGCTCTTTGATCAGATCAATTACGGACGCCTCGCTTCCAGCGACAGTGTGAGAGTTGGAGCTACTAGGGAACCCGAGGGTTGATAGAAACCTGATGCTGACCAGGGGGGAGCCAGTGATCAATCATCAGTTGACCAATCAAGTATGTGAAGACTCTTTGTGCGCAGAAGTATATAGGGTACGTAGAAACTTGAGAAATCTTGGGGTTCCAGATTTACATCCTCTAGGTTCTTGGGGTGAGGTCGTAGGGGCTTAGGATTAGTCTGGCTAAGCCACTCCTTGTGCGCAGAAGTATATAGGCTGCTACATAGGAACCTGAGGGATCTTGGGATTTCAGATTTATATCCTCTAGGTTCTTAGGGTGGGATCGTAGGAGTTTAGGATTAGTCTGGCTAAGTCAGGATACCTAAAAAAAAAAAAAAGGATATTATTTTCTAGAACCTGACGGTCTTTTCTTCTTTTCTTTGGTTTGGTATCGTCACGTTTTACGTAATCGTTTGGTTACTTGGCGTTCAAGTTCAACGCCTTGGTAGCAGCCTTTCAACATTTCCAAGTTTTACAATATTGACTTTCTCATTCACCAAAAATACACGTCATTCGATTAAATCCAAGAAAATTAAAATTTTAACCTTCATATAAAGAAGACTAACAACGTCACTCACACGTCAGTATACTTTTCTTATTAAATGTTGTTATCACATTCATTAGAATTAAAATAAAAAAAATTAAAATGTATTGAGTTTACAAATATCGAATTTATAATTTGATTTAAATTATCAGTTTATTACTTAATTATAAATTATTAATTAGTCAAATAATATATTTAATTATTAGATATTTATTTAATAAAATTAAAAATACCAATTACAAGCTTTATATGATAAACATATGATGATAATCTTCTACCACCAAAGTAGAGATTATAAAAGTTTAATATAATATGAAAACTAATCTAATTCCTTGTTTTAACCTTTTCAAGAGTGTCCAATCTTTTTTAAAAATCGGACCGGAAGTTAATCTAAGTTTTAAAAAATTCAACAAATCGTTATAAAATCGGCTAAAGATTGAATACAATTAAAGAATTTGAAATATGATTGAAAGAGTTCGTTCTTATTTATCAAATACTTTGAATTTTAATTAAAATTATTAAATAAATATTAATTGATTTATTTTAGTTTATAAAAGCTTATTAATTTACAAAAATTAACCGATTAATTTTAAATTAAAAAATATTAAAATAAATTTAACCAAAAAAATAAATCGAAATTAAAATCTTTTTTGAAATTTTTTATTTTTGTTAAAATAAAACATCATAAGAGATATGATATTTTAAAATTTTAAATTAAAATATAAATCTTTCTTCGTAGCCAATCAAAATCGACATTTTCTTTCCACATTTTCTCAAGATTCGGTATGGCCCGCGAAGCTTCCATGGGTGGTGGTGGGCTCCAGTTGTTTCGCCGCCGGAAATGACTCGTTTGCCGACCTCGTGACAGTTGTAAAAACCCAACTTACATGAAGCTTAACGCGATCGAATGTTCCAATTCACCTAATTGCCCTTCTTTAAAAAAGGAAATTCAAAATGCTACAGTCGTCAAAGGGTAATACTGTCTAACAAGATAGTTGCAATCTTATTGCTTCCTTATGCTTCACATTGACACAGGACGACGCGGACTTTGCTACGCTGTATAAATAGGGGCGAACCTAATCCAAAACCCTTCGTAAGTCGTAACCTATCATTTCTTCTTCTTCTTCTTCGATTGCTCTCTCTTTCTCGTTCTTCAGATCATAATCAAAACCAATCGTCACAACATCATATGGCCGCAAACAGCTCATACGGTACGTCGTGGGCCGATCAGTGGGACCCAGACGACTCTGTTTCTTATCGGTCGACAACCACCACCACCAAGAACTCATCTTCGTCCACCGCAAAGTACAAGCAGAAGGTCGGAGAAGGTCTCGGGAAGACAAAAGCTGTCGCTTCCACTGGCGTCAAGAAAGTTAAAGAAGGTACTACCGTTGGGCTCCAGTGGATCAAAAACAAGTATCACAAGACTACTCAGAAACATTGATCTACATTAGAATCGTCAAAACTATATCCCTGTTTATTCTTTAGCTTTTTCTTTTCTGGTGTTGTTAGTTTCCCTCCTCTGTTCATGATTTCTATTCGTTTGTTTATAGCACACATCACCATGTGGTTTTTTTTTTTATGTGATTATATCAATATGATTGTGAGTTTCTTTCACAATTTTCTGTAATTCTGAGAGTTATATTGTATACATAAATGCAGTGACTTTTAGTTTTTGTACATCAGTGACGCAAATCCGATCCTTTTCTTTTTTGAACAGATCATTACGTGGTTTACATATACTTTGTTTACAAATAAAGAATTTAATTAAAAGTTGATAAAGACTCTTTCTTGAAGACGAAGTTTGGTTTTATCTTATGCATGCTGCTTGAATGCGCTGTGGGTACGGTGGTGTTACCGCTTTCTTTAATGTTAGCTAGCAGGAAGGTCCGAAACGGGCTGTTATTGTCAAAACCTAACGCAGTTCAGTTCTAGAAAGTTTGACTCAGTATTCTATTTTTTTTTTTTTGATAAGGTATTCTAATTATTATTATTATATATATATATATACACAACAAAATCCAACAAAACGAAACAGTAATGTCACTGTTTGGTTAGATGTTAATTAATAGAACGGAACGAAATGAAATACAATAGAACATAACGGTTTATAATAAAATAGAATATAAAATAGTGAAAAGTTATTTGAGAGGGATGGAAGGATTCATAATATAATGTAGTGAAATATTGTTTGAAAGATAGATGGAATATAATGTAATTATAATAAATAACTTTTATACCCCTTATA
>JANZLH020000129.1:2309250-2323160 GCA_026770325.2 Erythroxylum fimbriatum | reverse complement strand
ATATTAATTTATCGATAAATTAATAAAATATTCATTTATCGATAAATTAATAACTCTGTATAAGATAATAATTTTTCAGGTCTAAAAAATATTCATTTATAGAAGTTTTACTATAAGAAATTGACGGCGACACAGCTTTTTATACACAAATGGCATAAGTTGACCGCCGAGAATCACCTTTAACATCTCTTTCTGTCTACAAAGAATGTTATGTCTAAGCCATAACTAAAACTGGGATGTTTGTGACTGGGAAGTAGTTACTTTTTTTTTTTGTCTTAGACCAAGATATTTACCGATGGACCCAGTGATTAATTCTTCGTTGATTTGTAGGCACCTCACAGGGTGGGACAGCTGACCCACAAATTTAAGACTGCTCCATACTTAAAGTCAAATATCAAACTTCTGATTTTTAATTAAGGATGGATGAGTTTCGACTACTCAACCACACCCCTTACTTACTGAGAAGCAGTTACAAGAGCATCCTATGTGATGATACACCGAACTTAGGTTGACTCCATTTCGAAAGTGAAACAAAATGATATTTAATAAATTCTAAATTTTAACAAGCGCCCTCGTTTAGACAACAAGGAGAGGGGGCCATGAAGAGAGCGAGGGTCCCGACACAGGTCCATCTGTAATTTGCCATTTTCTATACAAACGAAACAGAGACACCAAACAGAGGAGTGTTTCTTTCCATTTAGATGCGTTTGGTTACTGAGTCTCAATTCTCTTATCGATCGCGTTGCTTATCACTACCGAAGCGAGATGGGTAGCTCGGAGGAAAGAGTTGTCGCCGTAATCATGGTCGGTGGACCCACCAAAGGTATGGACTTTGTTCCAAATAACGACTCTAAACGTTGCGCTACAGTTTGATTTATGTATGAAATTTCTCATTTTTTGATCCCCACCTCCTAATTTTCTATGTTCGGTCTCCCTTGGAACTGAAGAGTTAACATTCAAATGGCCGGATTCTCTCACCATCAACCACTGATATTTCTCATGCAAATTGATTGTTTAAACGTTCAATCTTAATGCATATAGTGGGATCATGGATTCTTGACTTTCCAACCTGTTTATGTAATTGTCAAATTTTATCTGTTACTATAAGTTCGATGTGTATATCAACATGATTGCAGGTACAAGGTTTCGCCCCTTGTCATTGAATATCCCAAAGCCTCTTTTTCCGTTAGCCGGTCAACCAATGGTTCACCATCCTATATCAGCTTGTAAAAGGGTATTCAATCCCTTGTCACCTGTTTTGACTTGTTCTGATGCTGTGAGAATGTTACTAACGTGAGCAAGTTGCAGTTTGATTGAATGACTTTGGGTTGGCTATTTCAGATTCCAAACTTAGCCCAAATCTATCTTGTTGGTTTCTACGAGGAGCGTGAATTCGCATTATATGTTTCCTCTATTTCCAATGAACTTAAAGTTCCTGTCAGGTAACTTAGTTGATAAATTTCTTGGTAATTAGCTATTTTGACCAAAAGTTGCGTTTTTCTGCCGATCATCGTAAATTAATCTACAGGTATCTGAGGGAAGACAAGCCGCATGGGTCCGCTGGTGGGCTTTACAACTTCAGAGATCTCATCATGGAAGACAACCCGGTTTTGATACCATGCTATCCTATGCTTATTGTTGCTCCTTTTTATAGCATACAGTGCTTCGGTTTGCATCTTCTACTTCAGTTATCAAGATGCATATGTTGTAAGATAGTATGGGAATTATAAGCTTATTACGTGGAATGTTAATGTAATTTGATTATCTTGTTGCAGTCTCATATCTTCTTACTGAATTGCGATGTGTGTTGCAGTTTTCCACTTCCAGAAATGCTTGGTAATAATTTTCTTTTTTTCAAATTTAATTCTCTCCAAGTTTTTGACCTCTATCTTTCCATTCCTTCGAATGCCAAATGTTTACTATGATCTATATATAAACCATCCCAGTTATTGCCATATAGAGTCCATGGTTCAGTGGAATAGATGAGTTTTATGTTTGAAAATTTTAAGCTTTAATTTTTTCTGAGTAAAAGCCTTAGTTGTCTTATTTTTTTCTATGTTATCCACAGAGGCCCACAGAAGGTATCGTGGAATGGGAACTATCCTAGTAATCAAGGTTGGTTGATTCTATATATAAACATCTGGAAGTCTACACAGAGCACACGTTCCTTGTAATCTTCGCCTAGATTTATCCCTTGTAATATTTGTCTACGTTTCACCTCCATTAAGCTTCTTCTGCATAGGTATCTGCTGAGTCAGCCAGCCAATTTGGGGAGTTGGTAGCAGATCCAGCAACCAATGAATTGTTGCATTACACTGAGAAACCAGAAACTTTTGTGAGTTTCAACATTTGACAAAATACCATGATATTATTATCATTTTAAATAGTTAATTTTGTACTTGATTTAACAGCAATCCAGTAATATAAGTATATACATGTATTTACAGTCATATATAAGTATATATAAATCTATATGCATAGATAGTCACGAAGTCACTGCTTTTTCTGCAGTGTAAAAAGATATCTTTTTTTTCGATAATTGGCAATTGTATCTTAGTGAAATTCACTTTCTTCTTTGTACATTGAGGAAGAAAAATGTTATTGACAGTATCTACTATCCTGGCTTGATCTAGTTTCTGACTTCTTTAATGAGTCTCAAGTCGTTGCAATGCAGGTCAGTGACCTTATAAATTGTGGTGTATATGTGTTCACACCAGAGATATTTACATCTATACAATGTGTTTCTTCTCAAAGGAAAGACAGAGGTAAGTGACATAAACTACAAAGCTTTATAACAGGATGCAGAGCCTTGACAAAACTTGGATGTTTGAGACACATGATTTTCTTTTATGTTGAACAACGACCTGGATATAAACAAATTTAGCCTCATTTAATGAAATTTAGTTTTTGATTTTCCAATTTGAAATTATGCTTCGGTAGTGCATATTTGACATCTCATATTTTAATTATCAATTACATCCGTCCTCTCAATGCCTTTTGCAGCTAATTTGAAGCGTGTTTCCAGCTTTGAAGCCCTCCAATCAGGTACAAGGTATGCCCATTATTGTAGTTTTAAGTTTCTCCAACATTTTCTGTCCTAAAACCGGGACAACCTTTAAGCTGACTAATATGATTTTAGCTTGTTGCTTTTCTTGAAATCAGTGAACTGTAGCATCTCTTTATCCTAGCCATAGTTGGGGCATGAGAGATTTGAACCATGAATCTTCCCGTCTGAATAGAGTTGTGGACTAATTTTATTTTAACATATTGTTTTTACCGTATTTGATCTTTGATAATTTTGAGAACTATATCAATATCAAGAATTTATTTAATGCATTTTGCAAATACGCGATTGACAGGAAAGAAGCGTAAGCCTCTAAAATCAAAGGCCGTTCACTTCTTTTCCTTGTCTAACCCACATGGAAAAATGGGATAGCATCCACTAACAATTATGCCCTACTTTTCTAAGGACCAACTTTAGAAATAAAATTTTGTTATTTTGGAGAATTGACCAAAGCTAAAGGCTATGCTCCTTTGACCAAAAGAATCTGTGAGACATTTTATCTGTAATTTTGGATTGTTACAAATCTCGGTCTCAGCTACTATCATGATACAAGCTTTTTAGCAGGCCCATTCCAACAGATTTTGTAAGATTAGATCAGGATATCCTCTCACCCCTCGCTGGCAAAAAGCAGCTGTATACATATCAAACCATGGACTTCTGGGAACAAATTAAAACTCCTGGGTAAACCAAACCCTCTTGTCTGTTAAACACTCTCAAGTGTATACATCATGTAACATTACCTTTATAAATACCTGCAGAATGTCCCTGAAATGTTCTGGTCTGTATCTTTCTCAATTTCGGTTCACATCCCCTGATCTCTTGGCTAGTGGTGATGGGTTAAAGGGTGCCACCATCGTTGGTGATGTCTATATTCATCCATCTGCCAAAGTACATCTGACTGCTAAGGTAATTGTATGATTGGTTATTGGAGTCTACTTCTATAATTCCTCAACATTTGCTTATCATCACTAGGGAGGTTCTAAAGCTTTTTTTTTTTCCAGTTTTAGGGCATGAGAATGAAGTGTGCATGCATGTCTCTGCATCACCTTGCAAATGTTGGAATAATACTTATATTTATTTGTTCTTTTGCTACTTTGCATGCCAAAAATATAAAGCATGGTGTGGAAAATTTTGGGACTGCTTTCATGTTTTCTACTTGTCCATTTCCTTCATTTCTCACCTAAAGTGCAGTAATAGTGGTTTTCCTGTGTTTTGTGGAACATATTGGTCTCAATGTCTCCGTATCTGCTAATTCTCGTATCGCACCAGGTGCAAGGCTCATAAGTTTTATAATCCTAGATGATGTTGAAGTCATGGTACAATATCAAACTAATGATTCTAGTAATACTGTATTTCTAGTATGGTTGATTAATATTCGGTAATTTGTCAGGAAAATGCAGTTGTTATTCATGCAATCGTTGGGTGGAAGTCTTCCATTGGGAGATGGTCATGAGTCCAGGCAGGATAACTGTTTTTCAGAACCTTTTATTTTGCTATGTACATATGCTTCCAGACATAATTGGTTTAACGGTGCATTGGTGCTGTTACACTATACAAAAGACTTCTGTTTTGAAAATTTTCACCAGGGGAGATTGCTTTTCAATATTCACGTGGTGTTCATTAATGTCTATGGTTGACACTTTGACTGATGATATTTTGGCTTAAAATGACATGACTTTGTCCTTCTTATGGGGTTTTTGTGTTCCTTTTGTCTGAATGTTCACAAGCCCTTGTACTCTGTGGCCGATCTTTAAACTTTGTTCGTTAAAATTGTCGGCAACACAGCTTCGTAGACTATGGTCCTGGCCCATGTATCTGCTATGGTCTGCTGGTTCACTAAACTGTGTGGACTGTGGAGTTCTTCCTCTCTGCTGTGTCTTTACTTGAGGCCTTCATGGGTATCGGGCATTGGACGGGGATATTGGATTAAGGTTTGAAGGGTAAAATGGATAGAAATTACTGTTGGATAGGATAATATCATTACGGGAGTTATTTCACATATTTATTCAACTTCTTGGATTGATGATGGTATTTGCATTGTTTACTTTATCCTACATTTTGGTGTAGTTAGGCATATAAGAGGAAATGATTGACGATAGAAACTGTTTCAGTATTGTTGTTTTTGTATATACCTGTACATCGATGAGGGAGAGTATATATACAAAGGAGAAGAAGGATAATACAGCTGTAAAGAATATCTTACAGGTACAACAGAAATAACAAAATCACGAGGAGAAGATTGCTTCTAGAATGAGTGTGGTATGCCATGACTGACGGGCCTGTGAATTTAGTGGGCTCTTTTATCTATTAAGGCATTTGCATTGTATACTTTATCCTACATTGTTCCCTAAACTCAGTACTGTTTACACCTGCAGGCTCAGCACTCAATTCCTAAGCCCATAAAGAATGGCTGCGAAACCTTCTTCTTCAGTATCATGTAGGGATGGCAAACATGCATGCACACGTTAGTGATGCACTGTTTTAACTATTCATTTTCCTGATCTAAACTAATGAACAACGTAATAGTTACAGGGAACATCATACTTATTATAAGATTATTTCCTCTTGAACACTAACATTCATTGTCTTGTTTGAGATTGTCCCCAGAAAGAAGGAGAACATAGAAGTCAAAGGAAGGAATTAAAACCAGAGACAGTGACAAGTACCCAGAATAGTAATCCCAAGTTTGGCATTGTAATCTCCTCCAGCCTGTCACCAGTTTATTTGTCAATAAAATATGCATTGGAAGGGAAAGCAACGGATATGAAATAAATGCTGAAGGCAAAAATTAAAGTGTTGAAGAAAAATATCAGATAGCAATCTATCAGGCAACTTCCGAGAAGAACAAGCTCTAAAGGGGCACAAAAAGCCCATAAGAAGGACAAAGTCATGTCATTTTTAGCCAAAATATCATCAGCCAAAGTGTGAACCATAGACATTAATGAACACCACCTGAATATTCAAAAGCGATCTCCCTTGGTGAAAAATTTCAAAACAGAAGTCTTTTGCATGCATAGTGTAACAGCACCAATGCATCGTCATTATTATCCTTATTACTATTATTCATATTGTTATTATTGTTAATTTTATTTTTGTTTTTATTAATTTATTATTATTAAATTTCTACTTACTATTATTCTTAATTTTATTTATTATTAATATTAATAATATTATTATTATTTTTGTTGTTGATGTTGTTATTATTATTATTAAATTCCTTATTATTATTAATTTTATTATTATTATTATTAATTTTTTATTCTTATTCTTCTTATTAATTTTATTAATCTTATTTTTATTTTTATTAATTTTCTACTTAATATTATTAATTTTTTTATGATCAAGTTGAGGTTCTAAAGAGATATCCTAAAATTGTATTCGTTCAGGTGAAAGTATGAGAATGCAATAAACATCGTTATTTGAAGTCTGTTTCTCATTTTATTGATTCAAAAATTACTAAAAAGGCAATAATAGAAATATTTTGAGCCATAAAGTCCTCTAATCTCATTAGTTTGTTCTAACTATATTTTTATCCCAATACGGCATCATTTTATGTCTGAATGTACATAAAACTTCGTGACTACAATAAGGTTAGAATAGGCTAATGAGAACATAATAAGTTAACCTATATTTTGAGCCTACAATTAGATCAAACTTATTAGTTGATGTTAAATATCTTATTCTTTGATTAATTTATTTGAAACACGTTAATTTACTCGAAACATATAATTATTAAATTATTATACATACCTAAATATTTACCTAATACACACTTAAAAGTTATTTTACATTGTCATGTTATGTAAGCCCTTTCCTACTAAATTTGATTACTAAACTACAAAGTTGGAAGAAGTTTCAAAATCAAAACATTAAACTAATACAGAACACATTTTTTTATATATTTATATTTTTCATAATAAAATTTTCATTATTTTATTATTAATTTCATAAAAGTATTGTTATTGATTATTTATAAATTATTAAATATTATTCTATTCCATTTGATTTGTCACCACATGCTTATCTATGTCTTTAGGATGCATCCTCTAGCCACAGATAAACGCTAAAAACTAGAGTAATCAGAAAAACATATATTAGTCAACAAGCATCAAGTGCATATAAATGAAGTTATAATCTACAGTTCAACTCTTAAGAACTCTTGCCATTGCAGAACTTACAAAGTTGGCATGAGCAACATCGCACATAATACTAGCAATCATTGATATCTCTATTTACAATAGATCCTACCCCACATTCATTGAATCATAGCTACTATTTTCTCAATACCATTGGACCAACAAAATTGAGGGACTCTGACTCGTGATGGGAGCAATTTTAAAAGTCCTATCTTCCACCCAATATGCAGCCATGAAATAAAAATAAGCCTATGAGAGTTTTATGCATCCATTGAGCAATCAGAAGATCATACTTCCAAAGAATATCCGAATTTCATGAAAGAGCTAGAAGCCATATCATGATAGTGCATATCCCTAATTCAATGGACATGGTTGTCGAGCATCTCTAAATGCTGAAGTGCCACCAAATGCAGTTGGGGAAGGGGAACATGCAATGTAACTTATACCTGATACAGATATGGCAGGAAATTTTCTAGGATGTCCCTGATGCCCTGTGGGAGCAAAGCGTGATGGACTACCATTTGTTCCTAAACTTGATCGAGAGGGATGTGGAACCTGCAAGTGATAACTGAAAATAAATATTTTACCTTGCATTTAGACGAGATTGTTGACATCCATATAAGCATTTCGAAGCTCTCGAGAATTAACACTAACCAAAATCATGCATTTGCATCCAATTTAGGGGCACACTAAGAATGAGAACTTTTTGCAAGCGGAGTAATGGGAACAAGAGACTTTTTAATGTTTTCGATAGGTGAAACACACAATTGACTTGAAGGACACATAATCAGGCTACTGCTAAACTCAGATGCCAAACTTAAATGCAATTCTATTTGTCATGGAAAAGAAACAACAATATATATGGCTTTTATTACATACGTCAATCTCAAACATACATGCTAGTCCCAGTGTTCTAATCCTACAATCAACACCTTGTTCTCCAACTACCAAGTTGCCAAGGTAAGCACCAGTGAAGTCCAAATTCTGTCCTAGCTATTGGTAGACTACAGGCAATTATTATCGACATGTAATGTCCTCCCTGACTTTGTATGTTGGACCCCGTTACCGGAGCCCAACATCGGACTCGAAAGCATGAAACTTATGTGGGAAGGAAGGACATGAAAGTTGAAAATTTACTAAAGCGTAACCCATGCAATAATTCAAATCCAATAGAAATTGCATTAATAACAAAAGTGAGTGTTTTACAAAGCTTTAATGGCATTTCAAGCCATAGTACATCAGTTGAGTCCAAGGGCCAAAATACAAAATACCCTTGAACCAATAAAACTCGAAATGCGGCTAAAGCCCTGAATTTCCTAAAAACAAACACAAAAACATGACAAATTGGAGCTATGCCGTACTCATGCCCTACTTGATCTCTTGTTCATCACCTGTATGGGGGAGGAGAATGGGGGGTGAGCTATATAGCTCGTGGGTAGCAATTTTATAACCAGTAATACGCAAAACCATGTAAACATTATTTTCCATGTTAACAAAAATGCACATTGTAAATCACAAAGCATGTATTCTTTCTTCAAAGATTTTCTTGATGCAAAACATGCATGCATAAAAACTTGTCAATGTATCATGATCACATATGCACATCAGAATGGTATAAAGGTCCATAAACAGAACGAGCTAACACACTTCCCGAAAGGGTCCTGTGTAGTCGTGAACATGACGAGCTAACACAATCCCACATAGTGGTCTTGTGTAGTCGTAAACATGAGGGAGTCCTAGAAGGAGCTCTCTGGCCACTAGCGGGCAGGCGGGAGAAGCCTTAAGTCAAAGTGCACTTGACATCATGATGGACCAAACCAGACCCACATAACATGTATTTCATATTCTTGTAAACTTGTTGCCCAAAAATGGCAATTTCGAAACTAGATCCTTTTTAGAAATCATTTTCATGATTCATCAATAAAATAAACTCATAGTAAGCATATAACAATCTCTCAATGCATTCAAAGAGTCATAAAGCATGTTCATGAAGTAGTTGAAATCATTTATGTCAATCATTTGTATTAGTGGCCTATTACTAAATCATAAAATTGTAACCCACCTGAAAATCCTTGTGTGATACTTGCTTAATCGAGTTCTTCCTCTTGCTCCTCTTGCCTCGCTTGCCTCACTTGAGTTCCTTGAACAACAACCAACAATTCCAATCAATTTGGTGTATAACTTGGAAAGGCAAACTTAACAACTTGAACTAAAACTTAAACTGAAACAAGAGCTTCATAGGGACTGAATTTGAACTCCAATTCCTTCATACAACTTGTAGCCCTGAGTCCCTAGTTCATAACGAATCAAAAATCACTTCATTTGGACATCTACAGCCAAAGTTATGCCCAAAAGACTAAACTGCAACTATGCTGAAAACTGGGGCTCGTCGCGAAGAGGAGCCCGAAGCACGTCACGACGTCGGCGCACGTCGCGACGTGTAAGCATCAGCTCATCACGACGCGCAAGGCCGAGACACGTCACGACGTCTGCAACTGCAGGTCGCGACGTGCAGCTCCAGAAACCTTCGAAACCTGATTTTCACATTTCGTTCCAAACCCTTCCCATCCTTCTAAACAACACATCTTACCTCTAAAACATCCTTCTTAAGTCATTTCTAACCTTATTCCAACACACAAGCACCATCATAATCTAACTTTAAACAAAACCCTAAATCTCAACACTTTCTTACTTCAAACAATCACAACAATCATACACAAATCAAGCTATATATGAGTAGATCTAGCCAAAACAAGAAGAAATCAACTTAGATTTACCTGTTTAAGCTTCAGATTTGACAAAAACTCCAACTTTTTCACAAAACCCTATTTCTATTCTCCTTTCTCCCTTCACCCACGACAACTTCACTCCTCCTTCTCTTCTTTTTATTTTCTTTTCTTTCTTTTATTTTTCTATTCTTACAAATAAAACAAAGTCTAAAATACCCTTTTCTTAAAGCCTTTAACTTCACAACCTTAAGTGATCTTCCTATAACGCCCTTGTATATTTTCTTCTTCTATTCTTACCTACTCCACCATATACTCTAACTTAATTTCTCCAATTTATACATCTTATTCCATTTATTTAAACAATAATCCTCCTACTAACCACAATTCAATCTAAACCTCAAAATTAATTTGAAATTCATGCTTATTCAACAAAAGAGAATTCGGGGGTCAACGTTGTAAGCTGCGATTAAAAACCAAGAGCATACCTAATGAGAAGGTAAATCAATATTTTCCAGACTTTAAATCTGAACAAGATTACATCTATAGATATCCATCCAAACTAGATTCTCAACCTACAACACTCCCTACAAGCACCTTATTTTTTAGTGTTTAAATAAATCTACACAGCTCAACATATGAAAAGATAAAGGATAGGATGCAAATCAGAAGGATCGATTAAAACTGTGAAGTGCATTAGTATTACCGCATTGTGTTGGAAGTAGGGAGTTCTCCTATGGGGTGATTCTGACGATGGGGATGTATTGCTCATGCGATGAATATGACAACAATGGATGTTGGGATTTGAAATATCTTCTGTTTCTCCTCCTCCTATATCACCTCCTAGATTTGCTTCTGAGCCCATCCTAGGAGTGACTTGCCTTATCATTGAACCAGAATCATTAGTTACATCTGATTGAAATGGAACAGATGGACAGTTCACCATTCCTTGCATCCTATGACGTCTCTTTAATTCCTCCTCTTCATTCAAGATCTTTCAAATAACAAGAATAACTTCCAAATTCCCAGAAATTCTTAAAAACTATAACAAAAAGATTGCAACTCCAAAAACAACCGAGGAAGTACCTCGGCTTGGGTTTTGTCCTATGAAGATGAACAAGAGTTTTCTAGAAGAATCAAAAAGCTGTGAAACTACGAGATCTGATGGCAACTACCAACATTTGGTTTCCCTTTACAAAAGGGTCAAGTTGGGTTTACAAAAAAAATTGAAGAAAGAAGCAATTACCGGTGACAAATGTTGGGGGAAAGGTTGTGCTTACCGATTCAACGCAGCCGACCGACAAATGTTGGAAAAGACAATCGAAACTGTGAAGAGCAAGAGCCAGAGACAAGCGTGAACCAAACCACACCAGAGAGTGGAGAAAAGAGACGAGAGCATGAAGAGGAAGAGACAACCACTGGGCGTGAGTGAGAGTAGACAAATTGTGCTGCTGCATGAGTGAGAGTACCATGGGAGGAGGAGAGGATGAAGATGTAATGCATTTACCTATTCTGGACATGCGCGAAATAGGTAAAGACAAGGGTTATTTATCTTTACCTATTCTCCACTGTCCAGGAATACCTAATCCACGAAATGGTTATTCTGTGGGTTTTTTTAAAACCAAACACTGAATTCCTAATAATTAGGAATAGATGGGTAATAGAACACCTATTACCGTAAACCAAACATACCATAAGTGCATAAAAAAGTTTATTCATATATGGAGCGTGATAACAAATGCTTTACACTAGTCTATTCACATTAGTACATATATGCACTTTTTTTTAGTGTATGAATTCAGAAGAACTTGTATATCCGTAAAATATCAATGAAATATTCAAATTTTTTAAAAAGATTTGATTCTTGATGGTGCTAGAGACAATGCCAACATTTCCAAAGAATTTCAAGGAAGTATCCAAATCAACGTTTTTAATGAAATAGCCATAGTTAAAGATAACTATACATGACCAAGTTCATAACAAACTTTGAGTTGAGAATAAAACCTCCATCGTTATTTCTAACCCCTAACAGCCTCAGGACATCAACTCAATTGAAAAGCATAAAATCCTTCTTATGTCCATTAATAGAAGATCCTCAAAGAAGACCCAAGCATGATTATTTGGTGACTAATTACAGAATTTCACAACGGCAAACCAATTAAAAGAATTTCATTTATCATTGTAAGTAAATAAGAGGCATAGTCATATGCAACACAAAAGAAGTCTTTGCGATGGCCTGCACCATGCATTAAAATAACAAGCAATTGCGCACATATACAACATTTTAGTTGAGGGGCGAATCTAAAACTTATAAGTACATACCTCTACGAAATGCAGGAATATAATTAGAAGATATAGCATCCCTGCAAGCCCGCATGGGAGCAGCAGTAATATCTTGCCTAACACATACAAGTTCACACCCATCAAACAATCAACTATCTTTCAAATATTTCAGGACCCAACACAAGGAAATGTTAAATAGGCATTTATCACAATAGCATGGACTAGACTCGAGACAAGCAAGAGATCTGAAGAAGGGAAGATCATACAAACCCAAGTTGATCATAGCCAACACCCATCTCAACAAACAATAGCTTCATAGATTTGTTGGAGCTCCTAGCTGACTGCGTTGTTTTCATAGCTTAGAGTCATGGACTGGTGAGACTTAGAAAGGAATCGATTTGATGAGTTTTGTTGGAGATTCAGATTCGATAGATTGCGATAATTAGTAGAGCAAGAACTGGCCAAGCAAGGAAGAAGTGGAAAATTTAGGATCGAGCATGCACTCATAACTTTGCTAATGTAGTACTAAACTTATGAATATTTTGTTATTTTTATTAGTTATTCCTTTGTCATTCTAAATTTATGTTTTAAATCAAACATTAACATTATATCATCATTAGAAATTCATAGGAATAAACCAAACTAATAATACATATTCTATATATTCCTCATCTATTATATTCCTAAAGAATCACCATTTCATTCTTTATCGATTTTAGCAGGTGAACCAAACACCCTGTAATTTCTGATCACTCACCATACATTATTCATGTTTTGAAACCTAGTAGGCAGATGAAGATACCATTTAGAATCAACAATTTGTCTAGCCAGAGTGGAGGGCTTTGCAGAAGCGATTTGAAGAGGACTTCAGTATTAATATATGGGAACAAAACAATTCCAATACACCAGGAAGCTATGGAACATCAAGGAGGAACTAAAAGGGTTAAACATGATAAGAATAGGAAATATACACCATCTTTTAGATTTATCCAAGCGAAACCTGAGGCTTTCCCAGTTGGTTTTATATCAAGATACCAGAAATGAGGTACTCGAGGAAAAGGACAAACAGGCCCTCTTACATTACACCCAAGAATCAGAATTTGAAATCTCTATAATGACGAAAGTACTGGTTATTTTCATAGAAAGATAGTGATAAGAAAAGCATAAATAGGATCACCTTCCTTAAAATTGGTAATTCTATTATTAGAAGTAGGACCATATTGTGAAGGAAATTGAGAATTTCTTATCAAGTATAATGGGCCACCACCTAATATTGTCTCTGATGTGGTTCCGCAAGTTCACGGGTCTCAAGTAGTACAGTATAATATCGTCCCACAGGGAGTAATTCTGTAACTACCAGGCTTGGATCACTCAATTAATTGGACTACGCGATTTTGTAAAAATGGAGAATTTAAAATAAGAAATTTAACTAGCTAAAATAACAAAAATTAAAGCCAAAGAAAATTGCAAATATTTTTAGGGGTTAATTCGAATGAAATGGGTAAGCTTCAAGGATGGTTCCACTTTTAGCGTTTTCTATGGACTTTACCTGGGTTAATTTATTAGGCGAATTTTTGGTTGATAGAAGGTTGAGCCTAGAATTTCTTAGATCCTTTTTCAAGGCATCAAAGAAGTATTACGCAATAATCCTAATTTACTATCGTAAACTAGCAATCAAGCATAACCCATTAAGTTCTTTGC
>JANZLH020000129.1:2289193-2299753 GCA_026770325.2 Erythroxylum fimbriatum | reverse complement strand
TAAAAGTCATTTATTATACATTCCATTCCATTCCATCCATCTTCCAAACAATGTTTCACTACATTACATTATGAACCATTCCATCCTTCCCAAACAGCTTTTTACTATATTACATTCCATTCCATTATAAACCATTCCGTTCCCTTCCATTACATTACATTTCATTCCATTAATTAACATCCAACCAAACAGGGCCTAAGAAGAGCGAACTCCGCGCGCTCCACGATACGAACAACTTTTGGTTTGTTAATCATTCATGTGACCAGACCAAATGAACCAACCCCCAAGCTGTGCTGAAATTCAAGTATCCGACGCCAAATCGGACAGTTCCGAACATTGTGAAGTCTCATCTGGACATTGTGTGTGTTTCCAAGTAATACACACCTCTTATGTCCGATTCCGTTGTTCTTGATGCTCAACAATTTACAACCAATGCCATGTAATCTCAATGGTTCTTCATAGTAATGAATATAATTAGCCATGGGAAAGGTTCCTGTTGTGCATCATATCTTCCTGGAAAAAGCAACTTGTTGAATCCAGGATTCTATTTACAAGTGTATATTCCCAAAGGTTCTGTGAATAAATTGAAGGATTAGTATTCTTATTCTTCACAGAGTCTTTTGTACGCTTTACTTCAACTGGGATAAGAACATGATTTCTTTCTCATGAATAACTGGGACTAATCAGGCACTCACGGCACATGGAGCTTCCATACCCCTAATTAGCACACCATCTACAGCGCATGCTTGCCACAGCTTCCCGTAAGCGTGTAATTCATCCCACGTTCAAGTTGGCAAAAGAGAAAGAAAACTAGTAGAAGGTAATAAGATTTTCTGAGCTCTCCAGGAATGAAATCTTGTAAGCGAGACCAATTAACCAACACACCGCCAAAAAAATTACTGCCCCATTCAAGTCGGTGAAGCAAGATTATTCAGAATAAAACCAGAAGTTGAAAAGACTTTCTTGACATTCACAAAACGGAAACTTGTTAGCAAGACCAATTGATGGAACTGCCCTTGTAATCTCATCATCCTCTCAATAATGCATACAAAAAGATCAAAGTAGGCATATGACCCTTTTTATCAGACTCATCTCTCTGCTGTCCTTCGGCAGAAAATCAATATTGAAGATTGACGCTGCAAAATGAACAACTTGCTAAGACCACAAATTTCATCAAGTTCTGCGCAAGCTCCCATAATCACTCATGAGAGCAAACTGATCACTAAAGTTGCATTGCCTTTTGAATAAAGAAGAATCCAACACAATTTGGATATCCATGACAACTTCAATTCATATGTGCTTCATAATTTAAGACGTCTTGGAAGACGGCCACATCTACTCTGTAAGCTCAGAATTTCCTTTGCAAATCCTTGATTACCGGTCAAAAGAAGTCCATCTAAAATCCGATTGAAAGTCAACCTTCGAGGCATAAATCCTCTATCAACCATCTCTAGTAGCAATTTCCCAGCCACCACCATATCATCTGACTTTTTCCTCACAAACATTCCACTTATCAGAATATTGTAAGTATCTAAATTAGGCAAACAATCCCCACCGCTCATCTTCTGAAACAGATCAAGTCCCCTTTCTATTTCTCCAGCATCACAAAAGTACCGAATCGCAATATTATATGTTTGTACATTCGGATCACACTCATCATCCTTCATTCTTTCCATGAATTCCATTGCCCTTTCCATTTGACCTGCATGAAGCAATCCTCTAATCAACAAATTATAAGTTACTGAATTTGGCAGATAACCCTTTTTCACCATCTCCTCAAAAACCGACATTGCATTCTCCACATTATCTTTCTTGCACAAAACCTGGATGAAAGCATTATAAGTAGCCACCGAAGGAAGCACACCATCCTCCACCATTCGATAGAAAACCTTTTGAGCCCTTTTGATCTCACCAACAACTCCAAATCCATGTATCACCGTAGTATAAGTAACAACATCAATCTCACACTTCCTCTTTTTCATTTCCAAAAAGAAATCCCAAGCTTCATTAATCTGACCAGCTCTAATGTATCCTTTAAGCATTGTATTGTAAGTTGTTATATTGGGACTCAATCCTCTTTCTACCATCTCTTTCAACACCTCTAATGCTTTAGGTGTCCTCTTGATCAAACACCAACCGTTAGCAATTATATTATAACTAACGCAATCAACTTTAAACCTACCCCTAAGAGTCTTAAACAAGTTATAAGCCATCTCTACCCGGCCCGATTTGCACAACACATCAAGAATTGTATTAAACGAATGAAGATCTTGAAAACATCCATATTCACGCATATGTAAGAATACCTTAAATGCTCTATGGGGTTTTCCCGCGGCAGCGTACCTCTCAGCGATGATTGCAAACGTTTTGGGGGAAGGTCCAATGCGTCTTGAGCGCATGCGAGAAACGAGTGCCCACAGCGTACGATAATCTCGAAGACGCGCCGATATGTCGATAGCGAGGTCAAAGGAAGAGGGGTGGTGGGCATATAAAGGATGGTGAGAAAGTATGCGGAAGAATTGGAGAGCTTTTGGGCCGTGGTTCCACAGGCGTTTGAAAATTGTGTTAACGAGGTCAGGTGTCCATTCGATGGCGGTGGAGTGAAGAGTTTGGGATAAAGCTCGTGGGTCGGACGAGTTAAGGATGAGTTTATATAGACTGGCGGTTTGTGACGCTTCCGGCGAAGGAACGGCGGTAAAGTTGCGGCCTTTAAGTGATAGAAGACAACGGAGATGAGAGCGGCTGCTCCGCCGCAATTGAACCATGCGTATCTCAAACGAATTCATATGATATATGTTAGGAGTTGACGAAGATAATGTTTCATTTGCCGCTAAGAAACGCGACACACAAGTGGTTTTGTTTTTGATGCTTCAACTTTCAAATAATTGCCTGTCTTTGGGCTTAGGTACAATATGGGCTGTCTTGTTATAAGCAATCCATGTCAAAAGGTCTCGTCTTCTTCGAAAGCCTCGGCGCCGAGTAAGTCCTCAGAGGTTTCAAATTTTGATTTTGGAGTTGGAAAGTATACAAAAGGCAGAGCTGTTCATGTTCAGAGGAGAGTGTAAGCCGCGGTAGAGTTGGGAATGAGTACGAAAGACAGTTGCAGAAGTGAGATTAGAACTGCGATTCGCCAACTGAGCGATCGTTGTCTTTACTCTGCCGCCAAATGGTAACAGTTTCCAGTCTAAAACCCTAAACCCACTTGCGTATCTGCCCATTATCCACCTCTCTTGACAATTTTCTTTCTTTGATTTGTTTGATTTTGAAATCTATCTTCTTGATTTGAGCATCCAAAATTTGTGCTTAGTTTTAAGTACATGAATTCAGAGGTTGTACCGTAGACTATATCGGAACTAGATTGTTGGTTTTTGTCAGCTTCGATCTCACGGATTCTCCTAAACTGTATTTCTCGTTATCCATCGTGTTTGATATGCATTTAGACACTGAATTTCAGCTTTTAATAGCACAACGAGTAGTGGATTCCTTCTTTTCTGACTTTTTAACGTCATTTTTAGATGGAATTTATAGATCAGTAAATAGGAGCTTCACTGTCTCCATGTATGCTTGCAGGGCGGCAGAGCAACTGGTAGGAATTGAGCAGGACCCTGCAAAGTATACTCCTTCAAATACTAGGTTCCAACGTGGAAGCTCAAGTATTCGCCGGAGGTTTCGCACAAATGAGATCACTTCCACACCTACTACCGGGGTGTCCTATGTTTCCACTCCATTGATGGAGGAAGATGAGGCAGTGGACAGTGACTTTTACCTTCTGGCTAAATCTTACTTTGATTGCCGAGACTATAGAAGGGCTGCTCATGTGCTTCGGGATCAAACGGGGAAGAAATCAGTCTTCTTGCGCTGTTATGCTCTTTATCTGGTGTGTATGTCTTGCACCCTGGTTTCTCTTGCATTGCTTTTGTTGCTGTGGTTGTAGAGCCTTGATATGTTGAGATCAATGTTTAAGGCCGTTGTTGCTTGAAATGTTTTCTATGGTCTAAGTGGGTTTATTGTCCAGATGGAAGAGTTGTTATCTGCTTGCAAATTGCATACTGTGAGTAAACATCTAATGATGGTTGGTAATCCAAATTAGAGTCAACTGGTTCCTTCTGTAAATTAAGCAAATATGATATCCAAGCTTATTTTATAATTTCATCTCAATGTTTATGGTTGCTACTGAACAATTCCTTTGATTGCAAAGGTTAATTAATGTTTTTCATTGGATATTCTTGATTGATTGATCATCCTATGTCTGGATATTTGTGATGTAGGTGCTGAAACTTAGTATCTTTTCCTTGAATATACTTTTTCCTTGAATATACTTTTCTCACATTTTGCTGTTTGTTAATTTAGTCGTAGACCCCTAGTAGTATCTTTACTTTGATTCTCAAAATTTCCCTATTTCTTTACCAAGGAAGGAGAGAAACCGAGATCACTTAAGTAGATGATGTTGATGACATGCTCTTCTATGACACATATTTTGATTGAGAAAATATCTGGTTCTACTCTTAAAAGTTGTACGGTTGAGAAAGTGCCCTGCATTAACTTTGCATCATTACAGATCGTGTCTTTTCCCTGTTTCACTTTTTGCTATACTTTCAAATGTACAGTTTAGAAAAAAAGGCTAGCAATTATTAAGAACCTGACAAGCTTTTGTATTTCTGAATGTCACATCCAAATCACCCCCAAAGGAAGGAAATGTGACAAAAGGAGTAAAGGAATACCAAGTTTCTTGCATGAACAAATGTCTATCTTCAGTTGTTCTTAAAGTCTCAGTGTGTTAACTTCTAGATTGATTGTCATTGTGTAGTTCCTGCGTTCAGAATAATTGATGTGTTATGAAGTTTTGCTGATAATGTGAAAATCAGTCTGTTTTCTTATCTTACCTTTGGTTGGAGAGAAGGCAGGAGAGAAGCGGAAAGAAGAAGAGATGATCGAACTTGAGGGGCCCTTAGGTAAGAGTGATGCAGTGAATCGTGAACTGGATTCTCTGGAAAGAGAGTTGTCAATTCTCCGCAAAAATGGTACAATTGACCCTTTCGGATTATACTTGTTTGGTATTGTGCTTAAAGAGAAAGGCAATCAAAACCTTGCTCGTACAGTTCTTGTGGAATCCGTGAATAGCTATCCCTGGAATTGGAATGCTTGGGCAGAGTTGTTGTCAATATGCACAACAATTGAGACCTTGAATAGTCTTAGTCTCAGTAATCATTGGATGAAAGACTTCTTTATTGCCAGTGCTTATCAAGAGCTCCGGATGCACAATGAATCCCTGGTAAAATATGAATCCTTACTTGGAACTTTCGCATATAGTAACTATATACAAGCTCAAATTGCAAAAGCCAAGTACAGTCTAAGGGAATTTGAACAAGTTGAAGTTATATTTGAAGAACTTTTGAGGAATGACCCCTATCGAGTGGAAGACATGGATATGTATTCCAACGTGCTCTATTCAAAGGAGTGTTTCTCTGCTCTTAGTTCTCTTGCCCACAGGGTTTTTATGACAGATAAATACAGACCTGAATCTTGTTGCATTATTGGGAATTATTACAGTTTGAAGGGGCAGCATGAGAAGTCAGTTGTGTACTTCAGGAGGGCACTAAAGCTGAACAGGAATTATTTGTCTGCTTGGACGCTAATGGGTCACGAATATGTTGAGATGAAGAACACTCCAGCTGCTATCGATGCCTACCGACGGGCTGTGGCGATTAATCCTAATGACTATCGGGCTTGGTATGGACTAGGACAAGCTTATGAAATGATGTGCATGCCGGTCTATGCCCTTCATTATTTTAAGAAGTCTATATTTTTACAGCCAAATGATTATAGGTTATGGATTGCTATGGCTCAATGTTATGAAACGGAAGAAATTCACATGCTTGAGGAGGCAATTAAGTGTTATAGAAGAGCTGCAAATTGCAATGACAGAGAAGCAATAGCATTGCATCAATTAGCCAAGTTACATCGTGAACTGGGGCAATCTGAGGAGGCTGCATTTTACTACAGAAAGGACTTGGAGAAGATGGAAGTGGAAGAGAGGGAAGGTCCAAATGTGGTTGAAGCTCTGCTTTTCCTTGCCCAACATTGTAGAGCCCAAAAGAGATATGAAGAAGCAGAGGTGTACTGTACTCGTCTTCTGGACTACACTGGCCCTGTGAGTTCTCTTTATCTACTACTACTAACTTTCACTGGGTCAATAGGGAGATTAGCAATCTTTCCCAATTATCTTATTATACTTTTGCCCTCTCTGTCCATGGTTGCAGGAGAAAGAGACAGCAAAGAATATGCTTAGAGGAATGAGAATGGGTGAATCAACTTTTCCTTCTATGGATGTTGAGCACTTTCCTCCCTGATTTTGCCTTGAAGCTCCTCTTCCTAGGATTCTCCTGTAATAGTCTGCAACAGCCAGCATACATATCATGGTCTTCAATGTGGCAGGATGTTATTTGCTCACTTCTCGTTGTTGAGAATAGAGATAAGTATGATGAAATCAAGAAACTTTAGTTTTTGTTTTTCCAATTTCTTGTTGGATTAACACTCAGTTTAGTATGTGCTCTTTCTTTCATTTTCGATTCACATACTTTGCTCATGTAGTCCCGGTCGCTTATATACAGATCAAATGTGTCCTAATCTTATTTCCAGTCAATTGGGTAAAAAACAGCTCGAATTGCAAACATTTAAATTAACATCTCAATCAACCAAGTCCAGTCCAAAGTAATCGGATGAATGTAGGATCCAAGAAACCAGTGCAGAGCACACGTGTGTCTCGAAGATGATGTCGTGAGTTGTCACCTCAGGATCATGGTTCTATTCTGGAAGTCAAAATCTCTCCCCAAATTCAGCAGCTGATCTTTTCTGAGCACCGGAGTAGAAAAGCAAATCCAATCACGGGAGATTTTGAAACAAATCCAACATAGTATATTGACTATATTATTCAGTTAGCTGGCAAAATGAGTGTTTTCTGATAGTGGAAGTGCAAATCCTGTACAAATTCTGACCTTTCCTTTCTACACGCCAATGGACGACGAGGGGGTTGTGGTCTGTACAAATTCTGACCTTTCCTTTCTACACTCCAATGGACGACGAGGAGGTTGTGGTCCGCGGGAGGTGATAGTCGTAATCCTAGGGGTTGGTTAAACTGGCGGTGGCGCCGTTTCAAGGATTTGAACAGAGAGTTCCAGCTTTTTGACTATTGACCAACGTTAACTGAATTTTATTAATTTATTATTAAAAGAATTAATTAATATATTAATTTAAAATCCTAAAAATCTATCTTAAAACTCGAACTGAAATTTAATTTTTTTAAAATTAGTACTTAAATTTAATTTAATTTATCTTATTAATTTTTTATCTATAAAAATTAAAAACAATTTGAATTCAATTAAACTTCCGAAATTATATATCTAAAACAATAATGATCATTTAAAAAAAAAGTCCTAATTTTACCCAATTTTGGAGGTGTCAGTGCCACACAACTACTCTCAACCTACGTGAACGTGACCGTCGGCTTTGGCTTTCTCATGTTTTTGACGCTTCTGTGTTTTAGGTTTTAGCAACCTCTCCAATGGTCTTTATGATTTTAGGATTGAAAATCCAACTTCAAGATTCGAAAGTATACATGAAATGCATAAAGCTCTTGACAATGAAGATTTGACGATGTATCTAAAATCAATCTATAAACAACCAGTGATTCCTTCTATTCTAACTGGTAAATTTATAATAGGCACACGAGAAGGAAAGTTATACTACATACAAGTTCAAGTGAGATTTCAACCTAAAAGTAATTGGTGATAAGTGGAATAATCAACTAGATTTATATGTTAGTTTTCTTTCCCTTCTTTTTTCAAAGTGAGATACTCACATGTGGGTATTCTCAGCACTCTCCCTCACATGTGAGCCTCTTTTTACTTAAGCAATCTGGAGAGAGGTACGTAGACAATCCTCATCAGAACTGAATTTCTGAATGAGGTCAAGCAGGCTTCCTCGTGGGGCAAACAATACTGCTGAATCACTTGCTTTATGTAGACTTCAATTCTTTCTCCAATTGCTTAAATAATGGACCCCCTTTGGAGTAAATAGTAGGCCAAGATCTTTTTTGGCTTTGATACCATATTAAATTTGCAATAGACCTACGGATCCACACGAGAAGGAAAGTTGGACCACACACAAGTCCAAGTGAGATTCCAACCTAAAACTAATTGGCGATAAGTAGAGTAGCCCACGAGACTTATATGTTAGTCTTCTTTTCTTTCTTTCTTCAACTTAGGACACTTATATATGGATATTCTTAATACTAACTTAGTCCCAATATTACATTTTATCTTTTGACTGAGGAGCTGTGCATTTATCAAAATTCAAAATTAGTTAAACAAATAAGCAACAATTAACCTGATTTCTTTATGTTACTAAGTAATAAAATCAACTAAATAACTAATGAATAGTCTGATTTCTTTTTGATATGCGAGTAAGTATTGTTGATATTTTCAGATTTCAGCATCCAATTAAAATTTCAAATTTGCTAGCTAGAAAAGTAAAAGTATAGTGCTCCACATTTTCTTTCTGATCTTTCTCTTGATATTATCTTTCTATTGATCACATGAAATGTATTAGGAAATTGAAAAGAGACGACCCATATCGTCTTGTAGAGACCACTTGGACGGGACAAGAGACAGGGTGGGGCTGCCTTTTAGATTTGGTAAGATCTCACCGAGTTATATCCTCAGAATCTTTATTCTTTCTCTCCCTTTTCTCTATTAATAATCCAAAAGACTCTGCCTTTCGTACGTTTCTTCTTTGCTAAAGAGTAAAGACTAAGCCTTTAGAATTTGTAGTACAAAGCTTTTGTATGTGGTAGTATTCCTTGAGAAGTCTCTTGCCATTTTTGTGACCCCAATATCTAATCTTGAACTACCGATTTTCAACACGTAAGAGAAAGATATATTCTTTAGGTTTGAAGAAGATGGTCGGAGAAATTTTGAGGCGGGGTTCGTCGGAGGAGGTCGGAGTCTATAATGGGTCGGAGCAGCTGCATGTTCTTGCTGTTGATGACAGCCTCGTGGACCGTAAAGTCATTGAGAGATTGCTCAAGATCTCTTCGTGTAAAGGTGTGCCATTTTGAGCTTCTGATTTTTTTTTTCTTTTCCTCTTCAGTACTAGAAATTTACTTCGATTGGACTGATGAAACTTACTGGAAATGGTTTTTTTTTTTTTTTTTGCAGTGACGGCTGTGGAAAGTGGAACAAGAGCTTTGCAGTATCTGGGTTTGGACGGAGGGAAAAGACCTGCTGGTTTAAATGTAAGAAACCAACTTCAGTTCTGAACTTTGTTGCAATCTGTCAGAGAAAGTATGATAAACATTAGATTGAATTCTGAGCGTGGTATGGGTGTGATTTCAGGACTTGAAGATAAATCTGATTATGACGGATTATTCCATGCCTGGGATGACAGGATACGAGCTACTCAAAAGGATCAAGGTTGATAACAGCTTCCTTGAGTGTTTATCTGAAAATCGTTAAATTTCAGATTGAATGCTAATTGGGTTACTTTGATCGACATGGTAATCTGTTCTTAAGCAGGGATCGTCAACTTTCAGAGAGGTTCCTGTAGTGATCATGTCATCTGAGAACATCTTGGCTCGTGTTGATAGGTACTCTACTCCCTCTTCGGCTGCAACAGCTTATTTCTTATTCTTCTAGGCAGAGTGTTTTGATAATCTCCTAATCTTTGGTCCTTGATCAAACAGATGCTTGGAAGAAGGCGCAGAAGAATTCATAGTAAAACCAGTGAAATTATCTGATGTGAAACGAGTGATGGATTTCGTGGTGAGCGGTGGTGAAGGAGAAGAGAAGGGAAAGAGGAGAGTTCATAAGAGAAGGGTGGAAGGAGGGGGGGTATTTTCCTTGCCATCCCAGACACTAGCATTGCCAGCATCTCTGTCTCATAAATCTGACGAGTTTTCTGAAACATCACCTTCACTGACCAGATTCTTGTCGAAGCGGCCTAGGGGACCGAGCAGAGACTAATTTGGCAGTCATTATCAATGCATTGGGGCCTTGGCTTTTCCTCGGATTTCTACGTTCTTGTTCATGTTACATTATGATGATGCAAATATTTTGTATTCCAGTATCATCGTGCAGCTTGGGTAGAATTCTTTATGACTAGTTAAATAAAGAAGAAAATAAACCACTTATTAAATCTCGATCTTCAAGTATGTGTATGTGATGGTCAGCATGATCCTCTGCCTCGGGTCGCCGTCGAATACCTTCTACAACTAAAACAGATCGCCGTATCGCGAAAAGATATTAGTATCGGCCAGTTATCAGAAGATCTATGGCCATCGCAAAATGTACAAGGGAAATGTTTTTTTTTTTTTGAAGTAAGGGAAATGTTGGACATTAAAATCTTTTAAGAAAATTATTAGTCACGAATTTTTATAAAAAATTAATAATAAAAATTGAATTTGATTAAGGTCGAAAATAATAAAAAAGTTTAATAAAAATTTTGATTAAATGAGTTGAATGAGAAAAATAGGTTCTTATATTCACGATATGTCCAATAAGTTTG
>JANZLH020000129.1:2198045-2218592 GCA_026770325.2 Erythroxylum fimbriatum | reverse complement strand
TTTCATTTCAATAAAATATTTTATTTTTATTTATTCTTATAAAATTTTTATCTTATTTATTATATTCCGGTTTGATAACGGTTTACTACCGGTTGAACCTCCAAACCTTAAACCTTTCCTTTGACCGGTTCGATGTCTGGTCCAATTTTTAAAATATTGATCATAGGTTTATTTATTGCATACGCTTTTCTTTACTTATATAGTTTTTAAATCAAACACATAATACTAAAAGAGCTTTTCATGGACCCTAAAGAAGAAATTCATGCTTGAATCTAAAATCAAATACTTATATCGAAATTATTTACAAGAGATTAACTTAATCTTACTTTAAATTATGCTTATTTAAGTTCTTATACAAGCTAGTCTTTAACCATATCAATTCACGTGTGACATAAGAAATTATGTATTTTCAAAATTTTACCTAATACGAAGTTCGATTGTCATCACAAGGAACGGAAGTTGATGCTATACATATACTTTTAAGCATATTTATCATATTTGGATCAAGTGTCGTTACGGTATTAATAGAATAATAAAAGAAGAGGATAGCTTTGGGGAAATAAATACAATAGGTTAGATAAGGGAATAAAGTTGCTTTTAGAAAGACAAAAAGAGGTCGAGGTCTACGTTAGTTCTACTTTTGTTGTTCCAACTTATTTCATATATTTTTTTTTATACGAAGAAATCCTGTAGGTGAGACAAGCAGGCACATCTCTCCAAGGATCCAATTGGCGCATCACCCCATAGGCGAGCCAAGTAGGCGCACTTTATTATCGAGGATCCAATTAGTTCTCCACCTACAGGTAAAACCCCGGTTGCCCCAGGCTCTTAGAAGAGGGACTAGCATGGAATTGAACCTGGGACCTAACCGAAGCCAAGCTCCGCTCTTAACCATCGAGCCATACCCCTTAAAGGCTATCTCATGTACATATTTATGTAGATCTCACATAAACGTAAGAATAAGATGACTTAGAACAGAGCTTGAACAGTAAAAGTGGAACAGGTAATCTGATCCTAAAGAGAGGAGAAAATGAACAAAAAGAGGAAGACGAAGGCAAATCCTAAGTTCTAACACAATAAGTCACTCACATTAAATTGTGCCTAATTCAAAAGTATGACAATTAAATTCTGCCTAATCCACATTGACTCAATCACTTCTATGACATTTTATAGAAGCTATAGTTTAATGTCAACAACCAGAAAACATGATGGAGCTTGACCGTATGCCAAGTTATTGGAGTTATTTAGATTTGGATTTTGGAAATTAATAAAAAAGTTCAAATTTCTTCATTTCTTGTATACCATATACAAGTAACAAGGAGTTTAAAGACAACGTATAACTTGTAAGATATCCTTTTTTAAAAATGAAAGAATGCAACCGTTTATAATTAATCTTGCAACGCAAGCAACTAAAAGTCATGTTGCTTTTGTATGATAGTTTGTGATTACTTACGAATGCAAATGGTAAGCTTTAATTATAAGCTTAACTTGTAGAAATCACAAGGAGTGATGTAACGTACTGAGTTGACGCGTTAAACAAGCAATCAACTATTCTCCCTACTGTGTTTGTTAAACAAAATTTAGGCGAAGTAATGAAAATAAAAATCATGATTGTGACTAATGTATACCTGTTAGTCTGCGTGAAAATGAAAAGGTTAGAATGAAAAAACATAAAAATGTAAATGTAAAATGCTAAAATAGGTACAACTTTGCCCCAGCATAGAATCATATCTCGTATGATTTGTAAGATGCCCTCACCGTGTCATGCAAAATTTTACTTGCTATCGACCAAGTTCTTAAGAATATGTAGCAACAGACTGAACATGACATCATGGAATTTCCAACATCGAGTTCATCAAGATAAGTTTGGAAACAAATTTCCTAATTAAGCTGCATACTACAAGACTTTCCCAAACCTCGAGTCCTAGCGAAATTTATACTAGGCTAGATGTTGTTGTTGAGTTCATCAAGATAAGCATAACATAGTTTGCCACTGGTATATGGAATAAATTTTGAAGAGAGTTAACCACCAATTCAGATTGCCAGGATAGCTTTACTTTCTTTCCTCAACTTTGTTGTGATGAGTTGAACTCGGAGTGAAGAGAACTCACGAGGCAGAACGTGAAATGAATTATTTTCTAAGAAGGGGAGTTACACAATCGTGTCTCGACAGAATGAAACACAGAATCTAATACAAAATGCTATAGATCATCTGTGAAGTATCGGGAACTTTAGCAGCTTAGAATTTGATTATATGCCATATTAGGAAACATCAAAGCTATAGATAAAATTCACAATCCTGAGGACAAAATTGAGCAAATTAAGATTCTTACAGAAGCAAAAATACAAGTCAGGGGGACCCTTCGCTGGTGGTTTGCTTCTCAATTTTCTGCAGAAAGAAGTATAATTATGGTTAGATGGCCCTCTACCAAGTGGGATTATATCCAACACTATAAAAATCTATTTAACCTAATCAAGAGACTGGTAACTGGTAACATATTGTTCTTGACTGAAAAGGATTTATCTAACTAAAGAACATGACTTTTTGAAATTTTGAGTTGAGAAAGCCAAACACATTCTATACATGAGAAACTGTAACGGCCTCATAGATCTATAAACTGATCACATCAGTCAGAAAAATAAGGTGCTTACCCCAATCATCTATGGAGATCAAAAGTAGATCTTCTCGTACAAAGCTAAGTCCTACTCACAAAGTTTTTTTTTCACAGAGCAATTTTCTTCTTATCAATTCAGATGTTAACTTTCTTACCAATTTTCTTCTTATCAATTCAGATGTTAACTTTCTTACCTTCTTTCTTTGAATTTGCTGTACTATGGGGATAATCGAATATTAATTCTATAGAATACTGAAACATGAAAAGAAAACAAACGAGAAAAGGAAAACAAATGAGAAAAGAATCCTGTATTGCACAAGCTACGATGCAAGTGCTGCACTGTCTAACAGCAGGTAAGAAGTTCAACACTAGGATATGTGCGACAACAGTGAAGAGGAACCAAGGACAGCAACTGCATTTGTCCATAAGATTGATATTAATTAAAGAAAGAAATATTCATTGGTAGATTTTTCTTTAATCAACCCAACGCAGATAACATGTTATCACTTGGTCAGGAAAACTAGCCAATATTTGCCACCCACAATTCCTGCTTTTAAATGCTCCTACATGTTTCAAATTTTAAAAAAGGTTTTTGCCATTAATTCCTGTATTGCAATGGTTTCTACATCATACAACTTAACAATCCTGAAAGATTGCTATGCAGAACCTTTGGTTTAAGGTAAAATGGGGAAACCATATGGATGAACTATCAAAAAGATACTCTTAAGACACAGACTCCAATGCATCCACAGAAAAAGAATGTGGTTTTCAATCTGTCTTTTTGTTATTTCACTGGAGTTAATGATCAATGCAATCATCAAAATTTTGGAATATGAAACATACAAGTTCATGTCAACTCAGCACCCTAAAGCAACAAAGAAGTGTTAGTCTTGGCACAGTTTAAACCATTACCCACAAACTAGTTAGCAAGTTCAAAACTTTCCAATAATTCCACAAATTAGCCATTGATAATCCAAGTCGAAACAACAACTCAGACAAACATTATTTGCTACTTACAATCCAAATGATCGGAAATTAAAAATGTAAACAAAGATATGACACATTAACACTAGAAACAAAATTGCTAAGAGAATAAAGGGGAGCTAGGGTTTACCGATTGAGCGTTGTGCCAGGCGAGACCTCTGTAAACGTTGACGGAGAACGTGGCCGCGAGGTAGACGGTGGCAACACCGAGACCCGCCGTGAAAGCTTTGAAACCCCAATCCCCGGCTTTGCTTGCCAAACCCATCCCCCTCTCTCTATCTCTCACTAACCCTTAACTAACAGAGGAGAACACAGAAAAGTTTGAGCTTAGAGTCTCAGTTATTGTTTCGACCACATTGAAAATACTTTTTAAAATATACCTTTATATATTTTATGCTGGTATTTTATATTTAGAAATTACTTAAAGAATCACACAAACAAATATTGCATACAAACAAATATTATCTTATTTATCAAAATTTGAATTATTTGTAAATATCTTTAAATTTGCATCTAAAAAGTACATATAATTTTTTTTAAATTCGAGGAAACTTCGTAGGCAGGTCAAGTGGGCACACCTCTCCGAGGGTTTAATTGGCGCACCACCCTACAAGCGGGTCAAGCAAGCACATCTCATAATCGAGAACCCAACTAGTTCTCCACCTACAGATAAATTGTTCCAATATTCAAATCAATAAATGAACATAGAAATATATAGCTAAGGTTATCTTTTGAACTTGTTTAGTAAATAATTGATTATCTATTTTTTTAAGGATCGAGAGGTATTAGGATGTTTGATTATGTCAAACTACTGATAATCATGTGTTGGCAATCAACTGATTGAGTTGGCAGATTAAATTCAATTCGTTGTTTTTGAAAACGCTTCTATAAGGAGCATTTTGCTTTAGTGACTGAGAAATTAAGGGACGAAAAGATAATTGTGCTCAAAAGTTGTTACAAATTACTCAAGTTGACATTTTTTGTTATCGCTTTTCCTTCACCAAACAATATCCTAAACTGCACTGATAAATATAGAGATAGAGATAGAGATAGAAGTAAGTTTGTTCTCTCCCTTCCCCCTTCTCACCCGTTTTGTTTTTTTTGTTTTTAACCTTTTTAGGTAGATTTGTTAGCATTAATTTGGATCTTTAAAATACTAAGATATAATACGAAGTAGGCTCGGCCACGGGCAAAAGCAAGAAAGGTACCTGCCTAAGGCTTACTATTATGAAGAATAAAATAGGACCCACTCTTAACCTTGTAAACAGTAAAGTGAGACAAAATAAAGTAACTCACTTTTAACACTTATGAGCAGCAAAATGAACAAATCCTCTAACTTCTTTTTACATATTTTTTTTCATTGGGTTTTTTTTTTGGAGTTGTTCTCTAAATCTTAATGTTAAGAATTAATACAATCCATTAAATTCTTTAATTGTATCATAATGAGGGGTTTAAGATAGTCTCTTTAATAATCAAAAATATGTTTTTGAAAGTTTACATATTTATATATTATCAATTTAATAGATCCTTTTTTTAAAACTTTACTCGGGACTTATAAAATGTTAAGAACAATCCTGATATTAAGATATAATACTCATATTCTTATAAATCTTTTTTTAATTTTTACCCACATAAGTTATTTTACACATAAACAATTAATACTAAACAATTAATTTTACTAAACATTTTTAAATAAACAACTAATGTTATCCACCGGTCAAATTAATTATATTAATCTGCTGTCAACTAATCGATGATAGAATTAACGAAAAGCAATCCTCATATTATTAAACAAAGCCTTGGTCTCCTTACTTCTTGGAAAATATTGTTGTCTTTTCCTTGCTAGATTCATGGTTGTTTGGCGTATTTTTGTGTTCTAATCAGTTTGTTTGCAAGGTTTAAACTTAAGAATCCAAAGCAATTCACTTGCAATATTTTTCTTATAATTTTAAATAAGTATCCAACAAACTTCTCTTTATCGTAAAGTAAAGAAATTTGAGCCAAATGATATAAAATTCTGGCAAAGATAATAAGTATAGATATAGATCATATAATACCAAAAAAACAATATTTTAACTTTGTGAACACAGTTCCTCTTCCTTGGTAATTACATACGTGGAGCACAACACAACAGCCTCTTCTCTAATTTCCAAGCAGCTACCGCCATTTCTTCTCAGACAATGATATAAGCTGCTAAATTGAAAAAGGGAAAGATCAGAGAACCATTAACAATCATCAAACTAAAGAATGTATGAAGCAAGGATGGTCCCTCAACACGTAATGTTTGAGGGAATGAGTAGGAGATATACACTGTTTTATTACTTACTCTACTAACCAAGGCTAGTTCACTCTTACTTATTGCATGTCATTGGTTTCTTCTCTCTCAGATACAAATTTGATAAACTTTTTTTTAGGCCAAGTTTACTCCTGAACTTTGTCTCCTATACGTCATAATTTCTGTTTCTATTTATTTTCTGCAAGTGAAGGATTAAGTTCTTAAAAGCTAAAGCAATCTACTGGACTCCATGAACTTCAGATACTAAAAGGCAAGAACATGTAGTGTGTTAGCATGACCAACGATCAGCATTGCATACCCTAAGCTAGGGCTGGGTTTGAGACTGGCATTCATGTTTCATTTCATATAATTATATCCACAATAAGTGTTAGCATAGACCCACATACGAAAGCTCATACATGTTAAGATCTAGGCACACATGCTAGTAATCATGTAAGGCCTCCACATCTGTGATTTCAAGTTCTAGGTCTACCAAGTTGAAAGAGTATTCTGTTTGCTGTTAGATTTCTATCTCTAGGATCTAGGAACTTCAAATTTTCGTCTGAAGTTCATCTTTATTCTTTCAAATTCAAGAGAACAACTAAGATAGACGGCAGTGAAAATTCGAGGCCTTTTTGAGTATAATAAAAATCTCCCATAAATATTAAGTAATTGTGGTAAGAGTAACTGTCTCGAAATGTTGAAATTATAAAGATATTTGGGATACTTGACAGTCATCTTACATGAAATAGTACGTAACCCTGAAGCATTGTCCCTATTTTAGAATGCTGAACTGAAAACTACTCTTTAACTCTTCAACCTCATATTGGTCTAATTAGGCAAAAACAGTGCTTCTGCTCGGAAGTCAAGCTAGAAGTTGAATAGTTTTGGAGAAAACAATCACTAAAAAATATGAAATAAGCATGCAAAAAAAAGGCAAAAATTGCAGTGACAGTACAAATACAATTATTAACCAACCTGACGAGCAACTTGTGCCACTCTACGACTGTCTCTGGGTGATTCAGTTAACAAGCTAGGTTTTTGTGACTCCAAAATATCACTTAGTTTCTCATCCATTTCTCTCGTGAAAGTGCTAAGGTCAAGAGAGGATCCACCTTCAGGGCTGCTTGGAGTCTCCTTCTTTCGTTTCCTCTGGAATGTGTACTTGAGAAACTTATTATCCATTCGTTGACTACTCAGTGCTTCACTTGCATCTGCTTTTTTCAGATCTGAGTTTACTAGCAAGACGCCATCTGCCTCTATGGCCGTTTTACTTCCTGGACATTCTGAAATTTCTTTGCATCCAACTTCCTTTTCAGTCAAAGCAAGTTCACCCATCAACAAATTATTGTTGTTTACTCTCTCTTGGTTTGTGCAATTCCTAAGAAAATCTGGATTGCTTTTTTCTACTTCCAAAGGTCCTGACTGCACAATCAGTTCATTAGTATTTGAAGAGAAAACGTGCGGTAGAAGTGTTTCTGGATCTTTCTGAGCATCTTCAGCAGATGTAACATTGTCACCATGATAAGTAAATTCCTTTAGAAATTGAGCTTTGCGCCTTTTACATCTTATTGCTCTTTTTCTTTTTCTGTGAAACGACGTAACAGCATGAACTTGGAAGCAGTCAACATCTGCTCGCACTACCTGGCTTTCATCTGGGCATGTATAAACACCAAACATGTTATTGTTCATGCTAGCGAGTTTCTTGCATTTTTGCCCGTTCTCTTCAGCTTCTTCTTCGTATATTTGATTTCTTGGACCAACAGCTTCTCCAGAAAGAGACCCTTTTCCACCTAACAGGTTCCTTTCCAATGCACGTATTCTTTGAGTGCATCCGTTCCTGTAGAGTTCAGGCTCTTTGCTCTTCATCACGATTGAAGCAAGGTCAGGGTTGAAAACATAGTTATTGTCTTTGTAAAAACTATCATCACTGCAGCACATTGTACCATCACATGTTCCATCCGGAGCATATGGTGTAGCAGGAAGAGAAAAGCATAATCTTTTATCTTCCATTTCAGTTTCAAGAGTATCAGAATCGGCTGGAGTTTGTTTACCCAAAGGCTGCTTCTGATGTTTTGTCGTCCTCTCCACTTCATCCTGTAACTGTCTCAACTCTGCTCTAAGGTCTTTTACTATATCTTCCGCTTCCCCAAGTTGTGCTTCTAGTTCTTCAATCTTTCTCTGTTGACTCAATGCTGTCATTTCTGCTTCATTAACCTAGATACATGATGTGCTGGTCAAGCCAAAGCTTATAAGAAGGGTAAGTAGCCTAATCAAAGCAGTAACTATAGCAAAGTGCACAGTAGATTGGAAGAACATAGGACTAGATTTCAACCTACCTAAGTGTGTTAGACACTCCACTCAGCTTAATAGGAGTTAATCTGTGCCTGTGGGTGCCATGGTTGATAGAAGTATGTAACACAAGTAATAACATAAAACAGCAAATGAATAAAAAAAAATGGCCATGGAAAAATCTCTTATTCTCCTTGAAGCAACAACCTTTCAAGTATATACTGGAATTCTTTTTGCTAGTGCAGAATAAATAACCGCTGACTGAAGTTTGATGTTTCAGCAATGACAACTACAGAACAGTATGGCAACTGCTTAAAAATATATTAGGTGACTGACTTTGTTGATGAGATTATGTCTAGATTTCAAAACAATGTTCAAAATCTATGAGAACTTACTTTCTTTGGCAAGCAAAGTTCAAAAGTTCAGCTCCTATTGCAATAAACAAACTTCATTATTCCATAATTGTACAAGTATGGTTTTGAACCTTAGACCAACCTTCACTCTAGCACATCTAATCCACTGCACAGGGCACAACCAACAAAAAGAAGAAGTAGGTCTAATCAATAGCTCAATTGTTTTCGAAATCACTGCTGTTTAACGTTACAACCCAATCTTCCTAAACAGAAGTGAGTTCGGGTTGAAATGACTTTCCTTTAACCATAATCAATTAGTACAGCTCAGGAACTTAAATTACATGCCATCATGAGTACATTTAACTGTCACTAACTTATTCTGGATATCATAGCACGCTTTTCAGATTGCAGATCAAGCGAGTACTTTACTAACTGAGAAAACACGTCTCAAATGCATATAAATCTTTCTCTGCTTAGAACTCATTATCAAGTTTTTAATTCAGACAGATGTAATATTACATCACTATGCATCATGTGAACTTGAAGACAGACAAAGAATCAATTTACGACCAGCAACATCTGTCCAACTACCAGATATTATGGTAAGCGGTTTTTAAGGAAGATGGTGAATAAAACTAATAGTAGTTCAAAAGCAATTTAAGGAAACATTTGCACTTAAACTCAGGCCAATGAGTCAGCTTCCACAATAGTAACAAAGACCATGAGACAAAGAATAGATTAATCCAATACAACCACACTATTCTTTAAATTGAGATATCTTCGTTGGCCAGGACATACCTGCAGATATTTTCGTCCAATCAGAAAATAGTGAGCCAAGCAGAATAAGACCACTAAGATCAGTGCAAAAGAAAAGGGCCAGGGAGTTATAAATATGATTCAAGAAATTGAAGAGAAAGTTAACATATCAAGCTTTGATCGGCAATGGGAAAAACGCTACTCACTTCAACAGGAACTGAAAACCGAAACAACCAGGTGAAATCCTTTAAGGATAAAAAGAATCACTTCACCAAAGAACGAGACGAAACAAAACACCCACAAGAAAAATCCTAGCACCAAACACGTTAACATAACAACAAAACCACACTTTAAAACAAACTGAATCCGAAGCAAACAAAAAACCACTCCCATTATTCACACGCACACACATGGAGAGAGAGAGAGAGAGAGAGAGAGAGAGAGAGAGAGAGGGAGAGAGAAAGAGCAACAGGTCAATGAAGAGCCGTTATACCTTAGAATCTAACATCTGTTTAAGCCTAAGAAGCATATGAAGCGCATCGTCTTTTGCAGCGAAAAGCTCGCGCTGATACCGCTGCGCTTTCCGCTCGGACATCATTATTCTCGCCGCCGCCTCCTTCGCCGTGTTCAGGATAATATCGGCGTACGCCTTCTTCAACGCCGTCAATTTCTGTTCCCACCAAAACAAAGACACCAAATCAAACTAAGAGAATATACAGAACGACAGCCGATGGAAACAGAAACACAAAGAAAAACCGGGAATCAACACTCATTTAAGTAAGGACCACCGCAATTTCTACTTCGCCGTCGATAGGAGAGAGAAGCGGACGTGGTTGCGGTGGCGATGAGATCAAAAGTCAGGGCTAGGGAGGTAATTTTACCTCGGAATCGGCCATTGGGGCCGATAACGCAGAGAAGATGTTAGTTAGTTGCTGCTTAGGACCAACCAACGTTGTTAAGTAGACATTGCGAGGTTGTTTTCCCTTTTCTTTTCTTATTATGTATTTGTTTTTTCGTTTCTCTCCCTCTTCGCACCTGTCTGTCTGTTAGGAACTGAAAAACTCCTCCTCCGGCTATTACAAGACTGCCCTCCGCAGTTCCTCTTAATTACAACGACCGCCACGTCAACGCCACAAACACCCGTTCGGTTGTTTTCACTCTCCCTACGGTCGCGCGCCAAGAACAGATTCAGGGACCCACAAGGCCCACTTTGGTGATGACGTGGATGCGTTTACGGGGATCGGAGGTCGGGGAAACCCTAACATGTAGTGGCTCGACGAGCAGTGGCGCTTTGGGAAGCGAGGTCAGGTGGCAGTTTGTGCGATGGCGATTGCGGTGGACGACGGATAGAGGATGGTGGCTGCTCTATTCAAGTGTCGGAGACTGAGTAGTACCCAAGTGTGGAAACCGAACCAATGGCATCGGTAAACTCCGTTTATATTTATAACGCTGTTATAATCCGGACCTACCTCTCCCAAGTCAAAATTTGGTTGACTTCAACTATATATTATTCATCTTAGTACGTACATATAAATCGAATTTAAATAAACGTGAGTAAATTAAGGAAAAACATCGTTACCGCCAAAAATCACTCGGGTCAAGTTGATAACGACCGGGTCGGGCCCGACCTTTCTCCTCATATCCACAGAAGACAGACGTGGCCTTCCTGGAGCGCCATTCTGCAGTACTCTTCTCCCACTCTCGTCCTTCAAAGTTCAAACCATTCTTCTCTGCAAACTTCCGATCTAAAATTTCCCCGGAAAATCCAGTTTATATTGCAGCTCATGTTATCGAAATCACCAAAATGACCTTATCGCTGTCTCTCATCCCTCATCCCACATTTATCTCCACACCGGTACTCAAGTCCAAGCATGGTCGTCACTGCCTCTCATCACCCAACTTCCTCGTTCACCGACGGCTCATCTCCGTTTCTCTAGAAGGGCGAACCTACCTTGGAGCGGGAAAAGCCCGGGCCAAGCCCAAAGAGCTCGTCCTGGGCAACCCGACTCTGGTCGTCGAGAAAGGTAAGTACAGCTACGACGTGGAAACCCTAATCAACAAGCTGAGTAGCCTCCCGCCACGTGGAAGCATCGCGCGTTGCCTGGACATCTTCAAGAATAGGCTCTCGCTAAACGACTTCGCTTTGGTGTTCAAGGAGTTCGCTCAACGGGGTGATTGGCAGAGGTCTCTTAGGCTGTTCAAGTACATGCAGCGACAGATATGGTGCAAACCCAACGAACATATTTACACAATAATGATCAGTTTGTTAGGCCGCGAAGGCCTTCTCGAGAAGTGCTCCGAGATATTCGACGAAATGCCCACACATGGCGTGCCTCGAAGCGTCTTCTCTTACACTGCTCTCATCAACTCGTATGGTCGTCACGGTCACTACCAGGTTTCTCTGGAGCTTCTAGAGAGAATGAAGAAAGAGAAGGTGTTACCGAGTATATTGACTTATAATACCGTGATAAATTCATGTGCCAGAGGTGGTTTAGATTGGGAGGGTTTGTTGGGCTTATTCGCGGAAATGAGGCATGAAGGAATACAACCTGATATAGTAACTTATAACACACTGCTTAGTGCTTGTGCTGCGAGAGGATTAGGGGATGAGTCTGAGATGGTTTTTAGGACTATGAATGAAGGTGGGATATTGCCTGATATTAACACTTATAGTTCTCTTGTTGAGACTTTCGGGAAATTGAATAGGTTAGAGAAAGTCAGTGGGTTACTTAAGGAAATGGAATCGAGTGGAAATTTACCTGAGATTTCTTCGTACAATGTGTTATTAGAGGCATATGCGAGAATGGGGAATATAAAGGATGCAATGGGAGTGTTTAGACAGATGCAGGCAGCTGGGTGTGTGCCAAATGCGTCCACTTATAGTATGCTGTTGAATTTGTATGGGAGACATGGGAGGTATGATGATGTTCGGGAACTTTTTTTGGAGATGAAAGTCAGTAACACGGAGCCAGATGCTGCTACCTATAATATTCTTATCCAAGTATTTGGTGAAGGTGGGTACTTTAAGGAGGTGGTGACCTTATTCCATGATATGGTTGAGGAGAATGTCGAGCCAAATATGGGAACTTATGAGGGGTTGATCTTCTCTTGTGGGAAAGGAGGCCTGCACGAAGATGCTAGGAAGATTTTACTTCATATGAGTGAGAATGAGATAGTTCCTAGTTCAAAGGCATACACAGGCGTTATTGAAGCCTATGGACAGGCTGCATTGTATGAGGAGGCTCTTGTTATGTTGAATACCATGAATGAAATGGGAAGCATGCCTACAGTTGAGACTTACAATTCACTGATTTACATGTTTGCCAGAGGTGGGTTGTACCTGGAATTTGAAGCAATATTGACAATGATGAGCGAGTCTGGGATAACAAGAGACAGAGACTCCTTCAATGGTATGATTGAAGGTTATAGACAAGCTGGCAAGTTTGAAGAAGCTATTAAGGCTTATGTTGAAATGGAAAAGGCAAGATTGAGTCCTGATGAGCGTACCCTTGAAGCTGTTTTAAGTGTCTACTGTATTGCAGGTCTTGTTGAGGAGAGTGAGGAGCAGTTCCAGGAAATTAGAGCCTTGGGAATATTGCCAAGTGTCATGTGCTACTGTATGATGCTGGCTGTGTATGCAAAAAGTAACAGGTCTGTGCTGATTGGATTTTGTGTTGATCATTATGAACTTTTCTTTTTCACAATTATCCCTATGTTTACGTGATAAGCAGTTAAAGAGATCTATTAGCTAACATTGTCTGTCCTTTATGAGCTCTTTGTGATGCAAACTGATGAAGCAACTTGCTATTATTTAGTAGTCAGTGTGTTTCCCTCATCTGCTTCTGATATTCAATTTTCATTTAGTTAGGACTTAATTTAAGTGCATCAACTTCTTTATTAAGTGCATCAACTTCTTTACAATATGTTCTGCTCTACTGTTGCTTAATATATTTATAATGTATAGTTTCAAGAATATGATTCAAATCATTGGTGTTCTAAGTTGTATGACATCAAGTAGATCTTTAAAATTGTTTTCTAATATCACAGTGATTGGGATTCTGCTCTATCTTTAGGTTTTCAGTTTTGCCTCACTTGGGGCTTTTTTGTCAAAATTTAGGTTTCCATGTTTGTTATGCCTGTCCTAACTGAGATAGGACAAACCTATGGATAGAAATCTGCAGGAGAATTAGGGAAGAAAAACTAGAATTCCAGAGTAGGGAGAAGAGGAAGAAAAGAATAAGAGATAAGAGAGAAGAATTGAGAGGAAAGGTTTCAGTATTAATTACTCAATTGGTAAAATTGATTTAATTATGAAGCTTACCCTTCTTTTTACAGGACTAAAATTTCTAAAAACAACTGGGATATCACCAAAACAGAATCATATTCGGTGCCATTTATTAGAGGCATGAATTTCTGTACTATATATGGTTGTGACATGATGATGTGTGAAATAAAAGGAACCCGGTGAAAGTTATGTGATCATTATCACCTATATATGTGCATGTACTGGGGTTTATGGTTTAGTGGTTTCTTATTTGGAGGTGCTTGTGCCTAGAAGCATCTATTTGAGAAATTTTGGCCATTAGAGTGTTACTTAATGTTAGTGATACCAGGTAACTGAAATGCTGATTGAGAAAAAGAACGGTTCAATCATAGATGGTTTCAGTCTTACTAATGTTACTTAATGTTAGTGATACCAGGTAACTGAAATACTGATTGAGAAAAGATGATTCAATCTTAGACGGTTTCAATCTTACTAATTGAAGATGCTTATCTCAATAGCTAAATCACCAGTGGCATGCACAAATTAAGTAATTTATTTCTATGACATTGGCCATTTGGTTTCCATCCAGTTTAAATTGAACATATCAGAGCAATGGTCTTTTGGTCATCAGTGATCTGGTAATGCTGCATTTTCATGTGAAAGCAGGGCCTGATGTAGTTCCTAGGTACTTCTGAAAGCCAGGTAATGCACTCGACATAAGATGACACTGTACTAGTTCAGTGTGGGAGAAACACAATTTCATGAAAAATAACATTCAGTTTACTTGGCATTGAGGTGGGCTGTTGATGTCAAAAGGATATTAAATGTTGATCCCGGCATAGCCCCAGGCTTGGGTCACTACACAGAGGCCATGGAAGCTGGGTCATGCGAGTGATGGTCTTGTGTTCCACATAAGCATGGAAAAGAATCATTGTCGCATGCGTAATTTTGTAAAAGCATAACTTTTGTTACTTGAGGGCAGATCTGTAGGTGTTCTAAGAATTCGAGATTAATTGCTTGCTTTATTCACTAAACTATTTGGCCCAGAAAATCAATTGAATAATAACCTCTGACATAATTACCGCATAATTGGTTGCAAGATTATTTGTTGTGACAGTTGTTGCCTTTTCAGAATCATTTTCTTTTGTCTCTGTGTCTAGTAAAGAGACATACTGTGAACTACAAATATTATTAAACTTCTACCAAAAATCTATCAATTAAGAACACTTCTAAATTTCCTAATCGTCCTTTATTAGTTTTTTTCAAGAGACATAGTTACTATAAGTTTTTAAATATCCTGATTCTCCTCCCTGAGTCATACTTAACTCTAATTATTAATACTATTAGACTTCTATTTTGTCTGTCATAGATATCATATCAATTAATTTAGGATAACTAGGAGATATTACTAAGAGCCATCTTAATAGAAATAAAGTTCCATGAATCTAAACGTCTTTATCTATGCTTTTTTTTCCATCTCCTACGGCTTAATTGTTAGTCTATGCAATGCATGATAGTAAAACTAAGCATAAGCATGTTAGATGTTTATTTGACTTCTACAAATATTTAGATTATTTTGTGCTTTGTTTCACTAAGGTGGGCGCTTTTTGGTGGCTGTTGCCTAAGGCTAACCCCCGGAAATAAACTATATCTAATTTATGAATACGGGGTTATGGGAGAAGCATAATTTTCAAGTGTAAAATGCATAGTTAGAAGCCTAGATCATTATGATGTTGGGTTATTTTAGTGCTTACCTAAGTGCTGGAATTATAGGCTTTCTCTCAGAATGCTTGATGATCAGGTACTTCTTGATGCTTTCATAAAACAGCTGTTTCAAACTGAAACAAATCAACCATATGTCGGCTTGTTGAAGTGGTGCATCGTTAATCTATGGTCTACTATCATTTAGTATTTTACTCGACAACTTAGTATTCATCCACAATTTGACTTTGTTTCAGGTTGAATGATGCCTACGAGATACTCAACGAGATGCTTACTAATAGGACATCGAATATCCATCAAGTGATTGGCCAAATGATCAAGGGAGATTTTGATGATGAATCAAACTGGCAAATGGTTGAGTATGTATTCGACAAACTTAACTCTGAAGGTTGTGGATTGGGGGTCAGGTTTTATAACACACTTCTGGAAGCTCTCTGGTGGCTGGGTCAAAAAGAACGAGCTGCAAGAATTCTCAATGAAGCATCAAAAAGGGGGCTTTTTCCTGAACTTTTTCGTAAAAGCAAACTCGTGTGGTCTGTGGACGTGCATAGGTAACAGACAATTACTTTTTGAATTCTTTTTTAGTTACAATGACGTCTTGAATGTTTGATGTTGGAGAATCTTGCAGGATGTGGGAAGGCAGTGCCTATACAGCACTGTCTGTTGGGCTCAACGATATGCATGAGATGTTCTTGAATGGCAAGGATCTTCCTCAACTGGCAACTGTTGTTTTAGTGTAAGTCCACTCATGCTTTATTTCACTGGAGAAATATATGTTGAGGGACTTGTGGGAGCTTTCCCTGTCATTTTGCTGTGTCTGTAGCCATTTCAGCTATTTGACTGCTTATGTTGACTGATTTCTTTTATACTGTCTGGTTTCATATGATTGCTCAAACCAAGCTCCCCCCATCATTTTTCTTGTTGCTCAATGCAGGGCTAGCTTGGCTTTTGTTGTTACTGTCAAGCATCTTTGTCAAATATCCCAAATTTGTTGCATTTCTCTTGTTCCATCTGTCTGCCTATCATATTGATGTTTAATTGTAACATAATCATGTGTAAATTAAGCTGCATTAATCAAGCACAAGTTGCATTTTATTTCCTATTGTGTGAGTTTCTGTTGAATTGTGGCGCTAGTGTTCTTTTGGTTAGACTTTCTGAAAACTTGCCGAGAGTCTTATGTCTACAGCTGCTTCAGATATAATAATAAATCTTCCTTCCTGGTCAATTCTGTGTTCTCTTTTGTTTATAATTATCTATTTCAAAGGCTTGTCAGCTTGAGGGTTACTTTATAGATATTACTATGTTGACTTATCTTTAGGTTACCTAAATAATAGAAATACGTGCTTACTCACATTATTTCCAAACCTTGTTGTTTCAAGTTCATAAAAATTTTTGAAGTTGGATGGAGCATGACATTTGTAGTTGACGTGTGCTATGCGTCAATGGTTAATTTTACATGAAGTTCAAGTAAATCAAGGTCCCTTTCTGGAGATTTCAATTGCTCTTTGATAGGTTGTAACAGTAGCATTCAAACTGGATTTATTGTTTGATCTTACTTGATTGGTAAAAGGAGTTATTCTATGCTTGTCTAGCTATAGATGTAGAGCTCATAGTGAATAGCCACTTGAACTCAAAGCTGAGATATGGCTTTTCGCTTATCGTATCATAGTGAATAGCAAAAGCACTTGGACTCAAACTGACTTATGGCTTTTCACATGTCGTATTCTGTAACTTTGTTGGCACTTTGCACTGTAGTGATTCTCTGACTAATGTTGCATATTTTAGAAGGGGGAAGCTGGAGAAAAGTTCAACCCAAGACATTCCCCTTGTGAAGGCTGTGTACTCATTCCTTCAAGAAAATGTATCGCCATTGTTTTCTTTCCCAGGGTGGAATAAAGGGCGCATTACCTGCCAAAGATCCCAGCTCAAGCGGATTTTGTCAGGATCAGAATCAGTTTCTGATGGGATCAAAAAGAATACAATTATTTCTTTAAGTAACTCGCAAATATCTTAACCTGGAATGAGAACATCAATTGGTGATGCTAAGAGTACCCACCAAAATCATGCCAATTTTGAAGCAAGAACAGGAAATAGATCACAGCTGATCCCAATTGCGGTCTTAGTTGATACTAGAAATTGATTAATGAAGTTCTTGAGCTTGTAAAGTCTTACACCTCCCTATTCTTAATAAGAGAGGTGTATGCTTGATATCTTTTGCTGTACCTTTCAATGTCTCTCCCAAATGGGACAATGGACGATGTGGTATTGGGAAAGGGGTATTAGCTTGCCTTGGTGCAAGAATAAACCAAAGGATGTGATACAATGCCTGGTAAGTTATCATTTGCTGCTTCTGTTGTGGTTTGATTTGAAATTCCTTCATCACAGGCTCTTCAGAAAATGAGAATTTGTAGCTATAGATCCGTTTTTCTCCACTTGTACATGAATTTCTTCCCACCACAATGCTCTTGATTGCATGCTATATCTTGCCAACTTTCAAGTAGACTGACTAATGATCCCAGTTTTATCTTTACGCGTTAGATTATAAGCTTAAATGTGCATCATTTGATTAAGATTCTACTGACTTACAAACTTTCTTGAAGTGGAAGAGGCAAACAGAGACGAGGGACTGCAATGGGCTGTCGCGGGTCAGTATAACTTCAACCTCATTAATTTGTCTTCTCTTTAGTGGATTATTGACTATTCATCACTTTTAACGTGAACCAAGTGATTTGCGTTACATATACAAAAACCATTGGTGTTGTAGTATTTCAGTTAATTGAATTCTGGCAGAAGCATTATTTAACTTGACTTGGGAGGGGGATTCCACTGGTAGGTTCCCTCCACCCCAGACCCCAGAAGGAAAAGGAAAAACAAAGCAATCTTGACATCCACACGTTCCACAATATTTTCAACTGAAAGCATTATAAAGCTGATCACAAGATAACCTGAATAAGAACTTTTATATGTTTGCATATGATATTCAATTTTTTTTTGTTTGAAAATGATATTCAATTTATTGTTTTAAAGTTTTTCAAAAGATAAGAATCCTTGTGAAGTCTCATCACAAAATTGTTCCCGAGATATTTAACTTAAGTATCTTTTTATATATGTATATTCATTTTTAGTTAAAATATTTTCAATGTAGATAACAGGAAGTACATTCCAAAACACAGTGGTTGGATTAGAAAAGGACCAAAGGTGGGAGCTTTGTAGCTTGCACGGGCATGGGCCGGAGGAAGTCTAGATAGCTGTTTACTTTACAGTTTTTATATATTCTTTTTTGTGTAATGTAATGTCTTTTCCTTTCATATTTCGTACGAAGACAAAAGTGTTCTGTCCGTAAGCCCTTGGACCTGTCATAACCATTGAGGTGTAGTAACTTTATTCTCCTTTTGCACCAAACCTAGTATTGCGTGACCAATGTAGAGCATAATCCATTTCCTTTGCCACCAGGAATTCCCTTTTGTGACAATGATTCAGGTTTGATTCATCCCACTACCAAAAAGAACTTTCAATACGAATGTTGGAAGTGATGAATTTGAACCCTCTAGATCCTAAGAGCAGAGCAGAGCAGCTAACTAAAAGGCAAAAACAAAATTTCTTAAATGAAGACGTAAAAGTATTGATGAATAACTGAAGGAGACAAAAACAAGTTACCCTAAATTAAGATATAATGTTATTGTTGAGATTTGTTTATTTTGGCCTTAATTTAGTTATGGGTCAAAGATCTTCAAGATACGAGTAGGAATGAAAGCTATGGTTATTCAACCCTTTTCACGTTTTGTTTTGTTAATGAAAGAAAGGTTAAGTTTGTTGACAAACTTGTTAAATTTTGTTTTTCCAATTTGGCAGGAAGGTATACAGACATCAATTGACTAATTGTGGTTGTAATCAAAAGGACTTCATTTTATAAAACCCCAAAAAACACATGAATTGCCTCAATTGATGATTATTATTGACAAGTCCCAAGTGACAGGGTTGTAAAGTCAAAATAGGTAGGTTAATAACGAAACCTTATCTTTGCTCTATCCTTCCAAGACACCGCTTCCCCCACCAATGAAGGGACATCAATAAAATTATCTTCTCCTTTTTCTTAATGGAAGGATCTATAAATTTTCCTGTGATTGATTCCTTTTGAAAACAGTTACTATTGTTTATCATTTTTATTGTCTTATTAGCATGTATGATAAAATGCCAATGTCTTGGGAATGCAGCAAGCTCTTGGGTCAGCTGTAGCCCTCCCATGTTGAAGATGTTTCCGCAGCGAAGAGATTAGTCACTGATTCTATCGGTGGATACCCTGGGCGCACCAAAAAAAATATTTTGCTTTCAAAACCATCTATTCAAACAAGAAGAGTTCGTCAAGGTGGCATATGTCTTAAAATATTAGGTTTCCTAAGTGAAAAAGGTCTATCTTTGTCTTATGATAAATTATATATTGGTTTAATTAATTGGTAAAGATGGACGCGCAAGGTTCTTTATTTTAAAATGGTTGAGAGAAAGTCGTCAATTATATGTATCATTTTTTTTTAATTTTAGAAAGATACTGTTTTTGTGACTCAAAACGATAACAATGACTTTTTGGTTATAAAAGACTAATAACCATATTAGAATTTTTTAAAAAAAGACATCAAGGGTTTTGTTAATGTAAAAAAAGAAGAAGTTGAGATTTTGATTTGTTTTCGAATCTTTATTGATTGGATTAGGCTGGACGGACAAAATCAGGCTGACTAACTTCTGCTATTTTAAATAATAAAAGGTCGATAGATCGGATAAGATACCAACTCCTCGAAATTCTTCCGGCGCTTTCATGTGCATTTGTCTTGAGAAAATTTCATTCTCTATTCCCCAACCCATTTGAGCTCACCTAAGACTTCGGATGAACCACAGAGATTGGCTACCACATAGTAAGGGCAGTCGGTTTGGAAGTGAGAATGGTAATAAAAATTGAAATGAACACAGTAAAAAAGAGAATAGATAATATCGTTATAATTATAATGGTTGGTTAAGAAGAAAGAATGATTAACATTACTATTGATAGTAGGTGTTTTGTAAAAAATATTAAAAAATAAAAATTTATTGTATTTTAATTAATTATATTGCAATTAATTAATTAATTATAATATTTTAATTAAATAAATGAATTAAATTTTAATTAATTATATTGTAATTAATTATTAATTATATTTAATTAATGATATTGTAATTAAGAATATTTTAATTAATTACAATATTTTAATTAATGAATAATTATATTTTAATTAATTAATTAATAATAATGTAATT
>JANZLH020000129.1:2163046-2187499 GCA_026770325.2 Erythroxylum fimbriatum | reverse complement strand
AAAGTCTTAGGAACTAAATCACAATTTACTTCCTTCAGATACTTTGTAGCTCTATGTCTCTAGTTTACCACAAATCTAAAATCATCTTATTTGGAGTTCTACTGATCCCAAAATCGTCAAAATACTGAAGTATATTCAGTAGACTAGCACCAGTTGATAATACTTAAGAGCACACTCACTGTACCTGTCCTACCTTTTCCACTCAATCTTTCTCAATTCATTTCAGAAGGCTATGATTCTTGGTGGAGATGTAGATAAAAGTCTTACGAATCCAATGGTTTAAGAATCAAGTCATTTGGAGGTCCAGGGAAGAAGTTATGGTCAAAAGAAATAACCCTATTTATGAACTCAATCATACAGAACCTGTTTCGGGAAAACAGTCATAAGTTTCTGTAAAAATTTCTGATTGAGGTATTCTTTGGATGATTCAAAAGAAGACTTGAAGAGATACAACTCTCATGAAGACATCGAAGGCAAATTCTTTCATCTGAGGGGTCAAAAACAAAAGCAGATGATGATGACGTCATTTTGAGACGATGATGACGTCATCAGACGATTCAAGGTTGGAAAAATTGTTATAACGTTCCCTACAGATATCAGATTAAGGAGTTCTTTATATGGTTGGAAAGAGAATTTAAAGGGATACAACTCTTATGAAGACCTCAAAGGCCAATTCTTTCATCTGAGGGGTCAAAAACAAAAGCAGACGATGATGACGTTATTTTGAGACGATGATGACGTCATCAGACGATTCAAGGTTGGGAAAATTGCTATAACTTTCCCTACAGATATCGGATTGAGGTGTTTTTTAGCTTGTTGGAAAGAAGAATTTAATAGCTACAACTCTTATGAAGAAGTAGAAGGCAAATTCTTTCATCTGAGGGGTCAAACACAAAAGCAGACAATATGACATCATTTTGAGATGAAGATGACGTCATCAGACAATTCAAGGTTGGGAAAATTGTCATAACTTTCCCTATAGATATCGGATTGAGGTGTTCTTTAGCTTGTTGGAAAGAAGAAATCAAGAAATACAACTTTTATGAAGACTCAAAGGCCAATTCTTTCATCTGAGGGGTCAAACAAAAAATAGACGAATGGATGACGTCATTTTGAGACGATGATGACATCATCAGACGATACAGATTGGGAAAATTCCCATAACTTTCCCTACAGATATCAGATTAAGGGCTTCTTTATATGGTTAGAAAGAGGACTTCAAGATCTACAACTTTTATGAAGACATCAAAGACCAATTCCAACGTTTGAAGGGTAGAAAATGGATCAGAATGTGGCAACGAACAGTAACTGAGACGCAAAAAGTCAGACATGAGACGATGCTGATGTCATATTCAGACGATGATGATGTCATTCTGAGACGGAAGCAAAAGCAGACGATCATACTAAGACGCAAAAAGTCAAACTGAGACGGAAGCAAAAGCAGACGGTCAAACTGAGACATAAAAAGTCAAACTGAGAGGGAAGCAAAAGCAGACGGTCAAATTGAGACGCAAAAAGTCAAACTGAGATGGAGTCTAAGGCTAAAGCAATTAAAATGGCATAACTTTCAGCTTAGATGTCCAAAATTTTCATACTATATACCGTTGGAAAGATAAAAGAAAGATCTATAACTTTCCAAAAGGCACTCCTGCTAAAATCTATTCATATCAATTCCAAATTTACCCCTAAAGTCCAAAGATGAATTTTCCATTCAACATACTACATCAATTTCTTAACTTCGTAACAAATTTTGAGATTCTTAGGGACAGAATTGAAATTCATCGTCTACATATGAAATGTAGCCCTAAATCTCTAGTTTAATCCAAATCAAGAATCATCTTATTTGGACAACTAGAGAAAACGTTGTGGCTAAAATACTAAAGCATACTCAGTGAACATTTTCCAGATCATCTACCATTTTCTTTCAGAATCTTTCCTTAACATAACTCATACCAAAATCACCTTTTCCTACTCTATACACTCTTCATTCTTAACTTCATTTCAGATCAATGTCCTCCATAAAGAAAACAAAATCCATGAATAATCATGAACACTAATAACGAACATACACATATGTACATATTCTTCATTTTTGCTTTCATTTCCCTTATAACTTTCACCTTAATTCTTTCTAGTTCAAAACTGTCTTATCAACCGAAAACACCCTAACAAATCATGAATCTATCCACTTTTCATATTCCCTACTTTACTCTTGTCTATCATTTCTTAGTTCAAGAACTTTCATTCACGTGCTCTTAACTCGTGACTAACTACCAAAATTTCTCATTCAATGGTTCTATTCTTTTACGAAAGGTTCGGGGTCCAACAACATTGACCATAATTTTTATTTCGTATAAAATCGTCATCATTGAGGAGAGTTTTATCATCTTTATCATTCAAACTCATTGCACCAAATGACATATCAATACTTTCCTATCTAAGATTATCTTCTAATAGTTACTCTTATCTATAAAACTTAGTTCCTCATAAATCCAATCTACTAAAAGTTCGATACGATCAAGGCCCATTAGATTTATAAACCTACTTGTTTTATTAAGAGTCATGGTAAACAAATAAAATTAAATTATGAGAAAATATATTCAACTTAATAATGATAATAACATACCTTTATCGAAGTTTCAAGTTGTCTCGAAAAAATATCAAATCATTAAATCTTTTGTGTTTTAATTTATTTCTTTTTTTGAATGGATGAATTCAAATGTACTATAATTTCTTTTACAACCAATTGCACTTATATTGATTAAGAATTCAAATTGTAAACCTTTACAATTTTAGAACACCACTTCTAAATTGATCTCAATGATCAACTGTAAGGAAATAAAAGTAATCTCATAAATAAAATAAAATGATGATTAATTTTAAAAAGATAACAAAATTGAAGAAATAAGTGTCTGGATTAATTTTGTTTCTTTGATTTATTACAGTGGGCATATTGAAATCACCACACACATCTTTATATATCTCTATTTCTGAGCTAAGAATATATTGCATCATCTCATGTGAAATAATTATTGTGATAACTAATAGCATTCCTTAATTAACTTCAACTTTCTTTGTGAAACCTAATATAAAATAGAATCTCAGATTTAGAAAAGCCCCAGTAGCAAACAATGGAGAGTAAAGTTGTCTTTCTCATCTTTCATTAATGATTACAAGATAAGGTCTGTACAAAGAAGGCCTAGTTTTTAGATTGGCCTTGATTGATTCCTTTACCCTTGTTATAACATCATAAATGTAATCTATTATTGCCTTATCAATACTATTAGCTAGAAAAAATATTCTTACTAAAGGCTTACAAATTCAGATGAGAAATTGACATTGTGACCAAAATTCATGATCTTTAATCATAATCTTGGAAATTTCTATTCCAGCACTAGACTTGACATGCTAAGATGCAATCCATTAATCACTTATAATCATTTGTCTTAGCTCCTTTTTTATTTGAACAAAACACTAAAGTGATAAGAAATTAATTGCAAATATTGCAATAGTAGGATGATATAAATTTCTACAATTAGTGAAATCATTTCTTATTAAATTCAAAACCTATGTGCAACGTCAAATGAACTTGGTCATTTTTCTTGCATTCTGTACAGTATCATCAATAATAGGAAAGTACATAACATCTTCTATATTTTTCAGTATAAGGTCATTGTAATATGTAATACAAAGAATCCAATATAAAGAATCATACCTACTTTACAACCTTTTCCTAGTTGCTTTATAAGCAACATCATTGCCAATGATGAATTGTATAATATTTTCATACCCAACTTCATTCATAACCTCATCAAATATCTATAATAGGGTATCAATATTCCTTACATTGGCAGATGCGTCAATGGACTTCCAAAATATCTTCCCTTTAGTAGAATAAACCAAAAATTTGATAATGGGCTTCTATCTTCCATTTTTCCAACCACCACATATGATTAAATACCTATAAGTTGCTTAAGTCGTTCTTCTTTACTCAAATAATTTTCTATTTCACCAACACAACTGCATATAAAATTACATTTATAGTCATCAATTAAAGGAGTTTTATATCTAGACCATAAGAGGTAATAATATCCACCACAGGTTGGTAATAATAAGAATTAACAGCATCAAATGATATATATGTATCTTACTACCATTTAGCTATTATCATTTTCACATTATGAGTTGCTCTTTAAATTGTAATACAATACGAATAGAAAGTTAAGCTCTGTGAGTTTTTCATAGAGAATAAAAATTAGAAACGTATTTTTTTCTTCTCTTCCTTACATCATTTTCTACAATCCTTTCTTATTGGAAAGAAGTACCACCTTCAATATTATCGATAACATCTTGAACACTGCAAGAATTTCCAATATCAATTTTATAATTTGGTCTTTTTCTTCTTTCTTTCTCATTCTTATACTCTTTAAGCAAAGTTTTCATTTGTCATTTCACATCATGACTAACTTTCTTACAAGGTTTCACATTACCTTTGATCCTAACTAAATATTTCTTTAACTTGGTGATTCCCCTACCTTTCAAATATTTGTTACAATACAAATAAATAATATGGTTCTTCATATTAGGAGTACTTGAACTTCTCCCCATTTATCTATGAAAATAAATAAAGAAAATTTTCAAATTTAAATTTATAATTTCATATCAAAATAAAGTTTTCTTCCAATTCAGTTTCATTATCAATCACGATATGCCCAATGCAAGTATATTTAGTAGTTACAAATTTGAAATGTTCATTAAGTTGGAATTGAATTTGTAATTAAAGACTACCGAGTACAACCATTCACATAGGCAATTTCATAAATCACTTCTTCTTTGTGTCTATGCTGAAATCAAAGTTTTCCATAATCATGGCGCTTACCTTTAGCTAATTAATGATCATGCTATTATATACATAAGATTACACACTTTACCATGTACCAATCCTTTGAGTCTATTGCAGTTCATAAGAATTGTCAACCAAGAATATCACATCAAACTCTTTGATAATTTTTAGCAAGAAGAATATTGGGCTTAATTCGAGAACTTTAAGCAGAATTATGTCATACGAATCAAAATCCAACCAACTTTAGCATTAATCTGCTTAAACTTGACCAATAAGTATGTCCAGTGAGGAATTTCTTAAGAATTTATGTCCATCTACTAAGTAAAATGATACTTAGAAAAATGTTCGAAAGCAAGCAAAGATACCAAGATGAAGAATGGAAGAGCAAATGAAGTGAGTTGCAAAATTAAGAAAAGTTGGTTAATGCTAAAATTTTGTTAAAGCTATTTAATTACATTTATGTCAGATAATCTAATTAACTTCAATATTAAACTCATAAATTGCACGTTTATAAACTTTCTTGAGTATTTGAATCAGTAGTCAGTATACAACTAAGTTCCAACTCAAAACAACTATGTAACAGCAATTCAAAGAAGAAACTAAAAAAACTCAAAGTAACAACCTAAGAGTTGGTAGGATGTGGAGAGAGTTGGCAGTGGTAGTGTCCATGAGAACGAGCTAGAGGAGTTGGCAGTGGAGGTATTGCATAAAGAAGAGTCGACGTTGTCATAAGGATGAGTTATTTTTTCGATTTAATCCTTAAAGTTATTAAATTGATATTCTCACTGGGTAAATATTGATATTTTATCTACCTGCCGATATCGACCAATACTGATCAAAGTAGTCAGTGCCAACCAATCTACATTCTGAAACTAAAACATTCAATTAGAGTTCTTATCGAAAGAATGCTTAGATGGTTCTTTCTTACGAAACTAGATCTTCTGTCCAGTTTTACTCTGTCTTATTCTGTCTCATAGAATCTCAACTATTTATTTTGCGGGACCCACGCGGGTCTCATGTGGACCCCACATAAATAAATGGTTGAGATTTATTGGACACTATAAGACACCATAATATTGGACAGAAGATCTGGACTCCTTTCTTACAGTTACAAAGAAAAAAGCATACAACCTGATAAGCTCTATGTAGAGGTTTGACTAGTATTGCATGATCATTTAGCCAATTGCATGATCAATAGTCTATAGAATTTTAATATGATTTTGCCTCGTCTACCTTCGTTTTGGTCCTACATAGAATGGGTAGTTTCTCGGGGGCGGAATCCTCTTCAATATTATGGTATCTTATTCTGTCCCATAAATTTTAGTCTTTATTTATGTGGATCCTACGTTACCTACGCGGGACCCGCATAAATAAATGACTGAGATTTATGAAACAGAATAAGACACCATAATAGTGGACAGAAGATTCAGACTCAGTTTCTTGGGTCTTGCTCCTCAAGGTGAAATACTTGAAAAGGGAATAAAATGAAGGAATGTATACTGAGGTACTCTACTCTAGATTTTAATTTCTTCATGTTACCCCTACGGAGGCAGATCAAAAGAGACCTCCGACTGTAGTATTTGTGAATGATGTTTGATGGTTTTTTCGATTGACCCTTACGATACTCTGTCTCTTTTTATGTTGCATTGGAATACAAACAAGTGTTTTGAGGCTTTGATTAGTAATTATTAGACCTTCGACAAAACCCAGTCTGAAATGAATAATCTTTTAAGTTTTAACATAAGGCTGCATACTATATCAATAAAATATAAACAGAGTTTGTGAGATAATGATTCTCAAAAAGTTCAACATGGAAGGATGCAAAGATGCAGCAACACCAATGGCATCAAATCTGGTTCTGGAAAAATCTGAACATGAAGAGGACGTTGATTAAAAGTTTTATAGAGGTATGATCGGCTCTCTTTTGTATTTAACCGCATCTAGACCAGATATAATGTTTGCTACTTGTCTTTGTGCTAGATTTCAATTTTGTCCTAAAATTTCTCATTTAAGTGCTTGCAAAAGAATTTTCAGATATTTGAACAAAACTATTAATCATGGATTATGGTATCCTAGTTGTGAATCTTTTGACTTGTATGATTTTAGTGATGCTGATTATGGTGGTTGTAGGGTAGATAGAAAAAGCACTAGTGGCCTATGTCATTTCTTAGGATCATCTCTGATTTTTTGGGCTAGTAAAAAACAAGTTAATGTAGCTATTTCCACTACTGAATCTGAATATGTAGCAGCTGGAAGTGCATGTGCTCAAGTTCTTTGGCTTAAGCATCAATTACTTGATTATGGTATTGTTGTTAAAAATATTCCAATTTATTGTGATAATACCAGTGCAATTTGTTTGTGTAAAAATCTAATTTTGCATAGTAGAACAAAGCATATTGAGATTAGACACCATTTCATACGAGATCATTGTTTGAAAGGTGATATTTGCTTGAAACATGTATCTTTAAGTGATCAATTGGCTGATATATTTACTAAACCTCTTAAAGAAGATGTGTTTGTGAACATTAAATTGAAACTTGGTATGTGTGATTTGAATTCTATTGGTTGATTGTAATTATCTGCATACACTAGCATAGGAAAATGGTCAAATTATTAGGCAAATTTGCAATCCCATCGGAGAATATATCACATGATCTACATTTAGGTTATAACGTGATTTTTTCTAGAGTTTAGAAATATTCCAGTCGACTAATTAAAGTCTAAGTCGACTGTTGTTGAGGTTATAGTCGAGTAATTTATGATTTTCTTGTTGACTAATGCATTAGGGGATAAATTGGTAAGTAAAACCGCAACAAATTACCTCACTATATTAAGAAAAGAATCCAAATACATGAAATACAACTGTAGGCCCTCAACATTCGACACTAGAACTACACCTTTATGCCAAAAAATTTGCCCGACAAATGGAGCCATTGTGGTTTAAAACCACCCTTGCATTTCACCTCTCATCAAAGGAGATGGATATACCAACTCTTTTCTCCCAACCAAATCTGAAGGGGCAATGGTTCTCCTCAAAAAATTGGAGAATCATAATCATGGATAATACAAAACGATGAATGAAAGCCACCTCTTAATACAAATGCAAGCAACTCATCCGACAGACTGATCAACAAAGCCTTGAAAGGATGCCTTCTGTGCTACTCTGCTATGATACAACAGCCAATTTGAGGTCGTGTGGTCGTAAAGCTTCTTGAACAATTTCCTGAACTGTTCGGTTACGTCGACAAACATCAGAAAATTCATCAATCGGAGTCATTAGGGCATTGATATCGACACCGGATGCTGCCTCAGATAATGCTTGAATAAATCTTGTGCGCTCCACTTCTGTGACGGCTGTTGACGGGATTAATGAGACACTCTCCCTAGCCCACTCCAATGCATGTGCTCCAAATGCTCGAGTTAATGCTAGTAAGGCATACGTCACCTGAACCAGAGAAAGCGGTCCAAGTTAAAATTGTTTCAAACTTTTCACTTCACCCCTACAATTTTAATTTATAGGAAGAATTGCGGGCATCTTAATCTATTCAGATTAAGAGGTGGAGTACCGATTCTACTCGAGAACTTGGTAATGCTCCTGTTAACGAGGCAACTAAAATTCTGGCAATGGTGGAACCCCAGGGAACAATAACACTATTCCTGATCGATAAGTATTGCTCCCCCATACTAGACTTGGCCAGATCAAAGACATCGGTCAAGAAGGACAATATGGAATTAGAAGCTTCTCTGCACAAAGTAAAAGTCAAAGTAAACCACTTGTCATATGACATTTGGATAGCATGACTTTACGCCATGTATAAGGTATGTTATTCATGCTCAAATGTGGTTTTAATCTCACACAAAACAATAAGGTATAAATATATGACAAGTAAAGAGTTGACTGAAATGATAACATATATATTGATGTCTGTTAGAGACCAGTTGCTCTAACACTGATTCCACACAAACACAGAACCTACACTGCCCACAATCGCACCACACACAGCCCAGAACAACACACCAGCAGTAATAGTAGGAACAGAGATGGAATATAGATGAATATATATGAATATAGATGAATATAGAAGAATATAGGTAACTATTATTCCCTAGCTAGACTTCGAGGGCTAGCAACCTCCACAATAGCTAGCTTCGAGGGCTAGCAACCTCCCAATACCAAATCCTATATCATAACCGAATTCCCTCTGCCTCCCCCCCTCTACACCCTTTTATTCCCCTGCTCCTAACTAACTCTCACGTGACTCACTCCTCACAACCCCTCTCATAATACCTGTATTACCCTATTTCGTATTCCCCCTCTAATTTCTATATTTCTTCTGGAACCTATTGGAACCTAGTCTCAACAATGTCCATACTGTCAACAATACAATAAAATTGGTAATTTACAAGAAATCTGAGTATTTATCCAGTCTCCATTGCATCACCTATGTTTGCTATAAAAATTGAGTTTGAATTGCCATTTTACATGTAAAACATGATGAAACTCGATTCAAATCCACCCCAAATGTCACTTTAAGTGGGAAGGATTGTCCAAACCTTATTAAGGCTTATTATGCTTCTACTTTTGGGCAACGAGAGATATTAGAACGCTTTAACACACCCTTCATGCTCAAGAATAAACATCTAGGAGTTAAAGTTTGTAAAAAGGGACATTTAAAGGTGGCCTAGCATCTACGGCTGACTATGCCTAACTCTATCTGAAAGCACCTAAAGGAGGGGAATTCCCTTAACCTTACGACATATGTTATGCTCTTACTCCTAAGTGATGTGGGACACTAATAAACTTCAACAAGACAAAATAAGGCTGATCATACATGGCTCATGTCCTTGTTATCTAACAACTCCATACCCTAACATACCCTACCTTACCCACGAGCGAATTGATTATCTTCATGCATAAGGATACTAGATTACCTAATATAAAAGGTTTCGGAAGATAAAACTATTCAATAATTCAATAAGTCCTAAAGCTTATCATATTTTTAGAAATAAGTATTAAAATTTTATATCTATATAATTAGTACTGAAACTTATTTAAAGGAATCAAATGAGTATAAATTTAACTGTCATACAATATCAAATTGACAAATTTTCTAAACATAAGCTAGCTTATTTAGTTCATACAAGTTCTGGTACTGATTTGTAAAATTCAACAAGTTTGACATGAACTCTAGGCATACATCATGGAGAAGGCTTAGACTGCACGTAGATTCCTATTTCTCAAGAACATGAAAGGAATGAGTATATATGATTAATTGGAAAATTGGCAAATCCTATATTGCCAAAATATATAAAGTCCAAGTCAGAAGCTTAATTGTGTTTGATTAGAATAACATTCCGACAATCAATCTATTTTTGAACATGTGAATCAAAGTACTTAGAACATGTTGTGAAGAAAAAAGACACGCAGTAGACAATTACCTGTGTTGTACAGTGATACCAATAACGGAACAATCAATTAATGGTGGAAAGACAACAGATGGAATAAACAGTTGAGGGCAGTAACGAAGGCATCTTGATGCCAACAGAAAACAGTCATCTGCTATGTCTGGTCTTGCCGTAAAATCCTGCCAAATAGATGGAAATACAACCATTAACCACAGTATGTCATGGACATATGAAAATAAGAAAAGAGAGAATGCACAACTTGTTAAAAATGAAAACCTCAATACTAGTGAGAAGACATGTCGTGTGCTTGAAGAGGACTTCTATCAAACTTTTCAGGTAGGTTGCACAAGTAGGATCCATACCGAATATCTGCAACCAAAGACAATGGTAGGACAACTTTGAAACTTTGCAACAGAGTGTAGAGAGAGGGAACAAATTTGCCTAGGATAGAAGAAAAAAGTCATACCTTTATCACCTCACTAGAGAGATAAAGGAAGCATGGTTGGTGATGCTGTTGATATAGAGCTTGAATCTCTTCTAGCATTTCTCCAATAGTGATCCCCATGAACCTTCCAGAGGTTCTCACCTAAATAAATCGCTATCCATTTCATATTTATCTCTTCACATCACAAGTAAAGAAGTAATATCTCTTCATCACTAAATAAAAAAAAAGTTATTGAGGAAATTCTAGAGCCATTTTAAATTCAGAGACTGAATTAAAAAATAGCCTTTGAAATTTATCCAAGTATTTCCCAGACGAATTACCCACGACATGCCTTCTTTAACTGTTGAAAACCATGTCATTTTACTTGGAAATTTTCAGGCTTCGGGATGAGTAGCCAGAGCCACAGCCTGAAGCCCAAAATTTTTTTGAAAAAAAGCCTTAGCCTGGTCAACTCGGACCAGACCTGTTGATTCCGAGCTAGGCTGGGCAATATTTACCATTCCTACCTAAGCCTAGTTAAGCTTAATCGTCTCTTATTACACTTTCTGCAGTTAAACGCACTCATCAGCATCAATGTTCATTGACTCACTGCATATTTACAAGCTCGGCAAAGTGACTCCATTGTTCGCATGTCCCAAGCACGACTACAGCAAAAAAAGAGGGATCAGAAAAGAGAGGGAGACCCATTTAAGACAATACAGGAACTATGTTTTTTGTCAGGGTCGGTCCAGACTCACAGATCAAATATTGCCTTAAATATTGGCCAAAGCCTTTGAATAGCATCAGCCACAGCTTCAGGGTGATTTACATACCTGAAATTGGTTTTGTAACACCTTGAAAATTACAAATAGAAAAGTTAACAATATAAAACATAATTTTGAAAAGGATAACAACCAGACCTAAAGATGTATGCAAGTCGATCAATGTGAACTGTTAATTCGCGAGCAAGTTTCTTCTGCAATATTTCCAGACCTTGGTTGATTGTTTCCTGCTTGTGCTCATTGTAAAAGAACCATGATCAAGAATTTTCAACTATAGACTAAAGATACCTATTGATAAGGAATCAAACCTGTAGAGGAGAAACAACAGGCAAGCATAATTTTTCCAAAGCCTGCTTAGCCAGTTCAGGAGGAAGTTCTGTAATGACCATGCTGCAATAAAATAACACAACACATCCAAGTGAAAATAATTCACAGAATTCTCAAAATCACTTACGCACAAATCTTGATAATTATCAAGCATCAAAAAGTACCTTAAGGCTTCTACCACATGCAAAGAGTCCTCAGCAGAGATTTTAAAACTATCTTCGCCAATCATAGCCTTATGGTATATGGAGAAAAGATCATCAAAATATCCACTAAGCTTACTCCGACAATCTATGGTCAGCATAAGAATATCAATTAATAAAAGGAAAGAAATATGGAAAGAAGGTTGTCTCAATAATCATATAGAAGCCATATATCATAGTCCTAAACTAAGTTAGCCAGCCAATAGGCTAAAACACAAACATATTTCTTTTCCCTCAAGATACTTAAATTTATATCATTCCCTTTTCACCACTTCATACCAGTAATTCATAGTCATGGACCAAACATGAGATGCAAACCAATCATTGGCATCAACCTAGCATATTTGAACTGATCTTGCATTAATGAATACCTTTAATTACAAAGCATCATGAAACAACACTGATGGCATCATCAGGAAAAGAAAGTTATACAGACTGCTATCCCATTTCAGCCTTGAGATGAATATTCATGACCTTTTGACAGTCCTGCCATGCCTACAAATCAGCATCTATTTCACTAACAATAAGGTGCCTTAACAGCTTTTTGGAACAAGTTTCATCCATGACAATCTAAAAAACATGCTAAATATGGAATATAATATGAATATGGCATCTGAGTTGTGAAGATTTATTGCATCACTAGACCACTAAATGTTGGTGGAAACAATGAATTTCATCCGTCCAAACTCTGACGTAATCAGAACAGTAGTTTGAGGAAATGATTACGCATCAGAAAAGAATCCTGACCATCACAAATGTGTCTGAATGCCACAGCTGCTGCTGCTGCACAATCTTCTGATGTACCCATGCCTTGCATAAGAATTTTCATGACAGAGGACAATAGAGGCAATCCATCTGAGGCAGCATTAAGCCATTTTGAATATGCTCCAATAGTCAAGCACACTGAAAACATTTGCAACAAAACATCAAGTTAAAGACTCACATTCACGGACACATTGCTTGGTGAACTCACATTCACGGACACATTGCTTGGTGAAGTAGAAGGTGTTTAGAGCTAAATCTTAATCATATTTGAACTGATACGATTTCCCTCCCCCAAATAATAACACCAATAAACCCATTTCTGAAAAAGTCAAACAGAAAAAGCAAGAAAATAATAGTAAACCACTATAAAAGGCATAATACCTGTCTGCAGCAATTGGGGCTGATGGGTGAGTTCCAAAACCAAGGACATGATCTGTGCGGGGAAAAAAATTCAGCAGCCACTTCAAACCATCTAAACCAACAAAATCTTAGGGTTCCCATGAAGTTAATAAAAATGAGATTCACTACAAAAAGAAAAATCCCAGAACAAAAGACTGCAGTTGTTTTCCATAATGGTGCATGAGTAACAATTAGGCCAAAAACTAGATTTAACAGATTTATGCAACTCAAAAATACATAACTCCTATGATCAAAACAGCTGCTAATTACTGTCCATTCTATTAATTGAAGTCACAGGATAAAAACTGAAAGCAACGCCAAAGAACTTGACAGATTGCATAATTGAAATGAAAAAATCGGTGGCGTGAGGCTTATAAGGACATTTGACATCTCAGGAAAATTCATAATGTCAAGATTGAAGTAACAATGGCAAGGCCACATCAGCAAGCCAGTAAAACCCTCTACATCTAAGCTAGTAGGACTTCTAGTCATGTTTTGTGTCCACATGTGGGAACATATCTAGATTTCTGACCTACCATTGCTGGCTTGTAACTTTAATATACCATAATATATCCTCTTGTACATGTATCATTTATGAATCAATCCAGAACTTCACTGAAACCAGGAATTACAAAAAGCCCAAGCTCTGATGCTACACAAAGGGAACAGAGGAATGGATAAGGCCCTGTTTACATCCAGTAGACTTTCAATGCTTGAGATGTCTATGATTCTGACCAACTGAATTGATCAACCAGAAAGAGAAGTTGTCAGAAATAAGCTTTTCAATCAAAACAAGGATCTGCCTATCAAAATGATCTGCTGGGTTTGTTTATTCAAAGGGGCTTTAGAAGAAGTGGGTGAGGTAGATGATCTAGAATGAGATTAGCTTATATGTTAACATGATCTAGGTTTGTCTCTTTGTTATTTCTCATAGTGTTTAGGTGTTATTTTCCTTAATGGTCATTCATAGTTCATTTTATGTACTTTTCAGTTTCCTTCATAGGAGCTAAATTAATACGACATTATTTTTTAGTTTTTTTAGTTTTGGTCCATGAGCTCAACAAAATGATCCTGAAAGTTTTGGGAAAACTAGACAACCTGTATGTTAGCTTTCAAGGTGGTAGAAACCTTAAAATAGATAACCAAGTCAGCCAGTAACCTGCATTTGATAGGGATAATTCTAACATGATTGAAGCTAAAGAAGGATAAGGGAACTGGCTACTACCAGAACTGAAGTTCTGAGTCAATATGGAGAGCAAAGATAATAGTCTGCATGTTAGTCGACAATGGAAGATAAGATTAATGTTGACATCAACTTTTGTCAAGCCAGAATGGTTTAATAACTTATTAATGAATTCCAACCCTAAATTCTAAATTCCGACAAAACTGAACAATCCAAGCATCCAAGATTTACATTTTATATGTATTTTATCAAATAGTTGGCATATACTCAGACTATCCTACATTAATGGAGCTAATAACTGGTGGAACATCCATTTCCAGACCTTTGTACTAGCTAAAGGGAATCAGATCAAATCATTCCCACAGCGAGAAAAGAAACTTGATCCTAAAAGAAAGGATGCTTTGCCCAACTTTATTGCATGCTTTGCCCCACTTCATTCAAATAAACCTATTGCAAAGACGCAGGTGAAGCAGGTATTCGTTTCATTGTGTACACTAGCATTTTGTATAAATATTTCTCTTTTACATCCCCCAGACATCCTTTATCTCATTTATCTGTTCTAGATGCTCATGCCTTGTATGTTACAGTTCTTCACAACTGGCATTTCTCTGATGTCTATCCCTTTTTCTCTCCACATCTTATCTTTTTTCCCCCACAAATCTTGCACTTTCATTGATGCGAAATGCCCAAGCAATGCAGCTCTACGTAACAACTTTCAAGTCAAAACAAGTGCCGAACATGTATTTACAAAAGACTTTACCTTGGGCATCACTTCAGCTTCAGCAACTGAAACGTAACTTGATATAGCCCTGACGCAAAATAGAGCAGCTTCTGCTGGACGCCATTCATTGCATCCATTTCCCCAAAACGCTTGTGCCTTGAACAATGTGACATGATTTGGCATCATTAGAAAGAGGAAGGCAATCATTAAAGGATCTGGACCAATTAATGTGATTCAGAAGTCAAAGAACTTTCACAAAATTTGTGATCTAAAACAACCTGTTGCTCAAGTAAAATAAGCTGCCACTTATAAGAGATGAGAAAGCTGCAAAAGAACTTCCCAACAAGCACTAAAGTTACACACAACACCAGAACCATAAAATCCCAGTATTAATTCTCCAAAATATGCAATGATTTTAAGCATGTCACTGAGAGCTCTGTGATCTATTTACCTACCGAGGAACCCTCTTAATAAAGTAACTTGTGAAACCTTTGGTTAGTTAAGCACATTAATTTCTTAAAGGTTTACACATAAATCCTCAACATTGCCAAAGGCCAACTAGCAATATCATCTATGTTGTCAACAGGATAGTATTGATTTTACACCAAATAGTAGCTCTATCATTTAAGAGTTACGCTGATTCTTTTCTGTAAGGTAGAGAAAACTGATACTGCTTCCAAATACATAATACACACCTCAGCAAGCTTCGTGTAAAGAATCCTAAGAGTTGCATCACCACCAAGAACTGATGCTGCATCAATTAATACATCGGCAACAGCTGGCAATATCACTGGTCCTGTTAGTTGGTGTAAAACGCTAGAAGACTAATCTTCAAAAGTGTATGTATGTAAGCTCATTCATATGTAAGTCAAAATATACATGATAAGAAGAACAATCTTCAAAAGTGGCCACATACATGCCTACAAAATGTATAATCAATTCATAACTACAATTGGAGGGTACCTTTTTGATGCTGTTACAAATAAAAGACTATAAAATGTTATCGGAAATGAATAAAAGTTGTAATTAGATGATTTCTATCCTTTTAGCTGCTACAATCTGAAGGGAACAAGTATCTAACAATAACTGAACAAATGGCAACGTAGAATCAACAATTAGTTGAGCTTAATGAAGGACAACCAAAAAGTACAAATTTCCAAACAGTTCATCATTACCATATCTAGTGTGTTTAAATTCCTTGAGGTCTTCAATAGAGAGATTTTGATGATCTTGGGGATATTGGACTCGAAAACTAACCTGAAGCAACATTCAGAACTTGTTACGTTTTTTTATGAAACACTTAACGGAAAAGATAATTAACTGTTCGCTGAAACTAACGCATACAATATCTTCTATAGTCACAGACACGCCCGAAGAGAAAGATAAAGTATTTCGATCATTTCTTGCAGTAGGAAAATTTCTATTATCCTAAAATGAACCCAACATTAAATAGGCTCAATAGCAGTAAGATTAAGATATTAGCTACTGCATGACTTTGAGAGAAAGTGAAACACTATGAACAGTATATCCAGTATACAATACATAAGATAATCTCACTTCAGAAATTCAAGTGTCATCAGACTTAAAATTAGGGCTCTGAAAAACTTTTCAATTTTATGAACATATTGATCAGATCAAACGAATGCAATGAACTAGGGAACATATACAAACAAAACGAAAAGAAAGGGACGGTAAATGCACTGTCATTTAGTTATCTAGCCTGGTCTTAAGGGCATAAATCTATGCAGCATAGTCTAAAGGTTTCTGTGAAGTTACAAGTGGCATATTTCTGTACTCATAAAAAGAACTCACCAAGGATACAAGTGATCCATACGCTGGCTGGAAAACTTGAAGCCTTCTACTTCTCTCCGCTTCAAGCGATGCTTCAGTGCCAAATGAAGTATGGGAATCCCTGGTAGATTAGGACCACTCTATTCACCCATTTGCGAAAAAATGATCTCTTATAGTAACTGAGCTCCAGATGGATTTACCTGTTTGTCAGGATAACTTGAAGACTGTGCCAAAAATTAAAAGTCATGGAAGCAATATCATATTCTGGGTGTGAAGTAACTTCTAATAATGCATTCACTATCATTATCGCCTCATCAGAACCTGGAACAACAGAGGATGAAATGTTTTATACACTAATCACACAATAAATCATCATAAAACAGAAATCAAGTAGCTATGAGGAGCATTTTTTAAAATTTGGACATAAACTTTGAGCAGATTACTGATGGTTTAAGTACATACCCGTTGCAATCAGTTCAAAATATGAATCACCCATGCCAGCAAACAAACGAGCAATGGCCTTAAGATCTTCTTCATCCTAAGATAAAAATAAAAAGAACAGAAGTATTGTACCAAATCAGCATCGATTGAAAATGAAATCAAACACTATGGTAATGAAGATTGATTTCACTCGCATTAAAAAACACAGGTTAAAACAGCTAAGGGCAAGGAGGTATGCAGATTCTATATTTCCACTGGCATATGCTGTATGGGTATAATAACAATCCTTAGCAAACATGTCAGGATACTGGGGAATAATTCTTTCACATAGTATAATATTCTCTTTGCTATCAAGTTTAAATCTCAACGTGCCATTTGGTACTTGTATTCTGTGCACACATTTATCCCAACAAATATGTTTGTGCCATGGAGCAACAAAAATTGAGACTCATAAATTAGTTGTTGAACTCACCCAACAACTTTAGCTTTTCACAAATCTACACCTAGAATTTGTTAGCCATTACCAGATTGCTTTAGCACATCCATGCCTGGAAATGCAGATGGTTGTTATCAATATTGAAAATAGTTTATTCCCTTCAATGAAATAATAAAAAGAAAACATTGGATCTTTAATGAAACCATAATTGATTTTCTGCATCTCACATCCGTTAGTTATGAGTGCCAATTTATTGAGCTTAAGGTACTTGATAGAAAGTCAAAGTATAAACGAATATGCTTGAAATTTTGTCTTCATGGCAGTAATAATCCCCCAACCCAAGAAAATACAAAAACAAGTAGCAGAAATTTCAATGAAGCATAACATTGCTGGGCAAAACAAAAACTTTATCTTCATCCAGACTCATTATCATCATACATCTGTAAGTACCTTTGAAGGATCTCTAAGCTGCTCCTTGAGACTCATAACATGAGGTACAATTACTTGAATTAAGGGCATTTGTACAGAAATACCACCAGAGTTTGCTGCCGTAGTGTAGTGTGTCAATTCTGAAATGACTGCAAAAGATCAAAAGGAACTAATAAAAATGGAGAGGTAGAATTAGGACACAAGCACCCTTGTAAGTTCCCTTAGTATGGAAAAGCTAAAATGCCATCTACGCCAAGTTGGAAATAATAAAGAAGATATAACGGATATTAAACGAGACATTAACTTGAACAACATGATTTAAAAAAACTTTGAATAAATACATATATTCAACCAATGTTGTTTTAATTTTGGGGTGGGAAGGGAGGTGAAAGTGATGCGGGAAGATAAGCACACACATTCAACTTCTGGGATCTGCAACTATGTAATTCATGATAAGAAGTATGGCATTAATAGATGTCACAAAATCATATGTTACACCACCAAAGACAAACATAACTTGTACTGCTTTTGGTAACTTATAATGCATCAATTGTATTAACAACCATATCACAAGGAAAGCTTTTAGCATTTGACAACCTTCCTAGGTATAAAATTTTTAACACATCTCTAATTTTTCAGATATATCCCCTGTAGCTTCTCTTCTCTCTGAACTTTTTTCTACTAATCAAACTGTCACTTTCAGCAACATTCAAACTTAACTTTATTATCTACATAGATTTCAAAATATCAAGCTCTATTCTACACCTTGGCAATTGCACACGTAAGTAATTATCTCAGAAGCATAAGGTGGCATGACAGATGGTTCCTGAAATTAAGAAAAACTGTCACAGTACTAAAAGCACCAATGAGGTTCTTATATTTCATCAGCAGTACCATTTACAGCCGCCTCTGAGAGTAGGTCAGAATTCAAACTTGAAAGAGCTGTAAGAACCAATGGATGAGATGCAAGAATGGAACCAGGGATCCTGAAACCAATACAATTCAACATAAATACCAGGAAATCTGTTAGTGCCAAGTAAAATCACATATTACTGAGTAAAGTCAATCCAATCACATTGTAACATCAACCATTTCATAAGAGGTAACAAGAATGGGGAAGGGGGAATGGTCTGATTTGGACAATTGGTGAGTTTTTGGAAAGTTGAAAGAAAACAAAAAAGGCCATTTCCAATAAGCTACACATCACTGTATTTTAAAGAAATCAAAACCAATAAAGTTGCAAAAAATTGACTAATGACCACTTTGCCCATCATGTCTCAAATACTTCCAATTTTTTGAGGAAAAAAATCCGGTTCAATATACAGCAGACTCCAGGAGATTACGGCAGCATTTATTCTTTCTTTAAAAGTAAATAAGGCAGCTGTGTAACTAATCTGGCATTATTGGCATTCTCCATCCTCTACTTGCTACATTCAACTTTTTAGAAGAATTTTGTATCAGTAATGCCTCAAAGAACCGCTTCAGAACAATCAGGAATCACCAATTACTGTTTGCAACTTAAAATCTAAGTATCTTGCACTTCAGGAGAAAAATACTGCGTTGTCAACACTTCAATTAAAGGAGCTGCCTACCCAGGCCGTAATCGGAGCCAAGAAGCAAAAGCTTCGAGAACCTAAAAGGAAAGAAATTATCAAAGGCCCATGTTAGTTCAGTATATCAAGCAGTTGTATTACAGTATCAAGATCAACATTCATCTGAAAAGGAACAATTTCCACCTGTTCCTTAAGTTCATTAATTTTCAAACAAACTGTCAAAACATCAAGAGCAATATTCATCTGAGAAGTGAGCTCCTTTTCAAACTGGCGGCGTCTTTCTGGACGAGCAGCAATCTTGTAGTTGGATACTTCCTGATTATTAGCAAAAGAGAAAACAAAAGAAACTTCTAATTGATAATATGTTTTCTTTCGGTATCTACTTGGTGAAACAGATTATGTCAACTTTCAAAACTCATTATTTTTGAAAAAAAAAATTCAAAACTCATTAAGTAACAAGAGCTAAAAACCAACAAAGAAGACATGGCAAACCAACATAACCCTGAAAGGAAGGTGTACGACTTGCAAAGCTTAACCAAGAAGACATTTCTGTCACCAGCATAATGTTCAAATATAAAGAAAAACAACATTAGATGCAGGTAAGTCAGTTAATAGGTACACTTTTCTTTTATTAAAAATAAAATTTGTGTATGGAGATGAGATTGGCTAGTAAATTGGTGATAAGTTGTTAAAATACTTATGATGCTTATTAAAGAATCTAAACTTTTTGAGGACATAATCAATTCACACAATCAAAACCAATGAGAATGAAAGCTAAGAAGAGGATGACCCTAACACTAGAACTAAACTTTTATTAAAGTTCCTGAACTGGTAAAATGTAGAGACCCAAAAGACATCAAAGATCATCTTATATATACTCAATCCCAACAACTCATGGACATAACAGCATCACAGAGTTTGATCAAAAAATAGAACAGAAAGTGACTTTGTGAATGATATGACAAATATTTGCTCTTTTATCCAAAAAGGTCATTAACATTAATAGAGAAGATTGTGGCTTCATTGAAGTGTGAGGAGATCTAAAGATGGTCCTTTAAATACATTTCTACTAGATGAGTCAATTTTCTGCAGCAGCATGTTCCTTTCAGCTTTTTATTCACGAGAGTAAGAATTACCAAAGAATCAGATTTCTTTAAAGAGTTCATAAAGAGAAAAAACATATTTTACTTTGACCTAAACATTAATGCTTCCCATTTTCAGTATCTTCCTAACACTACAAATATGTGGCATGTAGCAAACAGAAAATCCATATACCTCAGGTAAAACAGTAAGTAGCTCCAAGAATCCTGGTACATACTCTGGATGAGAATTCATCTCATCCCGAAGCCAATTGACAATGCCACCATCTCCCCAATCTTCTGGCGGAACTTGTACAGCCAAGGCAGCCATAGCTATGCTAATCTACAAGTCAAAAATCAAATGCAATATCAACTAGGCAACAAAAGGTCTGGTTTAAAAAAGATATAGTTACAGTCACCACAAGCTATTGAAATGACTGCAGAAATTTTCAAATATACCTGAGTTCTTACTTTGGGTGGCCCCCTATGGAACTTTTTCAATAAGGTCTGCAGTCAAATTCCATAAACAGCATAAGACTGCAAGAAATTACATTATGCAGAAATCATAAAAACTCCTCTAATTCGTGAAGAATCAATTAAATAAATTATGTAAAAGCAGGTCAAAGGCATGTGGCCAATATATGATTTCATTCACAACCAAAATAACCAATGTAAAATTCTATGCAGTAGTCATAAAATCAAGAAAAAAAAAATATGTAATGAGTTATCAAGGAAAAAATTAATTCAATATCCTCATCTTTTCATCAGCTAAACAAATTTATCCAAGCTGATGTCCATGGAAATGCAATCGCTAATTCACCAATTGAAAATTTAATAGATCTAAATATCTCCAAGACACATTAGCTTCTTTGAAGTTGTATGCGTCACTTGATATTAACTCCCTCTTGAGACCCATCCTTAATCAACAAAATTATTGTACAGGACTAACATGGACACTAAAAAGGCGTGAATGAAAAGGATGGCTGTTCCTTTAAAGGGATAAGCATAGCGCATCACCCAATACAACAATGATTTAGATAACTCAGCAGCAGTTAATATCCAAACATTTTTTTCAATACATTAAGTAAACCAACAAAAACAGCCAGCGTTGAGAATGGAATGGTCAAAAATCTCCAATGAAAATGTCTTCCCAGTGAGTTAGATAACAATAACTACTACCCAAGTATTCAGATCAAATGAATGCACACATGACATCCAAAAATGGCTGCAATTCTACTACCAGAAAGAAACATTCATTCTTTCTGCTAATGGTCCCATACTGTTTTAGCAGAGGCAATACTTGGTAAAGAGTAAAATTATGCATGCACAACATTAGTAAAAACATTGAGTATCAAAAAAACAAAAAGTCAAGCTTTCTCAATAGTTAGAAGAGTGCGCAAAATCTCACATTCAAGGAAGTCCGCAATGGTCGAAAGGCTTCAGAAGGTAGCTCTTCAAAATCACGTTGTACCTAAGATTGGATCCAACATGGGAAAAATGTTAAAATCATTGACATATTAAAAAAAAATTAAAAGCAAGGGGAACAACAAGGAGAAGAGAGAGAGATAAAAAAGAAGAAGAAACCTCAAGCATCCAAAACACTGTAGTATTTGACACTTATCAACAAGTTCAAATATGCTGGCATTAAAAATTCAAAATTCTCACAGAATATTTAACAGAACTTTGAATATACCTTGCTTCTAAGTGTTTGAGAACAAAAGATTAAAGTTTCCAAGTTGCTAGAGGCATCATGAAGCAGATTGTCAGCTACCTGAAAATACCAGGAAAAAAGATCATGTCAACATTAGTAAAATTAAATGAACACGAACAAATATATATTGACAGCAGGGACCAAAGTAATACAGCTGTCATCAACAAGCATCTCACAGTACAATGGTTCAACTTGTAGAAGCACAAAAAACATTCAACAAATAATACTTGCAAAATCATCAGGAGAAATGGTTAAAGCTATGTCAAACTTTTTAAGAATGAAAAAAAGGAAATACTGCCACAATATCGAGTTGAAGGTGTAGACATATTGCACACTGCAGTTAAAGTTAGGATTAGATTCAACAAGAGATTATCAGGAAGTTGGTCTACATCAGAAAATAAATTGTAGTATTTGCAACTTTCCTCACAATCTAAATTGAACTTTCCCGCAATTTCAAGTTAAAGAGATGTATCTGCACATTTTTGGCAGTCCCAGGTAGAAGATATCTAACCCCAATAGTCATAAACAACTTCATTTAGCAAAAAAATAAACTAAAACTTGTAGAATTAAACAAAAATCAGATAACTTCATCAAGTTATAGGGAAAATGTCATGAGCAATGGTAATGGACATTCAACATTCAAGTAAAAATTGAACTTTGGAAACACAGAACTGATGTTCAAGGAGGAACATAAGAAGCAGAGACACGCGCGCGCACACATACACACATGAACGACTACTGCAAGTTCAAACAAAACCCTAACGCAATAACTGCCTCGATCAATGTGACTGAACATTAATAACCAATTTCAAAGAAATTCAACCCAGCGCATTCAAATTCTTTACCCAAACTAGAACTGAACGAAAATTTAATAGAGAGTTCAATCACGCAAAACCAAACAAGTGGACCAAAGTAATTACTTAGCTCACCAACCAATAAATCACTAGAAACAGAATCTTACAATACCTGCCAAGCATCAAGTGTCCGTTGAAAACCTTGAAGCCAGCGATCGGCCTCCCTTCGTACGGCGTCATCGGGATGATGATAGAGTGCGTTTAGGGCGTCTTTCACCGAATTCTGGAGCTCCATAGCTCCGATTCCAACAAACCGAACCGATTGCGATAAGAGAAGAGAGATGAAACAAACTCACAAAAAGATTTAACCTTGTCACTTCCTATATGTATTTGGTTTAGGCTTTTCTGGAGAGAGTTGAGTTTTCAGATAAATGGGGTTTTTGGCGCCCCCAATTCGTGTTCGAGAGACGACGGGTTTTTGGGATTTTTGATCAGAGATCGGTGAGTGAGATGTTTTGGACCGTCCGATTACGACTGTATTTTCAAAACTTGGTCAGTTTCTGGTCAATGAGATGACGAGACACGTGGCGTGTGATCAGGATTACGGTGGGCTCGTGGGCTCGTAAGGGCCCGCACAAGAGATAAACTAATATGGTCTTGCAATTTGATTTGTGGTGTTTTTTTTTTTGAAGGAATTTGTGGTGTTTTTAAATATAAAATTTACATAAATTAATATTTGATAATTTTATATTTTAACTTTAAATTAATATTGGAGCTTTTAGAGGGTGAGTAAGTACTTTTTATCTATCTCAAAAGCTTTTTTTAAGAAAAATAACTATTTGGCTCTAAAATAAAAAAGCACTTTTTTAATAGATATAGTTTTTTGGCAGCTAATATATGGCTTTTTAAAAAGCTCAAATTTGGAGCTTCTAAAAAAAATCGATTTTTCAGTAGATTTTTTAGATCAATTAATGAACTTATTTTTTGGTCTCTTTTACCCTTATATTTTACACATAATTACCACAATACCCACAAACCTATCTTCACGCTTATTTTAGGAATTATATAATATTATTTGGCTTTTTTATATGTTTTAATATTTATTTTTTATATTAGTTTGACTTATGTTATAATTCATATAAAAGATTTGATTAGATATATTTTCATTT
>JANZLH020000129.1:2142103-2152276 GCA_026770325.2 Erythroxylum fimbriatum | reverse complement strand
CGAAAGGTAATTGTGACTTGCCCCACTATCGATGAGGAACAAGATTGGAACTCCAACCAATTTGCCCTCAATTTTGACTCTTAGACTGGACAATCTCCCCATACTCAGCTACTTGACAAACCATCTCCCATGCCTCACCAATTTCGGTATCCTCCCTGTCCCCTATACCTGAAGGAAGCCCTTCTTCTTCGTCTTTCCCCTCCCAAATCAGTAATCGCAAATGCTTGTCGGGGCAGACATAGGTAGGACTATAGTGCTGCCCACATTTAAAACATATCCCTTTAGCTCTTCAGTCCATTAACTCCTAGTAAGAGAGGTTTCGGGTCCCTTTTTGTCGCCCCTCGACAGCCTTCTCCATGCCGGGTCTCCGTTCAGCTCCACCAATAGGTTGCGGCAGAGGTCAGGTTAGGTTGGGTCGTGTGCTGCTCCAGTTGCGACCACCCACGATCGGATTGGGAGGTCCGACTAGTGGAACACCCACGAGCCTCCAGCTCACCGTCGGGTTGGTAATCGTCGATGGAGCCAGTTTATGCTCCACCGCTCGTGTCGCAGAAATCATCCGATAACGGGAAGACGGATCCAAAGCTAAAACCTCCAACCTTATATCTTCTCGTAATCCCCCTAAGAAAAGACCCATGTACTGATCTTCGGGAAGAGGTGGTACCTGAGCCGTCAACATCTCAAACGTTTCCACGTATTCATCCACAGTGCCCTGCTGCGTCAACGTCTTCAACTGGGAAAAAGGATTCCCGATGAAATGATCGCCATACCGATCGAACAAAGCCCTTTCGAAGGTCTCCCAATCCAATTCAGGCTTCAATGCTAAGAGAACCTTGAACCAGTGCCATGTCATGCCTTCCATGCAAATCTGTGCCATCTGAACTCGAAGTTCTAGTGGGGTACCTAGATGGTGAAATACACGTCCGCACGAGAGACCCATCCTACCGGGTCGTCACCTTGGAATGGAGGGAGCTCTACCCGCTTTGCTTGGAGCGGATACTCTTCCGACGTCATGGAGGTGACACCGCTGCCTTCTACTGCCATCTATACCGACTTCCCACGCTCATCCGAGCTCGACCCAGTCTCCAGTGTTTGGTGTGCAGTTTGACGTTGGAATCCCTCTCACATTTCGGCGCGCATCGCCGCTAACGCCCTGGAAAGGTCGTCGGCACCTTTATGTAAGTTCCCTAGTTGGACCGTATGGTCCAGTAGCTTCGTCTCTACTGCTATCATACGAGCATCCATTGCTTCCCACTTCTGTGACGCCATTCTCGTGTGCATACACTGGGCTCTCAATGAAAGCATCAATGATAAGCAAATGGATGAGAATATAGGATTTTTTATTAATATTTAGCAATAGCCTTGTAGGAAAACTACAAGCACCAAAGCCACCAGCCAACAATGGCCCCTCAAGCTTTCAACTGAGACAATACAAGAGAAAGATACCCCCCTCTGTACTACCCCCATCCCCTTACATATTCTCCTCTCTCTCCTCTAACTAATTCTTGTCTAACCGTTAGCTGACTCATCATTCCCTACCTTAGTGATTCTCCTAGAATATGTTAACATGGGTTTGTGGCCCATGTTCGGTCCCTTCCCCCTCTTTCTCCTAGAGTAAGTCAATATGGGTTTATGACCCATATTGCTATCAATTCCACCTCCTGTGAAATCTGCCTTGTCCTCAAGGCAGAAAGAAGGGAACTGCTGTTGCAGTTGGACAGCAGCTGTCCAAGAAGCTTCTTCAATGGGTTTCCCCTTCCATAGCACAAGCCATTCGACAATTTGCTCCTGATTTTTCTGGACAGTTCGTTCAGCTAAGATTGCTTCAGGTGCAATAGGTTCGGTGGAGTCAACCTCTAGGCCTGAAGGAAGAGTGGGCCTGAAGGAAGAGTGGGCTCAGGCACATGTTTCCCGACCATCTTTTTAAGCTGTGAAATGTGAAATACCGGATGAACTCTGGAAGTGTCAAGAAGAGCTAGCTTGTAGGCCACAGTCCCAACCTTAGCTATCACTTGAAAGGTGCCATAAAATCGGGCTGAAAGTTTAGGACAAATTCGCCTAGCTATGGATGTTTGCCTGTGAGGTCTAAGCTTGACATAGACCCAATCTCCTACCTCCAATTGAACATCTCTGCGTTTAACATCAGCTGCAGATTTCATGACTTGTTGAGCCCTAGCAAGATGGAATTTAAGCTGCCTCAATGCCTCATCCCTATCAATCAACACACCATTCACAGCATCAATAAGTGACTCCCCAATGAGGAAGTGAGGAACTTTAGGGGGAGGTCGACCATACACCACCTCAAAAGGGGGTTGTGGCGGCTGCGGAGTGGAAAGGTGTTATACCAAAATTCGGCCCAAGAGAGCCAATTATGCCACTGTTTTTGGTTGCTCAGATACAAAACACCGGAGATAGGTCTCAAGACACCTATTGACCACCTCGTTTTGTCCATCCGTTTCCGGATAAGAGGTGCTCATTCGAAGAACCATTCCTTGCAACCTCCAAATTTCCCTCCAAAAATTACTAACAAAGATTGGATCCCTATCACTTACAATTGTCTTTGGGATGCCATGGAGTTTAACCAGGTACAGTCTTGGCGGTAAAAGGGTGTTTGAGAGGGACAAAGTGTGCATACTTCGATAATCTGTCCACTACTACCATAATGACCTCAAACCCTTGGCTTTTTGGCAAACTCGTTATAAAATCCATCAAAACGTCCTCCCAAACTGAATTGGGAATAGGAAGAGGTTGAAGTAACCCAGTTGGAGCGAGAGTTTGATACTTGTGTCTTTGGCATACTTCACACTCCTTCACAAACTACATAATTTTTTTTTCGTATTCCAACCCAATACAAACATCCAGCTATCCGTTTATAGGTTTTAGTAAACCCGAAATGACCTCCCGTGGGTGTAAAATGGAACTCTTGCAAGAAATCTGGAATTAGGGAGGAGGTTTGAGGCAACACCAACCTGTTTCCTTTGAAAAATAGCCCCCCTGACAAGTGGAACTCTACTTCTGCTGCAGAATGAGTTTGGAGTTTATGCAGAATGTCTGACAGCCATGGATCTCCTTGATATTCTTCTTGTAGCTTAGCATAATCGACCCAATTAGGTGATGAAACCAGATAGTGAAATTCTGGTGCCTCTGGTACACGTGATAAAGCATTTGCTGCCTTGTTTTCTAGTCCCGGCTTATAGAACACCTCAAATCGAAAGCCTGTCAACTTGGACAACCAATGGTGTTGCTCAGGGGTATTTAACCTCTGTTGTAGTAGATGCTTCAATGTTTTGTGGTCGGTGTACACCTTAATTGATCTCCCCAAAAGATAATGCCTCCAATGTTGTATGGCTAGCACTAAAGCCATAATCTCTTTCTCATACACTGATTTAGACATGGCAGTAGCAGATAGGGCCTTGCTAAAATAAGCAATAGGCCTATTGTCCTGCATAAGAACAGCCCCCAATCCAAAACCCGAAGCATCACACTCCACAATGAATTCCTTAGAAAAATCTGGTAGAGTGAGGACCGGAAAAGAAACTAGACAATTCTTCAACTCGTCAAAGGCCTTTTGAGCTTCAGGACCCCAAGAGAAGTTATCTTTCTTGGTGAGTTCAGTGAGGGGTCGAGTGATCTTCCCATAATCTTTGATAAATTTCCGGTAATACCCGGTGAGACCAAGAAACCCTCTCACCCCTGTCACATTCTTTGGTATAGGCCAATCTTCAACACTTTGGATCTTGATAGGATCCATTGCAACACCTTCAGCTGAAATAACATGCCCCAAATACTCAATGGATTGTTGTCCGAATAAGCATTTCTTCTTATTGGCAAAGAATTGATGTTCAATTAAGAGCTGTAAAGCTTGTTCCAAGTGTTTGAGGTGCTGCTGCCAACTTCTGCTATAGATCAAGATGTCATCGAAAAATACCAACACACTTTTCCTTAGAAGTGGTCTAAAAATCGAATTCATGATAGATTGAAATGTGGACGGGGCATTCATAAGTCCAAAAGGCATAACTAAGTATTCATAATGGCCTTCATGAGTCTGAAAGGTTGTTTTATGAATATCCTCAGTTTTGATTCGAATTTGGTGAAAACCGGACTTCAAATCAATCTTAGAGAAGTACTTGGAACCATGTAATTCATCAATAAGCTCATTGATAATAGCAATTTGAACTTATCAGGAATCATTACCTTGTTCGGGCACGATAATCTACACACATTCTCCATGAATTGTCCTTCTTTTTAACTAGAATCACTGGACTGGAAAAAGGGCTGGTGCTGTGTCGAATAGCACCTAATTCAAGCAATTCCCTGACTTGTTTTTCAATCTCATCCTTATGGTGATAGGCATACCTATAAGGACGTACACTTACTGGATTGGTTCCATTAAATAGAGTGATGGCGTGATCGTGACCTCGCGAAGGAGGAAGACCCTTCAGTTCTTGGAACACCAATTGGTTTGCTGCAACACTGAGGTTAATTCCTGAATTTGGGCTGGAATTAGGGTGGAACTAGTCTCCGAAACAAGCACACCAACCTCACCCCTTTGCTGTTCATTCTGGAATTCCATCGCAATGGAGTGAAGCATCCCTTGCAAGGCAGAAATTTGTTGGGGATGCTTCCAGCCTTGCCCTCTCAAGGTGACTACTTCCTTTCCCTGCTCAAATCCCCATTTCACTGTTTTCTGCTTAAAATCCACTCTTACCTCTCTCAAGGTTTCCAACCATTCTGAACCCAAAACCAGGTCTATGCCCCCTAATTGAAGAATATATGCATCAATCAATAGCTCCACATTTCCTACTAACACCACAAGTCCCTTACACCGACCTTGTAAGAAGCATTTAGTTCCATTCCCCAATTTCACCCCATAGGATTCGGTTGGAGTCACAGCCAAACCCAAAGTGGCCACTAAGTCTTGCGAAAGGTAATTGTGACTTGCCCCACTATCGATGAGGAACAAGATTGGAACTCCAACCAATTTGCCCTCAATTTTGAGAGTCTTAGACTGAACAATCTCCTCATATTCAGCTACTTGGCAAACTATCTCCCATGCCTCACCAATTTCGGTCTCCTCCCTGTCCCCTATACCTGAAGGAAGCCCTTCTTCTTCATCGTTTCCCTCCCAAATTAGTAATCGCAAATGCTTGTCGGGGCAGACATGGGTGGTACTATAGTGCTGTCCACATTTAAAACACAACCCTTTAGCCCTTTGGTCCATTAACTCCTGATAAGAGAGGTTTCGGGTCCCTTTTTGATGCCCTTCGACAACCCTCTCCATGTTAGGTCTCCGTTCAGATCCACCAGTGGGTTGTGCCTGAGGTTGGGTTACGTTGGGTCTCATGATGTCCCAGTTGTGACCACCCACGGTTGAGTTGGGAGGTCCGACTCGTGGAACTCCCACAGATCTCTAGCTCACTGTCAGCTTGGTGATCGCTGATGGAGCTAGTTTGCACTCCACCGCTTGCGCCGCAGCTATCATCCGGTAACGAGAAGAAGGATCCAAAGCTAAAACCTCCATCCTTATATCTTCTCGTAATCCCCCTAATAAGAGACCCATATACTGATCTTCGAAAAGAGGAAGAACCTGAGCCATCAACATCTCGAACGTTTCCACGTATTCGTCCACAGTATCCTACTGCGTCAACATCTTCAACTAGGAAAAAGGATTTCCGATGAAATGATCACCATACCGATCGAACAGAGCCCTTTTGAAGGTCTCGTAATCCAGTTCAGGCTTCGACGTTAAGAGAACCTTGAACCAGTGCCATAGTCATACCTTCCATAAAAATTTGTGCCAGCTGAACTTGAAGCTCCGGTGGGGTACCCTGGATGGTGAAGTACACTTCCGCACGAGAGACCCATCCTACCGGGTTGTCACTTTGGAATGGAGGGAGCTCTACCTGCTTTGCTCGGAGTTGATACACTTTCGACATCATGGAGGTGACGCCGCTGCCTTCTACTGCCATCTGTACCGACTTCCCATGTTCAACCGAGCTTGACCCAGCCTCTAGTGTTTGGTGGGTAGTCTGACGTTGGAATCCCTCTTGCATTTCGGCGTGCATCGCCGCTAACGCCTTGGAGAGGTCGTCGACACCTTTATGTAAGTTTCCCAATTGGACCGTATGGTCCAATAGCTTCGTCTCTACTGTGATCATACGAGCATCCATTGCTTCCTATTTATGTGACGCCATTCTCATTTGCATACACTGGGCCTCTCAATGAAAGCACTAATGATAAGCAAATGAATGAGAATATAGGATTTTATTAATACTTAGCAATAGCCCCGTAGGAAAACTACAAGCACCAAGTTACCAACCAACAATGGCCCCTCAAGCTTTCAACTGAGACAATACAAGAGAAAGATACCCCCTCTGTACTACCCCATCCCTTTATGTAATTCTCCTCTCTCTCTTCTAACTAATTCTTGTCTAACCGTTAGCTGACTCATCATTCCCTGCCTTAGTGATTTTTCTAGAATATGTTAGCATGGGTTTGTGGCCCATGTTCGATCCCTTCTCCCTCTTTCTCCTAGAATAAGTCAATATGGGTTTATAACCCATATTGCTATCAGGGTGAAAGTAGGTTCTTTATGTCTTTATAGAATTAGTTCATACAATTTGAGTAATGCAAATGCTTGATGTAATCTGAACATCGTTGGAAGTTGGTTTCGGTGAGATTTTCTATCATTGACTGAATTTTTGCGACTCCCTTTGCAGAACCTGATACTTGTAACACTCGATGGATCTTTATGTCCTACAATATCTTAAACATTCAGTTGACTATCTTCTGGGAATGTATCTGTTAATGAAGCACCACTTTCCTTTGCAATCAACTGGACATATTTGTTCTTTTCCCTCCATTGACCTTCTGTTTAGATGTTCCTACCCCCACATGACAGGTTTTAATAGTTACAACAATAATTTTTGGTGCTTCTACATTTTCACCACTTGCATCTTTCTATCATTTGTATTACCATAGGTTTTAGAGTTGGATGAGTGCTTAGAACTGTATTCATAAGCATCAATGGCGTATCAACTTAAGGCTCATGATTGATGTTTGTGTAGCGCCAGGAAGAGTTAAAGGAACAGAAGAATTAAATAAAAACGATGTTATATTTCACTAAAATCACCTCAACTATACTTACCATTTCTCCCATATGAACAAACTCTTGAACACTCACCCTGTATCTAGAAGGGAAAGGATCTGTTTTGTAACCTATCTATGACAAATTACAAACAAAAAACGTGTTTCTTTTTCTTTTCACTCAGTTTCTCTGATCTTTCCCTTTATTTCTGGAATTCTTCTTCTTCCCTACTTCACGATTCACTTGAAACTCTTGTTTACTTAAAATTCTTATAACAACTTAGTATCAGAGCAATTGAATCTCGGCTCAACTATTATAACCGAGAGTATGGGAGGTATAGAGCGATAGAGGATTAACGAAAATGTAAAATCAATTTTCCACTAGTTTGTCGAGAACGTAAACAAAGCAAGATACAGATGAGGGAAAAACCGATCGGTATTTCATTCCATGTACAAGTCTTTATATATAGAAAAAGATAAGCAAGTGTTGTAGTGTTGCTAAAAGAACTAAGTAATAAACTGCTAACTACAATAGTTACAGTAACTATTTACAACTAATTAAATATATATACTCTTCATACCCCCTCAAGTGGGACTTTGGCGAGCATCAAACAAAGCCAACTTGGAAAATAAGCTACGAAATAAGGATAATTTCGTGAACAAATCGGCAATATGAAGATGCGACGGAATATGAACTAGAACAATTAATCCTTGTTTGAATTGATTACGAACCACATGACAGTCAATGTTTGTGTGTTTAGTTCGTTCATGGAAGACAGGGTTAGAAGTGATATGAATGGCATATTTGCTATCACAGTGCAAAGTAATGGGCTTCTGTACCGGAACTTTCAACTTTTCTAGCAAATAAGTAATCCACATCAACTCACACACTGTTGAAGCCATAGATCTATACTCAGCTTCAGCAGAACTTCGAGAAACAGTATGTTGAGGCTTGGTCTTCCAGGAGATAGGACAATAGCTCAAATATATACAAAAACCAGTTAAAGACTTTCTGCTTATTTGGTAAGAAGCCCAGTGTGCATCAGAATAAGCAGTAAGTCTTAAATCATTGTTAGCTGGAAAAAATAATCCCAAAGAAGGAGCAGTCTTCAAATATTTCAAAACATAAAACACACGCTTCAGATGATTTTCTCTAGGCAGCTGCAAATACTGACTTAATTGCTGCACAACATAGGTAATATCAGGCCTAGTAAAGCCTAAATAAAGAAGCCTCCCAACTAAACTCCTGTATTTCCGAGGATCCTCAAGAAGAGGACTGTCATCACGTTCTAGGGTAGAACCCTTTGGAAAAGGAATTTTCTTGGGTTTAGCTGCCAAAAGACCTACTTCAGCTAATAAATCCAAGACATATTTTCTTTGATTAAGAAAAATGCCATTCGGAGTTCGAAAAACCTCTAATCCCAAGAAATATGTTGCTAAGCCCAAATCCTTAATTGTGAACCTCTCATCCAATGCCTGTTTCAAACAGTAAATGGCACCATCAGAACTCCCATTGATGAGTAAATCATCAATATAAACAAGTAACATAAAAAAAACAACCATTTTTTTCTAGAAAAAACAGGCAATGATCTTAAGGGGATTGAAGAAAACTAAAATCAAGCAGAAAACTAGTTAATGCAGTGTTCTATTATCTGGAAGCCTGCTTTAAACTATAAAGAGACCTTAGGAACTTGCAAACCTGACCCTCCTTTGCTGTTGTATAACCTTCAGGTGGGATCATGTAGACTTCCTTATCTAAAGATCCATGAAGAAAAGCATTGTTAACATTAATTTGATGTAGAGGCCAACCTTTTGCAGCTATGATAGCCATGAATAGTCTCACTATGACGACCTTTGCAACCGGAGAATAACTATCATAGTAATCTTCACCATACACTTGATTGTACCATTTTGCAACCAACCATGGTTTATGTTTGTCAAGAGTGCCATCAGATTTGAGCTTCAATTTGTAAACCCACTTACTCCCTGTGGCCTTCTTACCTTTAGGCAGATCAGTAAGTATCCAGGTTTTGTTTGTCTCCAGTGCTTGAAGTTCGGTGTTCATGGCATTAAACCATTATATAACTGCTTTTGCTTCTTTATAATTTTGTGGCTCCTTTATAACACTAACATGAGCTAAGAAATGAAGATAATCCGGAGGAAGTGTATTATTCCTACAAAAAGGAAAAGTAGCAGGCATGTATGGAGAAGTACATGTTATAGTGCTAAAAGCAGAAACATCATTGTGAACAATATAATCGGAAAGCCAAGATGGTCTTTTGAGGTTCCTGGTAGTTCTTCGGAGAGGGGCAACTTCACTTGAGGTGGGTAATACATCTACCACAGGTACTACTTCATTCATTGCAACTGGAGTTTCATCAGTAATCACAGGAAAAACATCGGTAAGTGAAGGAAGAGGATCATCTGTAGGACTTACATGAATAACATCTGGAAAATACGAAGTAGGATCAGCTATAGGGCACAATGGAATGGGAACTCCTGCATCAGAAGAAGGAATATCAATAAAAGGATATATGGTTTCATGAAACACACATCTTTGGAGGTATATAACTGCTGAGAAGAGGCATCATACACTTTATACCCTTTCTGACCAGAAACATATCCCAAAAAAAATACATTTTTTTATTCTGACATCAAACTTGTCCTTCTTAGGACTAGTATCTGTCACATAACATAAGCACCCAAATGCTCTCAAAGCATTATAATCTAGTGGTCTTCCAAGTAGCACCTCGTTTGGACTCTTTCAATTCAACACAGAAGATGGCAACTTATTTATCAGATAAGTAGCATGAAGTATAGCCTTGCCTCAGAAATTCTTAGGTAGATGAGCCTGTTGCAACAAACTTCTAGAAATCTGCAAAATATGTCTGTGTTTCCTCTCTACCCTTCCATTCTGTTGAGGACTATATACACTACAAGAAAAATAGAGTTTAGCGACGGAAATTACCGACAGAATTTATACATATTCCGTCAATAAGCTTAATTAGCGACGAAATTTACCGACGGATAACGGCGTCGGAGAAACGGCTGTCGGTAAATTTACCGACGGAAATGTTTTCCGTTGGT
>JANZLH020000129.1:1957905-1968591 GCA_026770325.2 Erythroxylum fimbriatum | reverse complement strand
CATCGGTAATAAAAGGAACTAATGTGGAGTTTATAGGCTTATGAGCTCTCCCACCCTTCAAGCTAGCTTTTGGGGTTAGTTCTCTCATAAGACCTATAACAGAAACATTGCAGAACACATCCAAAGACACCCAGTTTCTTTATTTTACAGTAAAAGCTTAGTGGAAAGGATGACTACCAGAACACATCAAAACATATGCCCAGTGCATCTCATGACAACCGTCAATGACAATCTAAAACAAGATTACACAGTCCTAAACAAAAACTCTTGCTGAAAGGTAAGAATAAACCTCTTTTCAACCATTAGAGAAAACCTAACCTCCCTCTATACAGCCCCAGTTCAGAGAAAGATGACTCCATAATCTAGACCAGGCACCAGTCAAAGTCCTTTACTAACCAATCTTGCCTGGAAATGTTCTTAGGCCCTAAACAAATAGTCACGTGGCACAAAAAGGTTTGGATTCCTAACAATTTTCCTAAGGCTTCCTTCATCCTGTGGTTGGCCATTAGACAGAGATGGAATACCAAGGATAGACTCAAATTCACATTCTCAGGCTCATCAACCTGCTCCTTGTGCACTTCAGACAACGGAACCATTAACCACTTATTGTTCTGCTGTCAATATGCTTCTGCACCTTGGTGTAAATTCCAAGTATTGTGGAATGTACAATGATAAACAGGACTGGGCACAAATCATTGACTGGGCTAGATGCAAAACCTTTGGCGACAAAGGAGACAAAACGAATTTTAGGATTTGGCTTCAGCTGCATTGTCTATGCACTATGAAGAGAGAGGAATATAAGATTATTTCAAAATGTAGACCTGATACGATACCTAATCCTAATAGATTTAAGTTTACTTATTCAAGAAGGGTAGACGTGGCAGATAAGAATTAGATATGGAATATTTGTTTTTTATTAACAAGTTTCAGTTGTGAAATAAGTGGGATACCCACTTTAACGATTAGAGTTAGTTCTAGAATAGAGTTAGTTTCAGATTTCGTTGCGGATTGTATCCTCTCTGTAATCTATTATAAAAAGGCTTATCAGCCTCATTAATAAGACACGATAATTTTCAGAGAGCTTATTCATATTGGAGATTCTCCTTCGGTCTTTTAGAAAGTATTGTGAGATACTTGCAGTCCTTTCTATTAGAATTTCCCTATTTCTTCTGTTGTGTTATTCTCTAATCCTGGTTCCTACCAGCACCAAGATATTCTTCTGTGCTCATACTTTCTCTTGGATCAGACAGATCATTATGGCCAAAGGAGTTGCAGCACAGAGATGGAACCTACAGCCTGTCCATGGATAACCCTCTGAGGGTGCTTGTTATCACTAACATGCTAAGGAAGCAGTCTCTCCTGCACTTCAACCTGCTCAGACTGCTTCCCATCAGCAGCTATTGTTTCTTGTTATGGCTGCATTTTGGCTAATTGGATATCCGCACCATTTTGGGTGTAACTTTAAGCATATGGAACATGCTTGGCTCTAGCCTTGGTCCCCTTTCAAGGGTTTATTTAGTAATTCATTTCAATTTCCCAAAAAAAAAAAAACCCTTCTTCTCAAGTACTTGTTGCAAACTTCTAGAAAGGACAAACTTTTGCACAATCACAACATTGCCAATGGTTGTTCCCAAATGGTGGTAACTACAAAAAACAAGAATACAAAAATCGAAGCATATTGTTTAATTTTCAGGTGCAAACAAAATAATTCGTTAACAAGAATATTGAGATATTATGTTGTGCACCAAGCATTAAGTCAAAAAAAATCTCAAAACTAGCACATTCACCAAGTGTGACCATATGACTGAAGCTTCTGGGTCTAAGAATAAAGAAAGCAACAAAACAGAAGTTTGATGGAGTAAAGAAAGTTAAAATTACTAAACATGAGAAGATGTCTTGGGTGGCCTCAAATTTTTGTCAAAAGGTTCAGTTACTTACTGACAATTTGGTTCTTATACCACTGATCAAATGACATTTATCATCTTTTTAGTAAGAATCAAATGATCCATTTGGCACCACGTGTTATACAAGGTAATCGTATGATTTAAGGCCAACTAGGTGGACAAAGGACAACATACAACAGGCTACGGGCAATAATTTCAAGCTATAGTGATACCTCAGTTCGGATGTCGCATAGAGCTTTCAAGATCAGCACACGAACTGCAGGATCAAGGGTCTTATATGCTTCTATCTCCAGTCTAAGACATAGAAACCATAAGAAGTTAGAAACACAAAAACAATCACATACTGGAGTACCACAACAATGTCAAGAGTGCTCACCCATGAGAAGCAATTATTGGAAGTTCCCCATCTGCAACCTGCAACCAAGTACCAAACACAACTTAGCATAATCATAATTAGAAAATTGAACAAGGTGAGGTTCAAATTTTCGTAGGGTCAATAGAAAAAAATGGATAACAACGAAAACAAGTGCAACAATTAAGTTACCCAATACCACCAGTCTCTTAATTTTCTGCACAAAACTGTAATCCAGGTATCTCGTGTAAGGGCCATTCGTGTAATTGGTGGAATTGCCTGCAGTGAACATAGACCAAACAGCAATGGAAAAAAGCATTTGCAATAGCAAAATAGAATTTATTCTGGCCTTTTAATATGTTGTACAACAAATCAAGATTGTCAAGCCCATGTAAATGATGAATTGGAAAATATATATTTCAAGGTTGGGGCCTTTGGGGAAGAGAGCTGGTATACTACAAGGTGAGATGCATACAAACCAAAGTCACAGTTACATTGATATTCCACATTGACTACTAGCAAGAGTGTAATAAGTCTTATGAGGCTTGGACAATTCTCCTCCCCTTAAGGTGTCTTTTGGGGTGAATTTAGGTCAGTTTTATCATGATATTAGAGTTACTCCTACTTTGATGTTGGGCTACTTGTAAATATCAAGTCTTGTAAACTTTAGGCACCTGATGTCTATTAGGGGTTGTGATAGCTATTCTTATATCATACATACTGACTAGGAGCAACAGCCCAATAAGCTTCTAAACTTGACAACAATCAGTAGTATGTAACGTTGTTGTTGGCATAGCATTGGCTAATCCACGAAATTTATCATCACATGATTAGTCAAGACAATATCCTGGTTGCTAATATCAATTAAAAGAATAACCATGGTTGAATTAGCAAAAAAGATGTAATAATTTTAAGTAAATGATAGTATTTTTCCAAGTTTTGAAACAAAACCTGTTCTAAGGAGGCTTTTTCATTAATGTCAAACACATGAAGGTTAAATTTTGTGTATATACATACATACATATATGATCAAATTTTTGTGAAGGATGGTGAGGCAAAGAATCATTCTTTTTGAGGAACCTATCTTGTTTGTTGTGATGGCATGCTATTCACACATATTATATTTTTATCCATTGTCATTCAGTGGACATGTTTTGGTTTAAATTATTGGAAAAAGAAAAAGTGGGTATGCCTCTCTGTAATGTAGAACGTCAACTGTACAGCTATGTAACCACTCAAATTTAATTAAGAAGTTTGACTCCCTAAATCAATATGGAGAACATTTTTAGGAAGGATCAAGCAAGCTGCAAGCCAACTTTGCAAAATCAAATTGTAGCTGCTTTACAAACAAAGGATGAAAAAGTTAAGTGCATTTACTGGTGTAAATCTAACTCTAAAAATCACCCTTTATGACAAAGCTTCCTTTTTGACCATTACTTTAACCTTTTTACAGAAGCAACTCAAAACCATTCAAATGCACAGATATTCTGAGTGCACGTTACAAAATAACTGTAGAAGAGCAAAAAGAGTAGAAATAAGCAATGGAAATGATGCCCCAGACCCACATAAGGATTGCAGAAACCAAGCAGTGGAATGAATGCTGTTTATCCCCATAAAACAGCAGATTTCTTGGTCAATAAAACATACCAATATCTTGCATTGAAACTACAAAACTACCAACACCAAAAGAATTTCTCTTCCAGAATGATAGTATTATGTGTCTCTTATTTGCATTTTTTCAATAAAAAAAAAGGACTTCTCAAATCTATCACTTAATATGTTAACTCACTTAGCTCTATTAAACCCCAAAAAAGTTTTGTTCAACTTAAAACTTCAGCATTTACTTGTTTGATGTCTATGCAGTAAAAGCTAATAGTTTACTACTACATATCTAAGCAAGATCGACATGTCATTTTCTGCATCCTTGATGACACATTTCAGTGACAACTTCACATCCAACAGTAAAAAAATCTCCATCCTATAATGTCCATTACAGGGGTCTGGCACTAAAATATAGTATCCGCGAAAAGGTCTGACAATCAGCAGCTAATGCATCCGACTGGCAAAAGGTAAACCAGGTTCATATTAGCATATCACTAACTCATAAATAAAATGAGCAGAATTAATCTATACTTCAATCCCCCTGTTAGCTATGGAACAAACAAAGATTATGAGTAGTGATTTCCGAAGATTATCAGCCTCTTTACATTTTCCTCAACATCTTTTTGAACTTAAAAAGCTTTCTGGTAAAGCTTTCCACAATAAACTCTAACAAAAACTAAAGAGACATGCAAATCCGCATCCAACATTTAGTTTCTGCACTTAACAAATCCATAATCCAAATTTCAACCAACCATCAACTAATTCACTTCCTTTGCACCAAAAAGTTAAAACTTCACACACGAATCACATCAAAGAATCAAATGCCTTCTCCATTACGGTACACTAAGCTTCCCAAAAGAACACATTACGAGAATGAGAACTATACTATTTGAAAACCATGTAATTACAGTTCAACAAGGTGGAAAGTAAAGCAAGGCACCAACCTTTAGTAAAGGCATGTGTATATCACCCAAAGTATCATTAGGTGTAAGTAAAGAAGTTTCAAACTCCTCGGCGGAGAACTCAACCTGTATATTCAACAAAGGCCTAAAAACCTACACCAAGAGGGGAAAAAAACAGTCAATCAGTTGAAATCTTAAGCCCTAAAACCCCAACAGAACAAAAACAAAAAACATACAATATTTTGCAGCTTTCAATCAAACAAAAAACGCTCACATGCAAGAAATTGAGTATTGAAGCTAACTCCCACATGGAGCGAAGGTTCCACCTCGGCAACTGAGCCGGCTCCGGTAGCCCAACCAGCTGCGTAATGATCTTGCCGCTGCTACCGCATTGCTCCTTTTGCGGCGACGATTCGTCGTTTCGCTGCTGCCGTTGTCGCTGCTCCTTCCGTTTCTGCTTCCTTTCGTTAGCTGCCTGCTGCTGCGCCGCGTAAAGCCTCGCCGAAGTTCGGATTGTACACGCGCGCGACAGCCGATTGGTCCTATTCGCCGGAGGAGTGGGAGCCGGCGCCGGAGCATTGCCGGCCTGTTGAGCGCTGTCAGCGGCGTCGTTTGGGGTAGTGGTAGCATCTTTGTCGCCGTCGACGGCGTCGTTTTGGGGGATCGGAGAAGGAGAAGATCCCTCTAGGGTCATGATTAGGGAGATCGGAGAGGGTCCTACGGCAGTTAATATGGGACTAAACGCAGAGGATCACAGGGTTAGAAGAAATCAATTAGAAATTAAAAAAAACAAACTGTTTTTGGAATTTGGAGTGAGAGACAGAGAAGAAGAAGTTAAAAAAGAGAGAGACGGGAGGAGCAGAAGCAAGCGGTTAGAGGTCCAACTCCAACTCCAATTCCATTTCCAATTCCAGCCATAATTAATTTCTCATGTAATTAGAATATGAGTCTTGTGTTTTTAATGTAGAAATTTGAAAATAGTATAGACCAAAACCAAAAGGAGTTGGAGAGAAAGGCAGACAGGGTTAGATTTTAGATGCAGAAGTTGGATTTTATTACTTTCAACCCCGGCGTTCTCGGGTCGGGGCTCAAGTTTGATATTCAATTCTTTTTTATAATAATAAACTATATTATAATTAATTAATCACATATTTTAAAATAATTTCAATATATTAGAATTACTTAAGGATCATTGTAACATCCAATCCGAAGTTTCACAATAAAATAAAACAAAATCTGAAGAGGTCTAATAAACCTAAGGATTTCAATTATGTAAACTCTTTAGAACTTTTGCAATTGCAAAATGAGGAGTGTATTTTGGATTAGGTATCAAAATACATGCGATACGCTTCTTCTTTTTTCATTATTATCCTGTCACATTTGTTCGTGGGTCTATCAAAAACAGCCTTTCTATTATATAGGGATAAGGCTGCGTAAACTCTCACTTCACTACGAAACTTTGAAATGTGATCACCACAACGAGGACGACTATTAAAACTTGAAGTTAGAACATTTACCAAGGAACATCAGAATTTGGAAAACAAGTAAACAGGTGAGTTATAGCAATGGTATGCCCATTCCCAGCTTGAATCGCTTCTACGTCAGTATGGTGTGGAAAAACAATATTGAATCCTCACATACTATTTATTTTGATGGGAAATAAAAGCAGTAAAAGGGCAGAAGAGAACAAAACAATCCTCACGTCAGGGCTGCATAAATGGCTTCCAAGCGATGCACGAGTGGTTGGACTGGGGGTCGAAACGGCTGTGACATTTTCTTTGGAGCAAGTGTAATTGCATCGACTTGGACGGACAACTCTATAAACGCCATCATTCCCAAGAATGAATACATCTTTGCGGTTGTCCTCTCCAAACGAGAATATGTAACCCAAAGCTGCCAGAGCAACCCCATTTCCTGGAACGGTGGTGCAGTCGAGAGGTGAGTCCTTTGCGCAACCGAAGGAAATTCTGCTGCTGGTGAAGTTGCCACTGTTCTCCGGGGTTTCTATTGCCGCCCATATAGCACCAGCATATAGATCTCCATACAAGTACCTGCAAAATATATTACTGGCTAGTAAGGTTCATGATAGAAGATGAAGTAGGCTGTAACTATATTCGGTAACCAATATGCATGAAATTCACATACCTTCCATACATGCATGGATCGGTCATGGATCGATAAACATAGCCCCCTGTTATTGCTGCTGATTTTTCCTTGTTATTTACTTCAGAATGGTTGTAACCCATTATCGGGAAGATTGTGTTTATGGAATTCGCAGATGTATTTCCTCCAGGAGATGATAAAGGAGTAAAAGCATAAGGTCCCTCGTAAGTACGCCAGCCGTAGTTTCCACCCTTGGTGATGAGATCCACCTCCTCATATAAGTCCTGAACAATGACAATATAAACTGGTTCAAAAAACTTCCAAGGTCTTTTGAATTTGAATTGTTATGCCATCTGCCTAGATTGTTGCTATAGAAGTCTCCCTTAAATGAACAATCTGCACTTCTCCACTATGCTGGTTTTCCAGAAAGATGACATTCTCATACCCTTTGGAACTTTGACTTCTCAAAAACAGGTGTCCAACTATGGAACCAGCAATGACTTAACCTGTCTAGCAGTAACTATGGCATACTATGATACAGTTCGTCCTTAAGATCAAGGGCAATTATATAATATTAGATGCTCAAGATGTGAGAAAAAGTTATAGGTTCAACCTCACCAACATCTGCACAGAAAAAGTAGGATGGCCTTTCTGCATCAAAACTACAGCGCCAAGGATTTTTCAAACCCAGAGCCCATATCTCTGGTTGCAAGCTGCTATCTTCACTAAATGGATTATCTTTGGGGATAGAATAATTTCCCCATAGACCAAGTTTATCAATTTCTTCAGCATCTGCAAATACATTGAAACAAACAAGTAGAATCATTAGAATTTGAGCAAGGAAATGCAGCTGAATGGAAAGAAGAGCCTGCCAGTATGCAATTCCCAAATGGTTTTTTTTTCAAGGAGAAATATATGCAGGCAATGTTATATTTAAGTAGAAAGATGACAAAGGATAAGTGATATGAAACGCAATAGACTGTTTTCAACAAAGCACAAGAAACTGTTCAAAGAAACTAACGGTGTGCTATTACCCACCTGGTATGTTATCAACATCCAGCCGCATAATCTTTCCAAGTAACGATTTCTTGTTTTGTGCAAAGTTATAAGGATCTCCATCACTACCCCCATCTCCCATCATGAAATATAAATACCCATCACTAGGGCCAAATAGAATTTGTCCTGCATGATTAGATGTAAATGGAAGGCCCATAGTGAATATCCTCCTTACTTCCAATGGCTTGGCAGTTGTTGCCTGCAAAAACATCAAACTTCAGGGAATATGCTTCAACTCGATAACGGTAAAGTCTTGTACTGACAGATATGCACGTACCAAAGAGGCTGTAGTTGCTGAGCCATTAACAGTGTACTCTGCAACAACAGCTTGATACTGACATGGTTGTGCTCCACTGTCAGGAGGCAACTTCGAAGGATCACAGTTTACTTCTGAATTACAAGAACATCTTCCAGAACAGCCAGGCCATTTAGCCTTATCACAATTAAATGATGCAAAGAATCTGCCATTTTGAGCGAACTCAGGATGAAATGCCATACCCATCATTCCAAATGCAGTATTTAGATAAACTTCATCCGTTAGATCAATGAATGGATTGGCCTCATCAATCTCTAGTGCTCTTCCTGAGTCTTGTTCAGGTATCGTCACCAACCATATCTTACCTGGTTGGTTAGAAAAAAATGCACGGTTGGATCCATCAGGATGAGCAATCATACTGAGATAAGTCCCGTTGCCAATTTTCTCAAGGCACAATCCACGTGGGGGACTTGGCGTTTCAGTGCTATTTAGTCTAACTGACTCACCCTCAAAACATACAGATCCGTCGATAGAAGCTCCACCAAATGCATCACAGAAATCAGTTTTTGACTGCCAGAGATCTGTCAGTTTGGAGGTATTGGATTTAAGGGGTAGTCCAGCTTGACCTTGTAATGATGGGGCGAAGGGAGAGTTCAAAACAGATGCATTTACACATGAATCCCACACCCTTGAGCAGAAGTTGTTTGCGGCTTGACTAGACTGTGATGAGTTGGTCGAAACAGTGGAATTGCAGAGAACAGGAACTGACCTGGGGGCAGAATTTATTGTAAACAATTCTGCTGAAAATGGATCGCATCTCTGTGTAAGTCAGAACCATAAAAATCAGAACAAAGTGGGACTTGGTGCCGCACTTCTAACTGAAATATGTTCTAGAATAGCTCCTGATCAAACTAGGAAGTCAAGACAAGCCTAACATCAGAACATACGAAGGGATATACAATTGTAACTGATTAAAACTTTTGGAAGCAAGTTAACTTCTCTCAACTACCAATTCACACACGTTTATGGTAATGCCATTAAACACTCAAATTATGCTGAAATCTAAAAGCTCAACTTGATGCTGGAAAATTAGCCATATAGAGTGCAGAATTCAAAGTCTTACTGAGCACAGGATTGATTTCAGAAGAGCAGCACAATCAGGACTAGAGATATTCATAGCTTGGAATTGCCTCTGCAACTGCAAGTCTTTTGTCGAATTACAGCACGTACTCCCATTGTAAGGACAAAAATTCAGAGTGGTATTCAAGTTTGAGGGTGCCCCTGTATCAATAAATACCAGAAAGAACATCCTTTGTCATGTAGTGAAATTCCTACTTAATCTGTTAGCAGAACACAAGGAAAGACGATAAAGGTAACATAAGGCAAAACCTACTTGAATCAGTACATAATGGAAGAGAAGATGAAAGATCAAGGAGTAACAGCACATTGAAGAACGAGAAGACAAAGACATGAAGTGCTTCCATGGCAGCAGTCAGGTGGACAAAACTGTCCTCTACAAAGAGCCCCCTTTTTATCTACTACAAGATCATGTGTGGAAGCAAATGTATGGTTTGACCAGAGAAGAGAAAGCAATTACTAGTACTTTGAACTCGAATGGGTTTTGAAAATTCTCCGTCAACAACCTGCTCTTATCGATAACCCTACGTTTGGTTACTGTCCCCGTCACCTGCGGCCCACTGTATGCGCTCTCCTTGCACCAAAATCTCCAAACAGCCAGCTTTCATAAAGCAAATCTTCTCTATGATCTCGTTTTCTATTTTCTTCTCTGTTTAACTTTAAATGCCAATCCTTATCGTATTCCAACATTATTAAAATTTCTCTCGCTCTCACAAGCCTTTGACTTTTGTCGTTTTCTGGCTCCACCTTCATGGATTAAATAAAGCCTGCAACTTTCAAACAAAGCTTGAAGCTTTAATGGGTAGGTTCACAAGTTGACTCTTCACGAATACTTAAATCAAGTTAATGGGTAGTTGAGAAAGAACCCACTTGTTTTTCCCCCATAATATCAAGTTGAACATTATCTCTGACCGGTTCAATCAACACAACCAAGTTGGCTCAGTGCTTAAAAAAACACATCACAAAGACAAACCAGGAAAGCATGGACATAATACTCGCAATCCAATTGTTCACGCATGAAAAACAACCGGCCTGGCTTGAGTTCATAATGCAAAGAATATGTTTTTAGAAAAGACATAAAACGGATGACATCAAAATTGGAAGGAAACATACAAAAGCTATGATGAGCGAAATGAGAGACACAAACCTAAAAAATGAGAGCTTCTAGATCTAAGACAGAAAAATAAGTCAAACAAATGCACGTCTTCAATGTTGGCCAACATTTTCCACTATAAAATTATGGAATAATTAACGTGCCAAGGTCTACCGCATTTAAAGGTGTTTATAGTAGGGTAATCTGACCCGTTCATAAATAACCTGAACCTGAACCTGAATGTCAGGTTCGGCAATTTCACGAACCTGAACCTGAACCTG
>JANZLH020000129.1:1840094-1853607 GCA_026770325.2 Erythroxylum fimbriatum | reverse complement strand
GTCTTTCGGACCTAAAAATTGCAAAATTCTATTAGATTAATTTACGAAAAATTTCAACTCAAATACACTTAGTAATTCAACATTATTCTCTTTTTCACTTTATTCTTAATTATAAAAATAATATCCTTATTAACCTAATCATCATAATTACTAAAATACCCTTAACTAATTAAAAGTCCTATTTTACCCTCATTCATTTCAATTAATACCAAAAATGCCCTTCTTGGAAGTAAATTCCAAATTTACCCTTCATTGTTTACATTTCCTATTTTACCCTTTCATGCAACTAAAATTTTCAAAAGATGTCATCTGCTTCGCCCTCTCCTCTTCTTTTATCATTTTCCATACACATTTTTTTCATTTTTATCCTTTCATGCAACTTCAGTTATTATCCCAAACAACCACAACATGTAAATCAACTATAAACTAGTGTAGGATGATCAAAAATCACAAAAATGACATAAAATGGCTGCTGGAAATTTACCTAAAGGTTAAGAGCTTTTGGGGTTGTTAATCTCCACAACTTTCTCCAAATTTTCTACAAAACAAGCACAATGGGGAAACTTATAAGAGATATGTCAAATGCAGGAGAAAAGGGGTGTTTTTAGACACACTTACCAGTTGGGAAATAAAGAGAAAAGATGAGAAAGAAGTTGTTTTCTTTGGTGTTTAATGTATTTTTCCAACAGATTACTTATCTTTACACTCCTCCTTTTAATGGTTTAATGGGTTGGGTTGTTGGGTTTGTTTTATTTTGCTTTGTGCGCTTTACATTATTAGACATAAGTTAAGTTTGAGAAGAGTTCTCAAAGTTGGAATGAAAATTGTATGCTTATTATGCAATAAAGTTATTAATTCCTACTGAAGATTTTGGTGACGAAGTTTGAGAAATATGCCAATTTCATACAAATGACAAAATGTTGTGACATTTTAAAATTGACTAATATATCCAAACTTTAAAGGCAATACATAAGATAGATTCCAACATCATAATAGCAAAATGTAATTAGTTGCATATATTATAGCTAAAAAGGTATAGTGTCTTTTTAAAGACATTTATTATAGTATGACAATAGTTGTCATTAAAAGAAGATACTTACTTGACCTTCTTGCTAACACAAGATATGATAAAGATCATATATATTTTCTAATTCATACTATTGAGTATTTGATACTAAATTTGAATTCAATATTATTATAATATCAATACATGATAAGAAATAGTTTGTTAAATAAAAGTAATTAATCTAAGTTTATACAAATTATTTGGATCAATTAGTTCTTTATTGAACTTGGTATATTTTCTTACATTGTTAAAACAATAATGTAATATAGAATATTAGAGTCATCAGGCATGTTAAAGCAACTAAAAATTTATTAAAGATTCAAGTATGTACTTTGGGAGTTTCTCTTGATTATGACAATAATTGAGATAAAATTTGTATGATTTAAGTAATTATTAAGAAAAAAGATTGTTGTATCCACAAAAAAAGATTGTTGGTGATACTTAAGCGATTAACTTAATGTAAGTGGGAGATTGTCAGTTTATGTCCTACAATTAATCATTTGGTTGCATATTTTATGACATAATTAATTAAAAGCATTATTTATCTTATGCATATTTGTTTAGTTAACTAATGTATAATGTTGAAGTCCATAGATAAATATATTTTGTAAATAAAATTATAATGAGGGCAATAATGTGATTTATATTATATTTATGTATTTTTTTTCTAAATTATTCCTAGTTATTACTATATTAAGACTAGACGTTAATAGCGGGAAAAGACTAGAACACATTATGTCTCTTCTTTATGAAAGGATGTATTTAATCTACGAAAGGAGGTATTTAATCTCATAGATTAAAGTATGGAGATACCCAAACAAAAATATAAGTGCTTATTGAAAAATAAGTTTACTAAACTAGCCTAATTAGAATGATCCCAAATGAAACATTACATGAGTGTCTATGTATTTCTTTATTACGATGGATGTATATTGATCCTTATACTTGATATTACTAAAGTATCTCATGTGAGAATTACAGTGTTCTCATGCTAGTTATAATACCTATAACCTTTTATAATAAGAGTAGTTTAGTCAGTGGTTGCTAGATATAATATGAACGGTAAGAAGATAATAAAGTAAGTCAATTAAGGATTCTTCACTTTAAAGTAATAAGGGATAATGATCTTTTGTTCTTAATTATTAGCAATTTAAGAAATTTTTTAGCAAAGTGAATTGACATTTAAGAAGAATGTTTTCAAATATCAATTATTAATAATAAGAATGAACATAATTGATTTTAAATAGAGTAGACACTAAATTTATGGTTTATGTCCAATTAAAACATTAAATGACGAAATGATGAAATTATACATTAATAGGTTGAGTTAAATCAGTTTGACTCATTTTAATTTATCTTTAATTTTTTAATCAAACAATTTATAATCATAAATCAAGATTGACGCCTAACAATATGTCATGACCACTTAAATATTAGAAATATCAAAGTGATTTAACTTAACCTAATTTATCTAATTCTAGTTATGAATTAGAATTGTAATTTATAATTATTACTAATATATTAGAAACTTAATGTGACATACATAAAGAGCAGTAAAAGAAAAAATAAATTTCATTTAAGTTGGGCTTGATTTAAAGTTAAAGAAGTTTAAGGATCAAATATAATATATTTAATGTTAACAAAATTAAATTATAATTATAATTAAGTTAAAATAATAATTTAAATTTAATTAAAAAGAAACTTGAAGGGTTTTTTATGAATTAAAGAAAGATACGTGAAAGTTAACACTTACATATGTCTTTTTTTAAAAAAAATATTTGAGTTATGTGAATAGTTTGTGGTTGACGGTTAGAGAAGAATTTCTTTTTACAAGAATTCGAATAACATACGTTTCAATTCTTTTTATTTATAATTTTAAAAATTAAAATTTTTTCATTGCGTTCATAATTCCCTCAAAATTTTGTTACTTCAATTTCCATGTAACTGTTTTGTTTTCCTTTTGACTAGACAGACAAGAAGAATGTCCTTTTGAAGAACATATACAACATAAAGAAAAATGTCATCAAGCAAGTGAATGGGAATCTTGATGGGCTTAAAATATACAGCAATACACAAAGCCACTAAGCACAGGAATAAACTTGGAATTAGGCACAGGTTCTTGCTACAATTTTGTAACATTGGCAAAAGGATCTCGTCTCCAAAAGCTTCCCGACCCCTTTGCTTTATTGCAGTTGGCCTGGCTGAGCTGTGAGACACAATGATAATGGTCACATACAAAAATGGCCTTTCTCTAAGCTTTATTGGCCTACCATTAACATGGCGTGCCAGGTTATTGAATTCCTTTTCGTCATGACACGATCAACTTAAATCTCGCTGTCGACTTCACCATCACACCTTGGACGTGTCTTCTCACTGACTAGTTTATCCATGATTGTTCTTTCTTTTATCCCCAGGTTCATCTTTTGTAGAGAGAAATGGAGACCAAAATGACTTTTAACTCGAATCTTTTTGAGATATTCCCCTTAACAGTTTGACCATATGAAGAAGTAATGTCGGACTATTGAACCTACAGCCTTGGAATTTGACAAAGTGGATGAAGGCATAACTTGTTTTAGTCAGAACTATCATTATCATTTGGACGCTGCCTAGTGCCAGCAAACGTTAACGTACTCTTGTGTTGCACGGCGGTGATCTGATGAATGTACAGTGGACTTTGCTGGTCACTTTGAAAGCAAATCTTACGGTTCCAACAAAATTTGACCCTCGTATTTAGGGACGGAGTCAGACTTAATTTTAAGGGAGCCGAAAATTTTAAAAGTAGGGTTTTTTTTTAAGAGGGGTCAGTTATATTTATAATTTTAAAAATTATAATTATATAGGTAATTTTTTTAAAAAAATTTTTTGGGCCCCCCTCCCATATACATAGCTCCATCCCTGCTCGTATTCATCGGATTGCATCAACGGCTAAGTTTTGAGTTTGAAAACACAAACACTGCTACGAATGTACTATGAACCTATGACAGAGGCTTTGTAATTGTAAATGAAGATAAGACTTTGGGTTCTATAGAGTACAAGCAGGAGCCTGAAATCCTGTGTTTAGACTGCGTTTTTAGTCAATATGATGACGTGGTCAACTTGGAGTGTCTTGTACTCTTGCACTATGTTTATACTATTTCTTATCCAGAAGGCGATGTCACCCTTAGAGAAAGGCTAGTCCTTGCCTACCCCAAAAACTAATATGGATGACTTTATGGTTATTGTTTCAAATGTCAATTCAATCATTTTCTCCTAATAAATACATTTCAATTTTTTAAAGAAGGCATGCTCAACTATCACCTTTACACAACCAAAAAAAAAAAAAAAAAACTCAAAACACAGAAGTCTAGTAAACTTATGTGTGTTGTATAACTATTTGCTTAAATCCATGAAAACTAGTGCAATAACTCGCATTATTGATCTTTGTATGTTTTCAACCCCCGTTAATTCCAATATTTAGGAAGGTGAAAAAGCATCCCTATATAAATTTTTTCATGTAATTTATTTTAGGCTATTTTAACATACAAGAGTTCTTGTTTTTTTATAGTTATAAGAGAGTCATCAATTATACACAATTATTTTTATAATTTATTTCACATTTATGTTATTCTATGACTACTGTGGTATACAAGGCTTTTCATTTTGTGAGTGTCATTAATTATGAACACCTTTTTCTTTGCATTCTACTTTCATGTAATTTATTCTAGAGCTATTTTAATGCACAAACTTCTCACTTTATGAGAATCGAAGGATCATTAATTGAACATATCCTTTCCTTTATATTTAAAAAAAACTATTTTACTAGATCCAATCCGAGACTTTCCAATCACACAGAAATAAAGTAAAATTTCTGCTTGCTGGCAAGGGAAGGTAAACTCAACCCTTTCCCTAACCTTAGTTTAGTTTTTTTTTTTTTCCTCATTCAACCAAACGGAGAACAATATGATTGTGGCCTATGGGTTCACTTTTGATAATGTTTGAAAAGGTGAAAAAGAAATGAGAAAGAAAACCAGTTCAGCATTGAAGTTGGTATTACTTAACAGTTAATAAAATATATTTGTAATTTAAACAGCTCTTGTTGATTTTTTAACAATTTTATTTACCCCAATCTTCTATCTATTATTAAATAAGAAAGTTTAACCCACTAAAAATACAAATAAAATGCAAAATGGACACATATTCAAAGAGCAGCCCAAAATTTTCAAAGTGGTCTGGGTCTGGGGTCAAATTCAGCTACCGTGTTGGTTAAGCCGGTGACCGCTCTGGACGACTTCGTGTCAGTGCTCAGGAACCTGAGCTTTGCAATAATTAAGCTTGATCAGACGGCTGAGATTGACTCATCTACTCTTAACCGGTCCATGTCAAGCGAGCCAAGTTATTGAGAAAAATAGAGTTGTGGACCAATCATCTACGTAGTTGGTAAAGTAAAATATTCATTAAACCAGTCCCACCCATATATTACCTTACGCTCTTTTTTTTCTTTTTTTTTGAAGAAATACCTTACGCTCTTAATATTTTATTGGCCATGACAAAAGCTAAAGTAATAAGTTTTTATAAAGAATAAAATACGATAAAATGAAAATAGGTTAAGAGTAAGCGTGTCCTTTTATACCTTATATATATTTTAAAAATATAAAAGACGTAGTTTTTTACAAAATTACGTTATTTTGTAACAGGCGGGAAATTTTGTCTTTCCTGCTGATTATATTATTTTTGTTTTTCATAATAACACGTAACTCATGTCATGAGTCACTCGACAAGACATGTTTTTCTCGTTTGGGTCAAGGAAAACAGTCGGCAAAGGTCATTTTTGTTAATTAACAAAAATGTGTCATTTTTATTAATTATACATTGAAAGATAGTTCGGAAAATAATTAATAAGTATATATCTCCTACCAAAATACCAAGGTCATTAAAAAATCAATTTCAACACAATCAGAATGATCTTCCATATTGATTCCCCTTAATAAAGTCCAGATTATTTTACCATTAATAATCATAAATAATAATAATAATAATTATAAATAACAGATAATAACACAGAATTTTCAAAACCCCCTCATTTTCTCAACTGAACCCCGCGTTCTCACTTCCTTCCCCCCTGTCTCCTACTTGCCTTTTCTCACGTACGATCACCGTCTCATTCAACAAAACCATCTTTAACACTGATCGGTTCCTCACCTTCTTTAAGGTTGTTGTGTGTGTGTGTGTTTGTGTTTTTTTTTTTTTTTTTGTTACATAAGACCAACAATGGGAAACTGTAACGCCTGTGTGAGAGCAGACGCCAACTCGGACTCCAAAACTCACCCAACAAACCAAACACGCAAGCAAAAGAAGTCCAAGGAACGAAAACCAAACCCGTATGCTAATGACCTGATTCGTTCTCCGGCGGCTCCGATCCGAGTTCTCAAGGACGTTGGCCCACTCAACCACCAGCCTCGGATCGGCGATAAGTACGTTCTCGGACGTGAGCTGGGTCGCGGCGAGTTTGGGATCACGTATCTGTGTACGGACCGTGAGAGTAAAGAAGCGCTCGCGTGCAAGTCCATTTCGAAGAGGAAGTTACGGACCGCCGTGGACATAGAGGACGTGAGGAGGGAGGTGGCGATCATGTCGACTTTGCCGGACCACCCTAACATAGTGAAGCTTAAAGCGACATATGAGGACTACGAGAACGTTCACTTGGTTATGGAGTTGTGTGAAGGTGGTGAGCTTTTTGATAGGATAGTGGCGAGAGGGCATTATAGTGAGAGAGCTGCGGCGAATATTGCGAGAACTATTGCAGATGTGGTGAGGATGTGCCACGAGAATGGGGTTATTCATAGAGACCTGAAACCTGAAAATTTTCTTTTTGCTAATAAGAAGGAGAATTCGGCTCTTAAGGCTATCGATTTTGGCCTGTCGGTTTTCTTCAAGCCAGGTGTGTACTTATAACCACGTCTCTGGGTTTGTGAGTTTAATTTAGAATTCTTTTACATGGACGTTACTTGTGTTTATGGAGACTAAATTATTATTTGCATCGTGTTTCGGGAGTTTTGATTTTAATTCGCGCGTCCTTTATATTGCTCTCGCCTCTCTGGTTCTTTGTATTCTGTCAGCTAGAGTTTCAAATTTATTGGTGATTTTTGCTTATTGGAGTCCGTTATATTGTTGTTCTTCTTCTTCATAGTCGTGTTTCTTCTTTTGGGTCTTTGTTTCTAAGTTCTGGCTTTGTGTAGCAGGGGAGAAGTTTTCGGAGATTGTTGGGAGTCCCTATTACATGGCACCTGAAGTCCTAAAACGGAATTACGGACCTGAGGTTGATGTGTGGAGTGCTGGTGTTATCCTGTACATTCTGTTGTGCGGTGTCCCTCCCTTTTGGGCAGGTATTCTCTTTAGTCCGCAATATTGTTGTCGATGTTAAAGTGTTCACAAGGAATTTGGCTTTTGAAGTTGTCTTCTTTTATTTATTGCGTCAGAGACTGAGCAGGGTGTTGCTCTTGCAATTTTGAGGGGGGTGATTGATTTTAAAAGGGAACCATGGCCTCAGATTTCAGATAGTGCAAAAAGTCTTGTTCGACAGATGTTAGAGCCGGATCCAAAGAAGCGCTTGACTGCTCAGCAGGTTCTTGGTAAGTCAGGATATGGTCTTGTTGTGAACGATTGTTTGTGAATTTGTTACTGGTGTCTTCGTTCGTAGTCCACATGTAGTTAAAGAAACCTTTTCCGTGCAGAAATTGAAATTAGAACTACTACATGATTGTTGCTGTTATGGAACCTAGAGCTCTGTTTAATGTAATATAGCTTAGCTCCTTATATCCCAGGGGTTGTAAGATTTAAATACGAAATATGATGTGTCCAGAATTAAAAATCTTGTTCTTTCCAGGATCAAGAGATGTAGTTCTTTGAAGGTTTTGTTTGTTTGGTTCTTGTCATTGTATGTGTGTGTTCTCAGAAGGTTTATCAACCAGTAGGGCTTGTCTTTCTAAAGAGGTGTCCCTGCATTTTGCTTTCTCTTTCTTTGCAGAGCATCCATGGCTACAAGATGCAAAGAAAGCATCAAATGTCCCATTAGGTGATATTGTGAGGTCAAGGCTCAAGCAGTTCTCAATGATGAATAGGTTCAAGAAGAAAGCATTGCGAGTAAGCATATCTGTTTTATTTATTATCTGCTTAAGTTCTGATGATAGTAACCTTATTATGCAGCTTTGTTAACAGTAAATTGATGTGTTTTTCACAATTTAATGCCACAGGTAATTGCAGAACACTTATCTATTGAAGAGGTTGAATTAATCAGAGATATGTTTACTTTGATGGATACTGATAATGATGGCAAAGTGTCATATGAGGAACTAAGGGCCGGTCTTCGAAAAGTTGGTTCTCAGTTGGCCGAACCTGAGATAAAGATGCTGATGGAAGTGGTAAAATCTAATATCACTTTCTATGTTTGCATTAAGTATTGGACACTCGATAATTTTGACTTGCATCATGTAGTTACTCTCTCCTGGTGCATTTTCACTAATTTAGGATCATTTCTGGTGCTGGATGGTAATACCTCGTTTAAGTAGTGAATTGCAAGATGAAGTCTAGATTTTCCAGTTACTGAAACTTGTATGTACTGGAAAATTCTCCTGGTACATTTTCACTAATTTAGGATCGTTTCTGGTGCTGGATAGTAATGCCTCGTGTAAGTAGTGAATTGCAAGATGAAGTCTAGATTTTCCAGTTACTGAAACTTGTATGTGTTGGAAAATTCTTGGGAGTTTTTAGTTGTTGATATTCTCCATTTTTCTTTAGAAAGGGTTGAGCATTTTCCACCAACACCAAGGTTATAATTAAGATCCTCAATTATTGTTTTTGGTTCACAAAGATGCCAACTTTTGCCTCTTACTGCAGTAGAATTTCCTTTGTCACTTGATACAAGGGTTGAAAATTTGATGACTTAAAGCATTTAGATGCAAACTGAGTTGCCTACGTACTTGCTACTTAAGAATTAAAAAACTATTGTTTGCCATGAAAATGGAAAGGCACTGTCTTCTCCTTGATCAAAATATGTAGGTATTGATGTAGGATACAACATTCTGTATTTGTAGTAGAGCTATTATGCTGGTTTTAACTGTTTGAGGGTTTCGTTGTGGAATTATTACCAATGATAAATCAATGGTTTCATTCAATGCTGTTATTTTTAAAGATATAATATTTACTAGTTCTTTTGCTGTTTGTTCTGAAGTTTGTTGAATGTTGATTTGTGCTTCTTGTTTAGGCTGATGTTGATGGGAATGGGATGCTCGACTATGGAGAATTTGTTGCAGTGACAATTCACTTGCAGAAGATGGAGAATGATGAGCATTTTCGCAGGGCTTTCATGTTTTTTGATAAGGATGGAAATGGTTATATTGAATTAGATGAGCTACGAGAGGCATTAGCGGATGAATCTGGTGAAACTGATAATCATGTGCTCAATGATATCATGCGTGAAGTTGACACTGACAAGGTATGAGCTTTTGAAAAGAATTGGAACTGTCAACAGAATAGTTGAAATCTGTCTCTTTTTTAATGTGTTCATCTGCTTCACATTCACTTTTCTGTCTGTTTTATTACACTCCAGGATGGGTGTATAAGTTATCAAGAGTTTGTTGCTATGATGAAAACCGGAACGGATTGGAGAAAGGCATCTAGGCAGTATTCAAGAGAGAGGTTCAAGAGCTTAAGCCTTAATTTGATGAAAGATGGTTCATTGCATCTCCATGATGCAGTTACTGGGCAATCTATTGCTGTCTAAACTTGAGGGATTCATACACTTTTTTTTCTTTTAATTCGATTGTGCTCGCTGAATATTTCTGTCCTATAATCGGCACATTCCATACACAAGGAATACCAGCTTCTGAAATTTCACTAGAATGCAAGATTTAGATGGTGGATTGAACATTGGTGAACTTCAGCTAGAAGAAGTTGATTGGCTTATCCTGCTAGAGCCTGGGTTTATCAAACTTCAGCAGCTGGTCTTGTGGTGGCATGTTATGGTAGTTTTGAAGTTAGTGTTAAGCGATTTCTTGTATATTTGTATCGCCAACTGAGTAATTTAGATGATTGTTTTGGTGCAGAAACAAAATTGTATCAATGTGATTTCTGAAGGCAATGCCAATGCCAAGGTTTATTAGATTCTCTTGAAGGTTCGTTGTCACTTGTACATGTGTCCACTTTGACTTTCTATATTACCTTTTCATTTCTTCCACTGTTGTGTTCTATTTTTCTTCAAGAGTTATTTTCTTCTAGAATTGCCTATTAACTGGTCAAACTTGGTTCTCCGCCAAACTTTCAATGCCAAAGGGTCCAGCCCAGTAGCCCTTGATGAACATCAGACAACAAGAGGCATGTACTGTTCGCCTAACCAAATCCCATTTTTAAAATTAAATTAAAATGTATGAACCTGCCACGTCATTATTAGCATTGCACGTGCCCGTCTACTTGGGGACTTATTACTTAAGCTTGATTTCTTGCTCACAGTTAAACCAACCAACTAACTAACCCAATAACTGTCAGAGAAACGCTACTCACATTCATCCTCCGCTCCGATCACCGAGCAGCCGCCGTAAGCTTACATACATCAACATTCCAATAAGGATATATATACATAGAATTGTGTGAAGATTACTACAAGATCCTCGAAGTGAATCGGAACGCCTCCAACGACGATCTGAAGAAGGCCTACGACCGACTCGTCAGTATGTGGCATCCGGATAATGTCCCGTCGACGTTGAGAAGAGAGGCGGAGGTTATGTTCAACCAAATTTCGGAAGCCTTCAGCGTGCTCAGCGATCCACAAAAACGCCAGAACTACGATCTCTTAGGCGAGGAGGTCTCGAAGACTGATCCTTTCCACTTTTCTTGGGAGGATGTTGACGAGGAATATTTTTCATTGGAGAACGCCGGAAGAGGGCAACGTGAGCGAGGGTGTGATAGGGATAGGGATAGGATAAAGGTGAAAAAGGCTGAGGCTGAGCATCAGTTACTGTGTAGCTTGGAGGAACTGTATCAAGGAGTCAAGAAGGAGATGACGATTTCAAGAGACATCCTTGACAATTCTTAGTACGTATGTTGTTTCTAATTAACTTTGTACTCTTTAGGATGGTTCTAAGTAAGTTTCCATACGGAAAAGAATCTATTTCTGTTTGCAAAAGTATACATTTTCTTGACGAGCAAAAAAGCATCAATTTGTTCAAGAAGTTCGCAGTTTATTGAGAAATTTACATCCATTGTGTGTGGAAAGATCTATTCTTGCATCTAATCAGTTAAGGAATATAGGAAGTTGGCTTTTGGGTTCTTGGTAGGACTCACTCTTGCTCTATCTCTTGTGAACAACGATTGGTCCTGAAGCGAGTTCGTTTACCTTTGTCAAAGAAGTTATAAACCTTTTTAAGCTGAAGAGAAGGGATTGAAGTGCCGGCTGCAAGTTTATTTGAAATTTGCACCTGAATTATCACGTTGACGTATTATCCAAATCTTTTCTTCCTGGCTTAGTTACATCAATAGCTAACTAAGCATCTTAAACTATCTTCTCCATGAACGATCAACAATTTGGAGTGATAACGTGAGGTTAAAGTTGACCTATCAACATATTATCTTGGTCTCCTAGTAGCTTGTACGTACCATGCTTTGCTCCTGAATTGATCTTTTAGGTGTACTTATTACTGTTGGAATTGATTTCTGGAAGATCAAAAAGGGTTGGAGAAGCAATTAGAGTGGCTCCAGGCCTGGTTTTAAGAAGGATGTAAAATAGCAACTCAGTACCTTAACAGCTTTGAATAATTAATTATACATTCTGTTTATGTAGGAAACAATAGGAAAAACATTTGTGCTCTAAAGAAAACGAAGATGTGGCCCGTTTAGCCTCGCCTTGCCTTTGCTTTCATGCAATAGATGGGCCATAATAAGTTGACCTGGTTATAACAGAAACGAGTTTGTGTGTCGAATCGAGTGATAAGATCAATCCAAAAATTTCGCCTTGTTGCATTGTGGTGCATCTATATGAAAAAAAGAACATTAGTAAAATGCTTTTCTCTTGATGTGATGTGATGAAGTTTGTAACTATCGGCGTCTGCCTTGGACTCGGTGTATATGAATAATTCTCTGCAGGGCTGTTCAGACTATTGAGGAAACACTGAAGATTGAGATAAAACCTGGATGGAAGCAGGGCTCAAAGATCACATTCCCTGAGAAGGGTAGCCTAGAACCTTCCGGTATTCCCACGGATCTCGTATATGTGATAGATGAGAAGCCACATGCTATATATAAGAGAGATGGTAATGATCTGCTAGTGAACCGGGAGATAACACTGGTGGAGGCCCTCACTGGTGCATGCATAGAGTTGACTACCCTGGATGGAAGAAACCTTGCGATCCCACTTACAGATATTGTGAAGCCAGGACATGAGATCATCGTGCCGAATGAAGGAATGCCAAATTCAAGTGAACCTGGAAAAAGGGGAAATCTGAGAATCAAGATTGACGTAGCTTACCCTTCAACTACACTTACTGCCAAACAGAAATCTGAGCTCAGAAGAATTTTTGACGGAGCTTCATATGGGGTATTTTCCTTGTGCAGTTGAATGCATGGTGTCTGCATGGTTGTTCTTTCGTAGAATGTATATGCTCTCGTCACCCTAGTTGTAGGTAGAGCTAGCATCTCTTCTCTTCTGGATGCTTTTCTACGTGGAAGAGATAATTTTCTTGTCGTACAAAAGCTGTCAAGCTTAGTGAATTTGTTTTTGTGTACAAACATGGTGAATTGATATATTCATTTTTCCTAACCGAAATTGAAGAAAATGAGGCACCAAACTGTAGCATGTTAAGTAAAATAATCTTTCAGAGGAGCCAGGAGTGGCGTGCACTTGATTTCTTTAATTTTGAAGAAAAATCAGAGAAGAGTTATAAATATTTAGAAAAAAAGAGAGACAAATGCAGAAGAAAAAATAGGATGGTTACGAGTTGATTTTTTTGTTGGGTCAAACTGACTTCACGATTAATAATTTTGATGAAAATTAAATAATAATAATATTAAAAAGTAAGACGAAGCGGAGACAAAAGTAAGACGGAGCGAAGAAATAAAAGTAAGACAAAGTGGAGAAACGAAACTAAGACGAAGCGGAAACTAAGACGAAGTGGAAACTAAGACGAAGTGGAAACTAACACTACAAGAAAAATACCCCTTTTGCGACGCTTTAAAAACGTCGCAAATTTAAAAAAAACGTCGTAGATACTTATTCATGACGTGTCTGAAGACGACACAAAAGATGTCGTTGAAGGGGGAGTAAGGAAACGGTTTTGTCGACGTTTTGTAGAAAACGTCGAGAAAGTTTAGGCCATTTGTCGACGTTTGGGAAAACGTCATAAAAGTGTTGGACCAATGGTGGTTGACAAATTGATTACTACTTATGTTTTGATAATAACAAATTATATAGAATTGGTTAAG
>JANZLH020000129.1:1774760-1785269 GCA_026770325.2 Erythroxylum fimbriatum | reverse complement strand
ACATTTGTGGATATCTCACTGTTAACTCTAAAGAAGTAAAACAATGGTATGATGCTCTCAAAACCTGACACATTAATGTGGGTGAGTATACGCATCATCCTTCCTTAGAAGAATTGCATATCAAAGACAAATCTAATGATTTGATTGTTGACACAAGTTAGAGATATTTAGCGTTGATTTGTTGTCTGGTATTTATTAAATTAACGAGATAGTTTTATACTACCTTCAAATTTGATAAGCAGGATAATTTTACTTTATGTAGTCCCAACGTGGTATAATATAGATCAATGGGTGTCAAATTAAACAACGCATCACTAAATTTAATTTGTCCTTAGGGTTGATAGATACATAATATGCTAATTCAACTCGATAAAAGAATCTGTAATGGACTATGGTGCTTTTAATTCTTCTAGAGTGTGGATAGCAATGTCTTCTAACTCCTTGATTTATCGTCTAAACAAATCTAAAGGTAGTGATCTTAATAAGCTTGAATGAGTTTATATGCAGTGATTCTTGGCTTTTAATTATTTTGAAAGGAAGGCCACAACATTTGTTTACACTAAAGTTGAGTTGTTTTTTATTTGGTGTACGTACACAAAGTATACGTCAATTTCAATGTTTGGTTGGCTACATAGTTTCACACAATTATCTTCTAATAAGAGTTTATGTCTTGGTTCCTTTATAACTCATCTAGTTATTAACCTCAATTTGTTTGACATGACTGACATTAATATACATGTAGCCTGCGAGATGAAACAGTTGGCCATGGCTTGTTTAAGTAGGATGAGGATACTCGAGCAACAAAGGAGAATATTATGTTTTATACCACGTGATCCCCTCATAAAGATTCATCATTGTCACAATAAGAAGATCGTGATGTTCCACCACTTCTGTCTCTTCTAGCTCCACGAATTCGACGAGAACTTCATTTTTAGTTGGAGAGGTTGGAATGTAAAAATGTTTAACTGGAGAAGCATTTGCATGCTCTTCTATAATTAATGAGGGTAACACCTCCATGTCCACTGACACGACAGTACATCTCGTTTTAGATGCTCATAATTCAAAGGAGTCATTCACTATATGCTTTATTTTATGTTGATTATTTTTGTGGCATATGAGCATCTTGTGCATATATTATGGACAATGTACGATTTAGATGTGGGGGAAGCGAGAATATATACCTTGATGAACTTTGCGATTTGTGCTTGAACTCATAAATACTATGATTCACATATTGATTATTTCTCATGATAGCCTCATAATTTTCTTATTATTGTTTAAAAATAATCCCTACGTTAGGATACATTTTTGGTTAAGAATTAATGCATGAGAGAGACAAGTATGATTAGCATTTTTCATTAAATTAGTTTAAGTATCTCATTGGTTTTGTTGAATGAAAGTGTACAAGACTTAATGCATTTTGACACCTATGTGAGATTTAAACCTAAGAGAATTCATCAAATTTATGCTTATACTTTTTTTTTGTATGTTATCAAACATGGCTTGTTTATGCTAGAATTTGATTTTGAATACATATGAGACTACATTTTTTTTATGAATTTGTGCATAAATATGATAAGGACACTTAGGCTAACCATTTTTTGACTTACGCAAGTCTACCTCACTTTTTATCTCTAGAAAACTGATTTGAGCCTTATCCTTTCTTTTCTTAAGTACTAAACTTGTTAAAAGCCAAATTTACACTCTTTTGTTGATGTCCTTAATAATTTTAAGATCCTAAATTGAAGAAATTGAATCAATCTTATTTGAATGGGATCTTGACTATTTCCAAGAGAAGTAAATTAGTTTATTCAAGTTGCATTGTTAGATTTTTCATTTTTTTTTAAGAATGGGGGAAAGTATAAAAAAAGAGAAATCTCCTCTTTAATGTTCTTGTTTTAAAAAATGAAAAAAACAAAAGAAAAGAAAAAATGATGAGGTGATTAAAAAGGATGCTATTTGAATCAAGTGAGTTTTGGACAAAATTGAATCAAAACTTTTGTGGATAAGTTTGTAAGATTTCCTTCAATTTATTAACCTAATTTTTTTTCTTTTTGTAATACCTTACCTAAGCCACATTATAACCCTTATTAAATCCCTTTGATTTATGCATTAGGTTCATTTATTTTCAATAGTGGATATTTGATTGTTTTGATTTGAGAACTTAATGAACCCCAAATACTTTGAGTGTATATAGTGAAATATATGAATAGGTGTTAAGTCTTGTCTCATTTGATTTTAATGGAACTGATGAGATGTTATGTTTTCATTCTAACATTGCGTCTTATGAGTGCTTGTTCTCTCAATTGTAAATTTATCTTAAACATGTAATGTCAATTAACTTTTGGGATGTTTCTCGATAACATGAAGGAAGATGAGAAGTTGTTATATGCTTAAGGACAAGCATAAGTCTGATATGGAAGAATTTGATAAGATGTTATTTGGTTACGTTAATTGGAATTATCTCATTTATTTTGGCTACATTTTGGTGTTTAAATACAAAAATTAATATTTGTTTTGTTTTAGGAAATGAAAAGAGAAGATTGCATCAAATTGGAGCATTATTGGTCAAAATCACGAATTTTGAAAAAAAAAAGGACAGATTAATGTAGTGGATAATATGAGATCACGCCTAATGACAAATTCACTCCAAAAGTTTAAATTCAAATAGGAAACTTATTTCCATCCCTATTATATAGGAATTTGTATTTGTTTTAGACATGAATCTTTACAAGATAGAAGAAGGCTAGGTTTCGAGTAAGAATAGAAGGGAAAAACACTTCCAACAACTTCTCTATTTTTCTATTTTCTTTTCATTGTAATTTTCTCGCAATCTTTCATCTTTTTATCATTTTTTTATGCTGGAATAAAAGTCATATGTTTAATATTGATAATCATTAATCTGATAAATTAATTTAATATTGATTATTTTATAGTCATCTATAAGTTAAGTGATTCGTACTTGTCATGACTAATTGGTATAAGTGGCAAATAGGTTATTTATGAATTTGCATATTTGACTTACGAGAAACAAGAAAACTAAATTGAATAGTTGTAGTTATATCAATTATTTAATTTAAGGTTTAGTATTTTTCACTAAGCTTATCGCTTTCATTTAATTGATATAGAATGCTATTATACCTAATCAATTTATGCTAAGTTTAGTTTCAATGTTGGGTTTGACCCAATTAATTTAGAAAAAAATGAGAGACTTATTATGGCCATTTCCCTTGGATGAAATATTTCCCCTGAATCGGAGTTAAGTAACATTGAATTTCTCACTTTAATATTTAGTATATTTATTTTGGTTCCTTATTAAATTTAGTTAATTATTTATTAATTGCAAACCCATATTTGGTTTGGACAATTGAAATTTAAAAACTAGTTTTTCAGTTCTCTTAGGATTTGACCTAGTTCATGATTATTATAAGAGTTTATAGAATTGGAATTAATTTTGAGGACTTTGACAACTCGATCAGTGAGTGTATCCTATTATTCAAGAAAATTAATCTCTTATCTTAAATTTCTTATTCTTGTCAGTTTGGGGACTTTTTGGTTGTCTATTATTTTATAGTTATAAAGGGGACATTTGAAACTATTTCCTATAGGTTAAGAATTTTTATCATTAAGAAAAAAAATCGCACTAGTTTTTTATTATAGGTAATCATTACCATCAAAGAAGGGTGCTCTATTAATATTTTGTCCCTTTTGGTTTGCTTATAATGTGCCCAAGTATTCAATTATGATCTTTACTATAGGATTTTATTTCAAATACTAGCTTAGTAGACCTATTATGATACCACTTATTAGTCTCTAATGCATCCAAAAGGGGCAAAAATTAGGTATTGATAAAATTTTAATGAAATATTTACTAATTTGTTGTATTTATAAGCATAATTTATAAAAATATGAATATATGATATAAAATAATAAATTTTAACAACATACTTAAGAAATAATGTGAAAGGGTAAGGGAAGAGAAATGCAAAACAATTTTATGGTGGTTTAACAAACAACCTTTACTTACAACCACTCTCAATACTCTTCTTAGATTTCCACTATAACTTTTCTTTACAACAAGAATAACCTTTGTATAATCTTTTCTTAGAAAAGAGGAATCCTTATATAATCTTCCTTAACAATAAAGAGGAACTTCAATGCCACTTAGAACACCTCCAATTATAATAGACAAAACCCAATAGAAACTTATAACTCAAAATATCTAACTTTATCACTTTGAAAAAAGTAAAGAGACTTACTCACTCGAATATTAGATAATGAATGCCCAAATGCTTAGAAGATCTAAAAACTAGTTGTTATGACAACTAGTTTGAACACAATAGTCATCACTAGGTCATAATGATTGACCGACAACTAGTTTGAACACATTAGTCAATCACAAGGTCATAATGGATGACCAATATGCATTTAATGGAGAATATTCACTATATGCATATTGGTCGACCAATGTGTCACTTGGAGAGACATTGATTAAACATATCACTAAACCGGTTGACCAATGTGTTGATAATTAGCCTTGCTATAGTTTTAACTTATATTGGTTTACCATTAACCTATATTGGTCTATTAATCCCTTTAAAGACTTAAAATGCTCAATTTGACTTGTTTAATAAAATTTTAATTAAAAAACCTTCAAAATATCTCCTAAAGAGTGTTTAAAAGATCAAAAGGTTTTTATTTAAAAACAAAAGTTGTAATACCTCTTGATGAGTAAGACGCATATAATAAAGTAAGATAAAATGTTTATATATGGTGAGCCTGCAAGATTACCAAATTAACAAAATGAGATTACAATTAACATTATAAAATATATAATGACTTTGATATGCCTTGATTTTCTTTTATTCTTTACTTGATCTTCACTTTGAAGGTTGCAAATTTTAACTTTTCTTTATCATCTACATAAACTATCTTCTCGATTTATGATTACATCTCATTCTTATATTACTTCTCATTAGTAGTACTTTGTTTTGGTTTCATCAACATATTATTTAGAATCTCCTATTGTTAAATATAAAAATTAGATGCATAATATAATTAAATAATTATCAAGCAAATTTTGATTTTTTTGAATGCTGGGAAACTGAATTCGTCAGGTGATAATACTTAGAATTGACTTGAATGATTCTATTAGAAATTAAATCTGCATGTGATATTTTTTATTTCTTACATGGATATCTTCTTTGATTTTAAACTTTTAGAACATGACTTTCAACTTTTTAATATTACATTTAATGATGATTTTGAGCCAAATTTCCTACCCTTTTATAATTTAATCTATTAATTACTAAGCCCTTTTGAGCCTTATATTAAATTTATGCTTTTTTTAGAGAACCTTGAGCCTTACAGAAAAACAAGTATTTATTCCCCAATTCATGTTTAGTAGAGCTTTTACGTACAATTTGATGTGGTTTTTGAGAATATGATATAAGGAAATAAGTGCAGGGAAGATGCCGAAGTGTATGAAAATGTTGTTGGCATGGAATTTTGTGATTGAAAAAGAATGGAGGAAAAAGGGTAAGTGCAAGAATATGAGGATTTAGTGGAAGAATCGATCCTTTATTGTATTTATAGATTAATTTATTATTGCTTTACTAGTTGTGAATATTTTTGTTTTACTTATATGTTTCCTTTGATAAACTACTTAACTTTTTTCCCATTCCAAACCTATTCGAAGTCCTTTTAATTTTTATGTATATATATATATAAATAATGGAGATTAGATTATTTTTAAGCTTACGGTAAGTTCACTTTCATAAGAATAAGATGACAGTACTTCACCTAAATTTCAAAGACTTGTGTGGATGAGTAACTCCTTGTGAGCAAATTGTCAAATAGAAGTATTTTGAGCTTAATAAAGGAGGTAAAATAGTGTTTGTTCTATTTATTTGTATAGTGATTTACCTAAGAAGTATTATGTGTTCAGCTTTTGCAATGCAATTGAGACTTGAGTTTGTATATCTTGTGTGATAAATTATGATGTTAGCTAATGTGTATAGGTTGATGTTTGTGAGAATCATTGTAGTAAACTCTCATGAGAATATATGTTAGCCCTGGATTTTTTTTAGATAAGCATGATTCGGTTAATTTTGGAGTATTGCTAGATTAATTTGTGTTGGAATTAATTAGCATACTAATGTGAGTAAGATGTTATGATGTAGGTAAATTGATTTAAGTGTTAAGGTGAACAGTTTGTATAAGGGGTATAGCTGGAAGATCACTTAAGTTGGACAAACTTAAAGGATAGAAAGAAGACTTGGCTTGTGTGGGAAGAAGAAGAAACGAAAATTTGGAGTAAAAGAGGGAGAAAGTGTCGTGGAAAGGAAAGAGAGGAGAGAAAGAAGGCTTAGCTAGGTTTTGAAATTTCATGGTCTTAAGGGGTGATTTTGAAGTTTGTCCAAGAAGAAAAGAGTAAGAGGAGGTTTAGAGCTTTCATTTGAGCCAAGAAACAAAGTGATTGGTGAAGATTCAAGATAAGTGTATGTTTAATCTTTTGGATTTTGAAAGGGGTTTTGGTTCAAAGATCTTAGGAAATGCATGGGTTTGAGTCATCTAGGATCAATTTCATGCATTGAGTTCTTTGGGTTTGTCAATTTGAATGTCTAATGATTTGGGATTTTTGTACAATGTTGAAGGAAATCAAGAGAGGGAAGAAGAGCAAGAGGAGAGGCACATTTGAGCAACTTTTCAAACAAGGGAACTAAAGTGGGTGACATTTTTATGATTGAGTTAATGAGCCATAAAAGTCTTTCAAAATAAATGGAACTTAACGATTTTTCAACTACCCTATAAAGGTGCATTTATTGTTTTTCTAAATGCTTGAGAATGTGATATATGTGATTGGTTGTGAATTGTGGGAATAACTTCTAATTACATCATGATTGTTGTAATTGTGGCTTTTGAATGAGTTGAGAAATGGTTTATGCTTGATATATGAATGTGGTTGGTAATTTGGGAAATGTTGATGGTTTATGCTTGATATATGAATTTGGTTGGTGAATTATTGATGGAAATGCATATAAAATGTGTCATGTGCATGACAAACAAGTCTAGGAAATGTGCCATTATAGGCAGTATGATTTCAAGATGTGAAATGCATGATTATATGGGTTTGTGGTGGTCCCCTTAAGTAAGTCAAGTTCACTTGTCTATAGGCTTCTCCCGCCTGCCTGCTAGTGGCATGGAGCTCCCTCGCGGACTCCCATAAGTTCACGGCTACACAGGACCATTAAGTGGAAATGTGTAGTACGTTCTGTTTTGGATCCACCCAAACCATTTCTGGTGTGCTTATGTGGTTGTGATTTGTGATTAGTTCTGAGGCATTCTTTATGCTTGATATGATGGATTGCTTGATAAGTTTTGAAGTTAGATACTATTTGTTACATGCAAATTTTAGTTATGAAAATGAATAATTTAAGGGTTTTTGCTTGTTTCTCGTTATAAAACTGTTACCCACGAGCCGTCGAACTCACCCCCCTTTTCCTCCACGTCCACAGGAAATGAGTAGGATAATGAGTGACCGAATCGAGGTTAAGGCATCACTCCCGATTGCATTTTTGCTTTTGAAGCTAGATTTTGTAAAACAATGCTTTAGTTGCATTTTGAGAAATTGTATTTTTCGTCATGTTTGTATTTTGGGATTATGTTGTAAGGTGGCTCGAAATGCCCATTAAAGCGTTGTAAAACTCTTCTTTTGATATGAATGTAATATTTATACATTATGGTTACCTATGGCATTTCATGTTTTTGCATTTCAAAATCTTAAGTTTTCTTGTGGGTAGGAATTTGTGATATGAATTTGAGAGGAATTCTGCACTAATCTAGGGTGAATTTGACCAAGTTGTCTTCATAAAAGTTGTAGTTCGTCCTTTTATCTTTCCAACGATATAAAGTTTGCGATGTTTCGATGTCGGAGTTGAGGGATATGACTGTTTGAGTAGGGGATGTAGTGCAGGAATTGTCACCCGAAGGTTACACGGCCAGACCATGTGAAATCACACGGGCCGTGTTTTTCTAGAGCGGGAGTGCCATTTTCACACAAAGGTTACACGGCATGACCGTGTGAAATCACACGATCCGTGTAAGAATCACACGAGCAGTGTAAAAATCACACGGACCGTGTGATTTCAGTGTAAACGCTCCATTCTCACCTGAAGGTTACACTGCCAGCCCGTGTTAGTTTACACGGACCGTGTTTTTGACCCCCAAAACTATAGAATCTCAATTTTTGGTCTTCATGAAAGATTTATCCCTAGATGGCTTCCTTCTAACCATCCAAAAACAAAGTCAATCAAACATCTATAGTGAGACTTATGGCATTTGCGCCAAAGTATGTTCAATCAGAGTAAGGACATGAACATGTTGGGTTCGTTTGATCATAACTTCTTCGTCCGACCTCCGATTGAGGTAATTCTTGAGGCATTAGATTCCTAACACATTGTTTTACCTTCCCATAAAAATTTATAGCCGTTGGTTTCGAATTCAAAAAGATTGATTGGAAGGAAGTGAAGGGTTGGTTGGGAGAGCATGATGGGGCATGATTATACTTTGGTTTGTGAAGCATATATTTATCTATAAAACTCCGATTCAGCTAGTTCTTGCTCCAAAATAAACTAGAGACTAAGGGCTACTAGTTTGAAGAGTCAATTGTGATTCTTGTGTTTTTGTGATTTCGTGGTGTGGGCTTGCCTTTGTAGCTTAAGATATTATGAGATTGATGAGAAATCGGTGATGGCCAATTAAGGTGCATTGGCGTAACCCTACGAGGAAAACCACTCACATTTTATGGTTCAGGATAGTTGGGCTTCGAAAGCGGGGCCCAAGAATATAACTTTTCCACTAGGGACACCTAAGGGTTTAAAAGCTTGTAGCATATTGCTAAATGTTAATGTACACCTGTAAAAGAGGAATTATTCTTACTTTCATTTGTTTAGTTCAAGTTTATAGTTAGGTTTTATCTGCTTAAGGACAACCAATGAGTTAGGTGTGAGACAATTTGATAGAACGGTATTTTACATGTTATTTGGGGTTAATTTAATTAGCATTTGGCATATATATATATATATAGATTTTATTATTTTTAATGTTTAGTTTATTATCTTGTAGGTGATGAAGTTTAGGACTAATCACGAGATTAGTTGTAAATTTCTTCATAATTCTCTAATCAATAATATTTTGGAGTCATTTAAAAGGTAAAAATGGAAAAATAACTTTATACAAAACTTCAGGAGTTAATTCTAACTTAAATATGTCAAAAAGTGGAGAAGTTGGAGGAGTAAATCATAATAGGCATCGTACTTATTGATGTAATAGGTGCTTGTCTTTCAGAAAGAAGTTAAGAAACAAAACAAGACTGATTCTGAAGTTGATCCTAGATTTACTTGTCATTTATTTACAAGGTGAAACATTACAAAATCGGTGTTTGTTATACAATGTGTCAGGTACTAGATACATCTTAAATCATGAAGCATAAAAGTTTTTGAATAAGACTAGCATCAATGATGATGTTAGTCTAGCACTGGTTCCCAGACCTAGTTTATAAGGATTAGTGATTCTTCAAATTTAACTCATCTAGAACTCTATATGTAAATACATGTATTATAATTAACTTAGGGGACTTCTAGTTAACTGAGAGTAGCATTATGGCCCAGGTTGAGTCTGGCCTAGTGCAGCTTGAATTCAATAATTTCAACCTAATTTGACCAAGCTTTATACCAGGCTTAGTATTTTTAAAAAAGTTTTTGGATTTCATGTTGAGATCAGGCTCAAGCCCTTTGGCCCAACCTAGCCTGAGTAAAAAATTTCATGTTTAAATAAGATGCCACATGATGCCATTTTTGCTAGCCAAATGACATTATTTCACATCCTAGACATTAGAGTCACTATGTCTATATGAAACAACATCATTTGAAAATGAAATTGTGTGGAATCACTTAAACAAGACTAAATCAAGAATGGAGTTGAAAAGGATAAATGTGAATATTGTTAGATGTTGGCTAAGAGTTCTAAAGGTGGAACCTATCATTTGAAGAGAAATGTTGGGACCCGATTTTGGAACCGGACCCTAACCGAAAAAACGAACGAAAAAGCGGAAAGCAAACGGAAAGACTAAAAATGAAAAGCCCAACATTGGGAGCCCCTGGGTTGATACCATTCGGCACCCGCGGGACAGAGGGTACGAAGGACATCGTCCCAGGGGTAGTCATTTATGAGGGTGGCATAGTGGCAGCGCCGGGTAGGTCTCGGCGCAAAAGGGAAAACTGTAGAAATGCAAATGGCGCCATTGAAAAAAAAAGGGGTGTTCTGTTTATATAAGTGTTATATGTATGTGCAAGTGTTAAGATTTTCAGTTCAATTGTTGGCATCAGTTCTATAATTAGTGCATGTGTTCATACTATTCTTTCTTTCACTCCATCCATTCATTTAGCCTTCCGCACATTACAACCCTGAAAGTCCTCTTGATCTTCGAAATGATAGTTCTTGTAGTGG
>JANZLH020000129.1:1616674-1650965 GCA_026770325.2 Erythroxylum fimbriatum | reverse complement strand
TTCGACCCTATTCACCACTTTACTCGTTTAAGTGTTCTAGAGTAGGAATTTATTTTTGCTGGTTTGACACGCCACCATTTGCCACCGGTGAGGAAAATTGAATTTGCTATGGACCTGATTCCAGGTACCGCACCAATTTTCATACCACCATATAGAATGACTCTAGCTGAGCTGAAAGAGCTCAAGAAACATTTGGAGGAACTATTAGAGAAGGGATATATACGGCCGAGTTCAACACTTTGGGGAGCGCCTGCTCTATTTGTTAAGAAGAAGGATGGAACATGGTAGATGTATATTGATTATCGGAGACTCAACAAGGTGATCATTAAAAACAAGTACCCTCTGCTACGAATCAATGATCTGTTTGATCAGTTGCAGGGATCAAGGGTCTTTTCAAATATTGATCTCAGGTCAGGTTATCATTAGCTTAGAATCAGGGAGTCTGATGTGAACAAAACCGCCTTCAGGACACGTTATGGGCATTATGAGTTTCTGGTCATGCGCTTCAGATTGACCAATGTTCCGGCTGCATTCATGGATCTTATGAATAGGGTCTTCAAGGAGTATCTGGATCGGTTTTTCATAGTGTTTATCGATGACATTCTGGTCTATTCCAAGAGTGAAAGGGAACATGAGAAACACCTCAGGATAGTGTTGCAGACATTAAGGGAGAAGGAACTTTATGCCAAACTCAACAAATGTGAATTCTAGCTCCACGAAGTGATTTTCCTTGGATATGTGATTTCTAAAGATGGGGTATATGTTGATCCGAGGAAGGTTGAAGCAGTGGTGAACTGGCATGCACCAAAGATAGTGACAAAAGTGAGGAGTTTTTTAGGTCTGGCAGGTTATTATAGGAGGTTTGTGGAAGGATTCTCCATGATAGCTGCTCAACTGACCAAGTTATTGAGGAAGAATCAAACGTTTATCTGGAGTAATGAATGTCAAAAAAGCTTTGAGGATCTCAAGCATAGATTGACAAGTGCTCCAATTTTGACTTTGCCTATGGGAGATGAAGGTTATATAGTTTACAGTGATGCTTTGAGAAAGGGTTTGGGTTGTTTGTTGATGTAGGGAGACAGGGTGATAGCTTATGCTTCGCGGCAACTGAAACCATATGAGTTGAATTATCCGACTCATGATCTGGAACTGGCATCAGTAATTTTTGCCTTGAAAATTTGGAGACATTATTTGTATGGGGTTCAGACAAGGATTTTTATGGATCACAAAATTCTCAAGTATTTATTGAGTCAGAAAGAACTGAATTTGAGACAGAGAAGGTGGTTAGAGTTGTTAAAGGATTATGACCTGTTGATTGAATATCATCCAGGAAAGGCGAATGCGGTGGCGGATGCCTTAAGTAGAAAATCTTCTATAGCTCACATTCAGACCATTTATTTGTCGTTATTGGAAGAGATGGCTAAGCTTAACATAAGCTTGAAACAGGAGGAACCAATTGCATTCTTGCTAACTTCAGAGTAAGACCAATACTCAGGGAGAAAGTTAAGGAGTTACAGGCATAATATACAAAATTGAACAAGCTCCGAGAATAAAATAAAATGGCAAGAAGCCTGAAGTGGTAGTGAGGGACGATGGACTCATGACTGTAGGAAACAGACTTTTTATTCCAAATGTTAAATAAGTGAAGGATGAGATACTCAATGAGGCACACAATACGCCTTATGCTATGCACCCAGGTAGCACCAGGATGTACAGGGATTTGATAGAGCATTTCGAGTGGAAAGGCATGAAGAGAGATGTAGCAGAATATGTAAGCAAATGTCTAGTGTGTCAACAAGTCAAAGCTGAACACTAGGCACCTTCTGGCAAATTAAAGCCATTATCCATTATTGAGTGGAAATGGCAACAAGTAATTATAGAGTTTCTGATGGGTTTGCCCAAGACTAGTAGGAAGCATGATGCCATATGGGTTATTGTTGAGCATTTGCCAAAGTCAGCTCATTTTCTGGCAATTAAACAGACTGATTCTCTGCATGTGCTAGTAGAGAAGTATATTGATGAGATGGTAAGATTACATGGGATTCTAGATTCCATAGTTTCTGACAAGGATTCTCGGTTTACTTTGAGATTCTGGGGAAGCTTACAAGAGGCTCTAGGAATCAAGTTGAATTTTAGCACTGCTTTTCATCCCCAGACAGATAGTCAATCTAAGAGGACCATTCCGACCCTTGAGGGAATGCTCAGGTCATGTGTGATGGATTTCAAAGGAGCTTGGGATGAGCATTTGCCACTGGTCAAATTTGCTTACAATAATTCGTACCATTCGAGCATTCAGATAGCTCCTTAAAAGCACTGTATGGAAGGAAGTGTAGAACTCCTATATGCTGGGATGATGAAGGAGAAAGGAAATTGATAGGGCCAGAGTTATTGTAGACGACAGTTGACAAAGTCAATTTAGTCAAGCAGCGGCTTAAGGCAATTTAAGATAGAATGAAGAGCTACATTGATGCACATCATAAGGAGATGGAGTACGAAGTGGGTGAAAAATTTCTTTTTTAAGACATCTCCTTCGAAAGGAGTCATGAGATTTGATAAGAAAGGCAAGTTGAGTCCGAGATATGTGGGTCCCTATGAGATTGTTGAGAGGATTGGACCGCTAGCCTATAGGTTGGCGTTGTCACCAGAATTGTCACATATACATGATGTCTTTCATGTTTCCATGTTGAGGAGATATATATCGAATCCATCCCACATCATTCAGACCACTGAGGTTCAGTTGAGAGATGATTTGAGTTATGAGGAGATTTCAGTGCAGATTTTGGACACCAAGGAAAAGGTCCCCAAGAACAAGATAGTTCAACTGGTCAAAGTCCTATAGAGAAACCATTCTGTGGAAGAGGCCACGTGGGAGCCTTTGGAAGCCATGAAAGAGAAGTATCCATAACTCTTCAATGACTCAGGTAAGAATTTCGAGGACGAAATTTTTTAAGAGGGAGACAAATGTTGGCCCCCGAATTTTTTGTATTAATGAATAAGCATGATTTAAATTAATTTGGAGGTCTTGATAGGTTAATTATTTTCGGAGTAATTAGCATGTTAATGTTAATAGGATTTACTACTTTGGTAGGTTAGAATTAATGTGGTAAGAGTTTGTAAAGGCAAATTTGGCAAGTCACTTAAATTGTAAAGTCTTAAGGCATTAAAGGAAGGGTAAATTGGACATTTTAGATTCATTGAAGGTATAAAAGGAAGAAGAAATTGTTGTCTTGCATTTGAAGAAGAGAGAAAACGTGAGTGAGGGGTGAAGAAGAGAGCTATGAAAAAGAGAGAAAAGAGAAAGAAGAGAAAATATGATAGGTTTCACTTTTTCTTATCCTTCAAGAGAGATTTTGAGGGTATTCAAGAAGGAAAAAGTAGAGAGGAAGAGAACAGTTTCCATTAGAGCCAAGAAACTCATTGTTTGGTGAAGATTTAAGGTAAGTTTGATTTTAATCCTTTGGATTTATGAAAGGTTTTAGTTCAAAGAGCTTAGGAAATGCATGAGTTTAAGTATTTTAGGATCAATTTTAGTGAATGTACTTCGTGGGTTTTTGAATCGGAATCCCTATTGAATTGGGATTTTTGCCAATGTTGAAAAAATCAAGAGAAGCAAGAGGAGTAAGAGGAGAGGCACATTTGAGCAAGTTTTCAAGCAAGGAAATTAAGGTGGGTTACATTTTTATAATTAAATTATAGGCTATTAATGTTTTCTTTCAAATGACGGAAAATAAATGATTTCAATTATTTTATGAATGTGTAATTATTGCTCTTTGAATGCTTTGAGAAGGTGTTATATGTTTGGTATGTGATTACTGTGTTGATGATTTATGAAACGAATGTGAAAATGATTCTTGAAAAGATACTTTGTTTATGAAAGCAAGTTTCAAAAATGTGTCATTTTGGGCAACAAGTTTATAAGTTATGAAATACATGTTATGTGGGTTTGGTTCGGTCCATTTTATATGTCAAGTGTACTTCAACTAAAGGCTTCTCCCACCTGCCCGCTAGTAGTATGAAGCTCCTTCAAGGACTCTCTCATGTTTACGACTACACGAAATTACTATGTGAGATTGTGTTAGTTCATTCTGTTCACGACTACACAGGACATTATATGAAAATGTATTAATATAATTCAATAACTACTACATAGTAGTTATTGAATTATATTAGTAGTTATTGAATTATATTAATACACTGAAAGCATAATTAACTTCAATTTAATTTAATCGATGCATCATAATTCAGACGTGAAAAATAAATAAAAAAACAGATAAAATTGGCAATAACATTTTTGGGGTTTAGGGGTTTGGTGCCGACAGGTGGGGAGCTTCTCTTTTTCTCTCTCGCGTAGTTCTCTTTGTCTCTCAAGTCAGACGGCAGTTCGTCATGGCCAACCACTTCTTGTCTCTTGTATAGAACCTGATCTGTCAGTACCTTACACTCCGCAGCTACTATCCTAGGAAGACCTTAAAAGCTAAAATTAAATGACCCCACCACAAAAAGTATGGATAGTATTTAATAATAAACCCAAAAATAATAATATTAAAAAAACGAATAATAATAATAATAATAATAATAATAATAATAATAATAATAATAAAAAGGACAAAGCCAAAACTAATTAGAAACTCAAATAAAAGGAAAATAATAGTACTAATAAAAATACGAATAATAGTAATAATACTTATACTAATAAGAAAAACAGTAATACAACAAAAACTACATATTAGAAAATTCAAGAAATAATTAAAGAGTATTAAAAGAAATAAAGTAATATTTAGGATAAATATTATTTAACAAAAATATATTAAATTACTGAAACTTAATTAACCTTAAAACATTAGTGTAATAGCCTGGGTTCCAAAACTTACTGAGGGTATAGAATCTTAGACTATTGAGTCATATCATTTGAGAATTTATGAAGCGCATTTCATTCACAAGCATAATATTTGCATACACACATAAATCATGATTTAGTAAACACTGTCAAGATTGTATGTGCACTTAATTGACATATTTTGGGGCATGAAAGGTTTAACATAATCATGATGTGAATTGTTTATTGCTTATGTCTTGAATTTTGGTTTGGTGGATTATAATTAGTAAATTTGGAATTGTTACAATTGGAAAATTGATGAATTAAAATGTGCATTTACTTTAGGAAAAATGTCAAATTGACACATGGAAATTTATGATTACTAAGCCTATGAAATAAGTTACACATGGCAGTAGAATTGAGTGACATTTGGCAAATGAAATTAAGTGACAAATGGATACAGTGATTGAGTGACAAATGGCCTAGGATATTGGTGACATTTGGCAGCTTATATATGGGACAAATGGAATGCATGCATAGGTGACAAATGTCATTATGAAATGGTGACACCTAGCACCTAGTGAGTTAAGCTACTGTAGGGATAGTTTCTGTTGGGTTCATTCTTCTTTCCTTTCCTCTGACCACCGAAACACCATACCCTCACATCCCTGTGTTTTGCTTAAGTTTGTATCCAATTTCCACATCAAAAATCCATGCTTTTACCCTTCACAAGATAGTTATAGAACTAGAACATTGTTGTTTTTGCTATTGTCTTTTATCCTTGCTGAAAACCCATCCAATTCCCACCTTGTACTTAAGATGATCTTGCATGCATATAAGGCAAAGTAGACTTAATGAATTAAGGTGGAACTTGAGCTAACAAGTAAGTAAAGTATTAAGCTTTGTGGCATGATGTAATAGAAAGTTTATGATGATTCAATTGGGATGGATTGCATATAATGTTAATGATGAAGTGTGCTGGAAAATGATACATGAATTGGATACTTTTCTGTTTTGTTTTTGATGCATGAGAACTGTAGATTTTAGGTTGCTTTATGGATGATTTAGATTGAGATTTGAAGTTTAAATGAAGGTGAATTTCTAAAGAAAGGTGCTAGTGAAGTGTTCTTGAATTTCAAAAAAAAAACTAGGACTATACATATGATGAGATTAAGTGAATGAAAGTTTCTTTCTTTTTTGTATGCATGAAAGATAAATAGTTTATGATCTGCAAATTGAATGATTTTGAGTTGTAAATGGAGATGAATTTGATGAGGAATTAAAGTATAATTAAGGTATACTTGAGGTATAATTAATGGACTGTTATGAAGGTGTTTTGAATTTGGTATGAAGGTGTTAGAATATGAAAAATTAAGGGAAATTGGATGGTACAATTCAGGGCACTCATTCCACGATCGTGGGAAGGTCCCCCATGATTGTGGGCAATGCTTTGAAATTAAAATTTTCTGTTTTGGGTAATTGTTGAACCACATGAGGATAAGTCACTTTACTTTGGTGCATTTGGATTTGATTGGGGCTTGAAATGAACTTAGATAGTTGCTTGATTAATTGGTTAAGGGTTTGATAGTTTAGGTTCTTAATTGATGTTATAACTTAAAGAATGGATTGTCTTGATAGCAATGGAAATTATGAGTTGTTAAAGGTATAAAGGTGTTCTTATGAATGCAAATATGATCCAAAGGATATGAGTAATGTGTATCAGATATAGATGAATAAGAATTGGGAAAAAATTGTGTGAATATATTGCTAGAAAAGGGTTAGTAAATGTATGAATGGTGAATTTAGAGTAATCAAGTTTACTTAAGGTATAAACTTAATTGCAACTAGTTATATACAAGTTATGATGTTTGAATGGTCAAGAATTATGAATAAGGATACATACCTGGAAAGTCAATTAAGCATACATTGAACATGACACATATACATGTGCATGATTGAATATTCACTTAATTGAACAATTTAGTAATATGTGAATTATATGTGTATTGCATGACTTCAGAGGCACAAGTTGATTGCCATCATCCAAATATTGCCGGATCATCAACGCAATATCTTATCTGGAGCGTACTATGAGTTAACTTAGATGTTTCTCACTATGATTAAATTGTTTTTGGTTAACTTTCAGTTGTTAAACGGTTACTTATATGATTACTATGATTCCAGACATTGTTGATCTGAGGAGTTTGATACTTAGGACTGTATATGGAAGTGTTTTCAAATTGTATGTGTAATATGAAATGTGTACTCAATAGAATGTTGAATGCTGGACTCATGTCTAAAGAATGTGATAAATAACATGAACACATTGAATGAAAAGTATTGATAGTATATTATGTGAATTGATGTGTGCCATTACATTAATATGCATGATCAGATAAAGGAGTTATGCCTGGAGTGACTAATGTGAAAAAGAGCTTTAAGCTCAGGAATTGTGCATAAGAGCCACAGGCTCAATTAATAATGAGCCCGATATCCACAACGGATACAGGACAGTAAATGAAATAAGCCTAGTATCTACAATGGATACGGGATAGTAAATAGGTGCTCGATCACAACAAAGTAAAATGAAAATGGATTCACGTGCGCATTTGCATATATATAATTTTACATGTATCATATGAATGATTAAGATGAATTAATGGATTGTTCTGGAATAGTGTTATGGAATGTTTTTATACATGTTGTACTTGTACTTGAGGAAATATGACAAAATCTGATGTGGGATTTGATACTGGATGATGTGTTAAACTTCTTGAAATTGGTTATATACTTGATTTTGTGTTCTGATTGGAGTGAGCACATCAATGATAGTTCACTCACTAAGTTCGTAAACTCATCAAAATTGCAACATTGACTTTCAGGTATAAGGAAGTTCTAGCTTCTAAGGCAGCCAAGTAGAATTCTAGTACTGTCATTTTGAGAACAAGAATGGCTCAAAGATCTGGTCAACTAATATCTGAGGAGTCTAGTTAGGATGTGTTTGTTTAGCTTCTCATTTCATGTTAACATTTTGTATGTAAACTCTCAAATGCTATATAATGTAAATACATGGATATGAATTGTAACAGTACAGCGTAAGTAAGTTTATTTTGCAAATGAAATGAGGAGATTTGATCATTTTAAATACTTGTGTTATGTGTGATGCCATAATAAGTTAATATGACTATTCTAAAGTGTCATTCTCATAGGGTATGTCCTCGAATATCACCTGGATGTTCGGCCATATACTCTATGGAAGTGGTATATTACACAGAAGGTGGTAGCCTAAACCTTGGCCACAACATTTCTTGTTTTCTCTTATGTGTCATAATTTTAACTAGAAATATGGATTTTGTTGCATATTCTAGTAATAAAACAATATAAGTGAAATATATAATAATGAATAAATTCTTTGTATAGGAATTGATAGTTGTAAATATAAAAATATATTGTTGATGTAATAATAGATTTATTTATATAATATTATATTACAAATACAAATTAATCGCTATCATAGTCACTTAATTGTAAATCAAAATCATCATTATCTTCTTTTTTCTAAAGAATTAGAATCAAATTCAATTTCCTTTTCAAATCTCTCGTCGTCCTGATCCTCTCTGGATGAAATTTCAACATATTCATTATTTGGAGCGTTCAAAGGTTCATTCTCGTCATATGTTACATATGTATTTATTTCATAAACCCTTTCCTGAAATGCTTCACTTTCAATTCTCTTATTTTTATCCTTTTCTATGTATTTCAAAAACACCTATAGGTTTAACTTTGCAAAAGGCTAACTAATATAACTTATCTCATTGTAAGCTGGGAAAAGGGACATAATAGACTTGGATTGTCTACATCGCCAACATAAAAGGTTCAAATTATTTTAATCTTCTTCACTGGTTAATTTCAACTAGATTGTATCGGCTGTGCATTTTTGTACTAATATTAGGAGTTGTATCAAACTAGTCACACTTAAATATCACACCCGCTTTATTAGCAATGCAAGGTACTTAATTTCAAGTATGTCAGTAATTTTACCATAGTAATCCATCAATTCTTCCTATATGCAAACCCCATTATTTACTGTTGTCATCCTATGACCATGATATTCTATATGAAATTTATATCCATTAACGAAATACACTAGATACGATTTAACAGTTCGCAAAGGTCCTTTCGCAAGATCACATATGAACTTGTTCTTTATTGGATTTTCTAAGGCCTACATAAAAATAAATTATTATGTTAAATAGTATAATGTCATTTGAACACTTTAATATGATATTTCAATCATTTCAATAATTGTAAGTAAAAACTTACATATTTCTCGAGCCATCGAGGAAAGTGTATTTCAACTTTTTTATTGATATCATCCGGTATTTTTTCGGGCATTAGCTCACATAACCATTCCTCATATAATCTAAAAGAAATATTATGTATTTTAGAGTTGAACAACACTAACTTTAAAAATCCAAATAATCAATTTAAAAATCAACTTCAAGTTACTGTATGAAAGGTTGAACCTCTTAACAGTTCAATAAAATGTAACTATGGGCACCCTCTATTTCTTCCTCTGTTAACATTCTTCTTGTTTACCATCCATATGTTCATCCAGGATATGTGAAAATGGATAAGTTTCCATCAATATTATCCGTTCCTCTCCATCGTCATTACGAGAAACTTTTCTTTCCCTTGTTTGCACATGCGGCTGAAAATAATGTGAATAAAATATACAGACTTCCTCCACTAAATAAGCATTACATATGGAACCTTCAAGTCTAGCTTTGTTTTTGAAATTTTTCTTCAAGTGATGCAAATGCCTACATTAGAAAGTAAGGTTATTACAATTTTATGATTAAAACATACCATAACCCCAATTTAAATATGAACCTATAATTACCTCTCAAATGGATACATCCATCGATATTGAACTGGACCAACAAGTTTTGTCTCCTGTGCTAAATGCACTAGTAGATGCTCCATACAATCAAAGAAACTTTGAGGGAAAATCTATTCTAATTTGCATAAGATTACTAGAATTTTCCTTTCTAGGTTTTCCATTTCAACAACTTTATTTCAGATGATGTTAAGCTTTTGAAAAAAAAGATTAATTATGTGATAGGATCCCAAACTTATTAGGTAGCATCTCCCGAAATGCAATTAGAATGAGCCTTTAGATAAAAACATGACAATCATCACTTTTCTTCCCAAATAATTTGTACTTCCTTATGTCTACATACTTTGGCAAGTTTGAAACTTAGCCATCGGGAAACTTTAGATTTTTCAACGATTCACAAAAATTTGCTTTTTGCTTTTTTTGTCTAAATTGTAATATGTTTTTGGATATTTACTGGTGCAAAAATCTTTATCTAACTCATTCCTTCTATAAAAAAGTTTCAAATTAGCTCGTGATTTTGCATTGTCCTTTGTCCTCCCTTCAATATTCATGATGGTATTGAACAAATTTGTCAACAAAAAATTCAATATGCATCACATCTAGATTATGCTGTATCAAATTAATTTTCCAATATGGCAAATCCCAAAAGATGATTCATTTTCTCGAACCAAAATTTTTTCTAATGCTTGTATTAACTTCATCAGCTTCAAGTTCTGTAACTTTCAACAACTCTAATTCATCAATCTCCTGCAATATCTATTCACTAGCTTTGTGAGGGGGAGGAGGTGTTTTTACTGTCCTATTCTTAATGAACCTTTGTTTATTATGTCTAAATGGATGATTTGGAGGAAGAAATTTCCTGTGGTTATCCTGTAGTTGTCAAACCAACATGTTTTGCCCCCGTTTGGAAAATAAAACGTATGGAATCATTGCCACAGTAAAGACAAGCCAATTTTCTTATTGTGCTCCATCCAAACAATATAGCATACGCCAAAAAATCACTAATAATCCACATCAAAGCTGCTCTCCATACAAATTTTGTTTAAGAGACACATCATATGTCTCCACACCAAATTCCCGAAGATGCTGCAATTCAGACACCAATGGTTGTAAGAATATATCAATTTTATGTTTTAGATTTGTATGCCCTGGCACAATCACTATCAAGAACACATATGCTTCATTCATACACATCCATGGAGGCAAATTATAAGCAGTAATTATGATTGTCCATGATGAATATTGTTGGCCTGATTAACCAAAAGATTAGAATCCATCTATCAACAATCCCAACCTAACATTTCCACTTTCAGCTGCAAACTCATAATGGATGTTATTGAAATATTTCCATGCCAGTGCATCCGATGGATGGCTCATTCTTCCATCTTCCTATTCGTGATCACCATATCATCTCATGTGAGATGCAGTAACATCAGAAGTATATAGTTTTTGAAGTCTCGGAGTTAGCGAAAAATAATACATCCGCTTCCAAAGTACTAATTTCTGTTTCACATAACACTTTCTAGGCTTGAACCTAGATTGACCAAAAAATTTACACTGTTGTAATTCCACATCATCTCCCCAATATAACATACATCCCAATTTTCAGCAATCAATTTTTTCAACTAGCAAACCAAAACCCTTAATAAGTTTCTTCACATTGTAAAATTTATAACCATTGTATGATCGAGAGGTAATGATTTATTATAGCAACCAAAAATTTTATCAAAACTTCGATAAAAATATGCCCTTTAGTCTTTATGTTTAAGATTCGAGTAATTGAAGACAGTTGAGTCATCGTCTCACAATTTGGCCATAATTCTTGGTCATTTGAGTGTAGGAAGTCAAAAAATTATTTTGCATATGGTTTAGTTCTTCTTCAAGATTTTCTATATTTTCGTAATAGGTATAACCAATTGCATCATAAATCATTTGCATGTAAAGATCTTCAGTTACACCTACATTAGTTATTTTAAATCTAGTCCCCCCTTCAAACTCTTCCTCATTTACTGATGAGTTTACTTCATTACCCCTTGAGGTGCTACAATTGATTTTAATACTATGGTACAATGTATTCATTAATTACATTGAAGTTCAAGTATTAATCAATTGAGTTTATGACCTACAATTGATTTTAATACTATGGTACATGGCATTGTTTACACCTGTGAATTAAGAAATCAAGTTCTCGCAATGACTCCTAAGCTCATGGAATTTTTCATCGATAACCCTCACGAGAGCTGCATCACGAGTTTCCAACCTATATACCGTCCTAGGGGTTTATTATATATTAGACCATCCATAAGATCTCAAACTCATTCCAAATACAGTAACTACTTATGTAACTCATACATCTACTCATTAATGATTCAACCCGAAAATAAATGCTTACACTATTAAAGAACAACATAAAAAACTCTTCAATGATTATAAGAATATTCTAAACAATAACACAAAATCAAGAGCTCTTTTGCATTCATCAAAAACCCAAACCCAAATACTCGTACTATTAAAGCAACACATATAGAAGACATTAGTTGGATCACTTTCTTGGATGAACAGACAACTATAGACTACAAAGAAGACAAATGAGCAACGCTCTTCAACAGAAACAATATCACATCTATATATAAAAAGAACCATCACAATAAATAAATAACACTTTAAGAAGAAAGATATACTTAAAGCAACTACAATCTTTATAATTAATAGGCGTAACATGATGAAAACTAATACCATGTTACTTATACCATTTTGACCAAAACTAAATCTTTATAATTAATAGGCCAAGAATTCAAAAGTTAACATTTTTAATCTATTCTCTAAGTATCATATCCCAAAACACAAAATCTAAAGGTGAAAATCTTTTAACTTAAAAGCATAGAAAAATAGGCAAGTAAAGTCTAAAACTCTCAAGCCTCATCTTTAGATTAGTTCCTTCATCTTTTAGGATCGAGAGTTTGTTTGAACTAGGCTAACTTATTTTAAGTGTCTTAAAGAGTAGGGGATTTAAATATTTACTGGGAAGATTTATGGAAGCTATAATTAGGATTATAGTTTTGCATATTGCAAGGTGCAATTAAGAACCCCAGGATATTGCTTACTTAGTAATTAACTCCTTTACATTAACACAGTCTAGTAGTTTTAGGAAAGAGGCCTAGTTTCCTAATTATTCGTTCTTTTTGGGAAAGAGGACTAGTTTCCTAATTATTTGTGCTTAGGATTAGAATAAGTGGAAACAAATGGGTTTGAAAAAGATTATTTTCCAAAAAACAACCTATTATCGTTTAACTTCACATCCAGAGAAGTTACCCATAAGGTCTTATAAGAAGGACCTTGGCACCTTTATGGTAAACACATTCATATTTAACTCTAGCATCCTAATGTGAAGTTTAAAAATATTAAGAGGAAGCAAGTTTTTGTCTAGATCAACATTAATAACAAATAAAATCACTCAAAAGATTCAGTTATATCTATCTTTGCATAGTGGTGGATATTAGTAAGCAACTCCATAATTTGATTCTCCTTCCCATAATTGGAGCTAATGATTCTCTATATAAAGATGCATCAAGATTGTCCTAGCAACGAAGGCCATCCCTAGCTGAGCTAGGTAAACTTTAGAGGTCAATAAGTAAATTCTTTGAAAATGGTGACTATATTTAACTTCTAATATTGGAGAATAATTCTTCCACTAATGAATTGAGTAAGAAAAAGAAACATTATGCATATATAACTCATCATAAACAAACTATTGTATAAGAAAACCAAGAAGTTACACCCTTAATGTAACCCTAAGTTACTTGAAGTGATTTTTTTTTAGTTGATATAGATAACTATAGGCTCAAAGGTAGATATTAGGGATCAATAAGTGCAAAAATTTGCTTAGCTAATTGTTAAGCAAAACTATGATATCATTTATAAAATCATTTCTAAGCTAATTGCATCAGGACTTAACATTAACCTTTAGTAAAAGGCTTTCAAACTTCCTTTACTCACGGAAGTTTGATTTCACAAGAGATGCTCAAAGGCTTTGAAAAGAAACATTCTAATAAAATTATGTCATTCAATACTTATATTTGAAATGCTTGAAAATTTAAAAGTTAAAAAGCATCTGGATGACTATCTTTGTCCCAGCAAATGCTTCAATTTTCTTCCTATCATGATCAAACCTATAGCAAGAACAAATCAACAATAAAAGTTAAATTAAAATGTTGATGTATGCAACAAGAAAGATTATTTGTGGAGGCTCCTCCATAAATAAAAGAAGATGATTAAATGAAATCACCATCACAATTTCACTGATAAAAAACACAAAACACAAATCACCATCCCAACTGCATAATGACTCAAAAAAGAAACAAAAACCCATACAATCAAATTAGTACACAAAACCCAAATACAACAATGTGACCACAAAATTAGATGGACCATTTATCTCAACTGATGATTAAACAAAGAAGACGACGATGTTGGGCGATGGAAGAAGACAGCAAAAGCCATCGAATAGGAAGACAATGAGGATAAAAACAACAGATGCAAGGCCACCAAAAGCCATCGAAAAATGAAAGAACTGAAAATGAAAGAACCAAAAACTTTAATCATGGAGGAGAAAACAAAAGAAACAAAAACCCAAAGATGAGTACGGGGGGCTTTGGTTGTTAGGTTTTTATAATTATCAAATGACGTCATTTTACAATAAATTTATGAACACTGCCAACATCATTTGAATTTACCGACGAAAAATTAATTTGTCAGTAAATTTCGTCGCTGATTTATCCCAACAAACCTTACCACCAAATGATGTCATTTACGTTTTATTAAAAGCATTGAAATCGAAGCAAACGATGAAGTTTAAACGATGATGCTTATTTTGCTGCCTATTATTTGCTCCTCTTTTACCGACGGTGATTCCTTTTCCATGGCTATATTCCATCGTAAAAATTATCAGGATAATTTTCCTCCAGCTTTACCGACGGATATTTTTTCCGTCGCAAATTACCATTTCTTGCGACAATTTTACGGATGAAATTTTATTTTCCGTCGCTAATTTCTATGGTATTGTAATGATCTGTCGGCAATCGGTAATTTTATTGTAGTGTTTAAGATTATTGCCTCCTAGATTCATACCAAAAATTGCAACCATCGAAGAGACCTATGATATCAATGAATTATCTTTGGATAAGGTAATTAGGATTCTTACAAACTTTGAGATCAATTTGTTGAGAGATAAACGTGTGAAGAAAAAAGGATTGGCATTGCAAGCCGAGGTTGGTAAAGTCGTGAATGACTTAGCAGAGAATCTGATGAAAATGAAGATATGGAGTTATTGATAAGAAATTCTAGCAAGAGGTTAGACAATGTGAAGAAAGATAGACCTGGGTTTAGGTGGAATGGTGGGAGTTCACTGAACAATAATTTCAAACAGTAAGCAAAAACTCAAAAGGGTGAAAGAAAGGTAAAGAAGATTCAATGTCATAAATGCCAAGGTTTCGGACATGCGCAAGCAGAATGTGCTAAACTCTTAAGAAGAAAAAAGGGAAGTCTTACACCAGCACTTAGAGTGAAAACGAATCTGAAAGTGTGTACGGCAACGAAGAAGAAATTGTGAGTAATCATGTTGCGTTGGTTACTTTAAATATCAAAATTTCAGTCACTTCTTTAATAGCAACTGATGAAAAAACTTACAACGAAAATATAGATGTTTCAATTCTAAACCCAAATTCAAATTGTGACAGCGATGACAGCGACTTAGAATTCAAAAAGGAAGATATCTACAAGGTCCATGAATTAATGTTTGCCAAGTGGGTGAAAACTTATAAGCTAAATAAGAAGCTAAAGAGGAAAATTTCAGCCATGAAGGATGTCATTCATGATCTAGAGATGAAGTTGTAAACAATAGATGAACTTGATGAAACAAAGCTAAAGCTAGTCAATACCAAAAAAGGAATAAGAATGTTGAATGGTGATACCAAAAATCTATAACAATTGCTGAAAATTAGTAAAAAAACAAAGGGGACTTTCAAGGTGTTGGTTATAAAGGTGAATGTTCTAAGTTGAATAATAAGTAAATGGTAAAGCTAGATTTGTTAAAACAGAAACTTCAAATAGGAACCGAAAGTTTATGCCTACATGTCACTTTTGTGGGGTAATTGGTCATATAAGGCTGAATTGCTATAAGCTGCTACAAATGCTATTTCAGAGGGCTCACAACAAAAAATCTAGACACTCTTTGAAAAATTTTCAACAACAACCAACGTTACCAAAGCAAACCTGGGTTAGAAAAAATTAGCCTTACATATCATAACAGACATGCAAAAGAGCTAATAACAAAAACTGTCCAGGTCTATGGTTAGTTGTTACTGAAAAAGAGATCAACTAGACAGAGGACCAATTGGTTGCTTTTAAGGGAGAAACCAACCAAACATCTGATGATAAAGATGATGTGATGAGGAATAAGTCCAGGTTTGAATTTCTTCGAGGGGCACAAGGACTGCATGCTTTACATTTTTAAAGTATATTGATGTTGTTTATTAAAAAAAAAGAGGGTTCGAAGGAGATAACGTCTAGACTTTTTAAGTTTTTTATTTGAGTTTTCTAAGGTTCAGGTGATTGGTGTGTGTTTGACTTTTTCTTTACTTGTTGAATATTATATTAGATGTGAAAATGAGGCTATGCTTGATGATTTGAGAGTTCTGCTTTTGAATTTTGATTTGTGGAGTTATGTGAAGAAAATGTTGATGCTTGGTTGGAGATTTGCAGGAACATTCAGAATTTTCAAGTTTTATCTTGGTTTCTCTCTATATCGCGGGTTGTATGAGTTTGGAAAATATGCTTTCACTGTGATTTGCTTGGACATTTGGTTCATTGGCTTCTTGACAACCATGGACAGGCATTTGTCTATATGTCTTTATAGTTCTTGTTCAAGCAAGAAGTGATGCTGATGACTTAGTTTCTTTCTTTAATTCTGAGCCTAAATTTGTGAATGAATTAGTTTCCTTACTGAGCTACGAAGATGTTGTCCTTGAGAAAATTAGAATTATATGCTTGCTATCATTGGCTGATCTTACTCAAGATTGTCCTGACAACCTATTATATTGGCTAATATCACATCTGGTGGGCATCGTGACATACTATCCAGCCTTATGTAGAAAGCCATGGATTATACTGTCAGTGATACTTCTAAATGGTGCATGATTTTAACTGAGGCTTTGTCATCTGTTTTTACTGTTTTGGTCTCATAATCATCAGGTTATTCAGCAATGCGAGAAGCAAGCTTTATTCCTACTCTTGTACCCCTGCGCAAAGAGAGACTAAAACATTATAAAGTTGTGAATATTAAGGATATCACAATAGTAGAAGACAGTAACAATGAAGGAATGAATCGTGGATTTTCATTTTTGGAATTTTCTTCTCGTTCAAATGTCATAGATGCGTGTAAACGTCTTCAGAAAGAGATGTTTTATTTGGAGTTGTAAAGGTTTCTTTTGCAGATTTCTTTATTGAAACTAGATGAAATGATGGCCAAGGTGAGGATAGTATTCATTGATGGGATATTATCGCTTCGATCGGGTTTGTTCCTGATTATCCTATAAATTTAGCTGAGTATAAACGAGTTAATTTGGATGTTTTATTAATTGAGAGAAATTTTTTAGATGCTTCTTTATTGCCACAACAACTTGATGATGAGTTGGTGTGAGAATTTTATTGTGATTTGGATAAGGGAGTGTCAAATGATACAAACTTATGCTTTCATATAGTTTATATGAGGGGGAGTTATTCTAATTCATTGAATGTATTTTTGGGTCTTATGAATTTAATCAGTAGTATGTGGATGGCTTTGATTTAAGTAATGATATGTTGGCTAGTGTTTTGACTGGAGGTAAATTGACATCTTGGATTTGTGCAACACCTTTTGCAAATTTGTATGCCTCCTTATTCGTTGAGATTGATCGTATTAAAGGCATTTTTCTTTTTGGCATCATTTTGTCCAATGGGGGAGAAACTTGGATGATTGGATAATTTTTTATTTGGGATTATTGTTTCTTTGACTATTTTTTGGATATTTTCAGCTTATGTGAACTTGAAAATTATTTATGTGAACTTGATATTAGTTGAAACTCGATATTCAATTAAGGGGGAATGTCCAATTATCTTTTTAAGGGGGGAGTTTTCATATGTAACAAATAATGCTAAAAAGGGAGAGATGGTTAAGATATTTGGTAAGATATCTTATTAATTAATTTTGGGAATTATTTGTAATTGGTCGCAGCTGGATATATGTGGAACATCATTATGATAAGTAATCTGCCTTGTGTGAGATTCTTGAAGATAAGATTGCATAAAGGATGAAATTCTAGTGAAGAGAGGGTTTATTTGGGATAAAATCGCTATATCTTAATAAAGATAATGTGTAGAATTTTTGGATGATTTTGGAGCTATCTTTGGCAACCTATTTCGGTGATTGTAGCTATCTTTGATAGCTGGATTTTTCGTTGATCTAATTCATCTTTGACAGTTGCGTTTTTCATCACTGTGTGCATGAATTTTTGGATTGTCCAGTTATTGTTTTTGAGTGAGAAACTTCCAACATATGAGTGTGGTTACAGCTGTATTTTTGTGAGGTTTCGGTAATTAAACACTTGTTCATTTGATGAGTTTTGTGTCTGTTGTGCATAGGATACTTCAGTGATTATTTTGAATGTTCACAGCAGAATTCTTGTTAGACAACTTTCCATAGTCTCGAGTTGATGAAGTTGCAAATTTAGGGGAATGTTTTTTATCTCAAGTGTTTTCTTTGTTTATGTCACTTTAGATTCAATCACTTGAGTTGCTTTATTGTTATCTTTATTATCAATCATTGTTGCAAAAATCCTCTGTTAAGGTTAGCACGAGGAGGTCGTGTTATTTGGAGTGAAATACTTGTACGGAGTGTGAGAATGAGTGAATAGTGTCAAGGGTGAATTATGTCGACTCAAAAAATCTTTGTATAAAACTGTTGTTCTTCGATGAAAGTGATTAAGTTGGAATGAGGGCCTCGCTGATGTAGACAAGGTTTGTCAAACTGCGTTACCAAACCTTGATTGTCGATTTGTTTATTGCTTGTTTAATTTTTCTGTTTACATTTTCTAGAAAATTAACAGTTGTTGACATAATTGCTTTATATCAAACAAATAACATAAACAATTTAAAACCACTAAGACAAAACATAATTGTTACGAAACTACATCCTTCAAGACTTTCAGTTTTTCTTTGAAATATAAAAAAAAGATGTTTAGTTGTTAAAGCCAATATAGTTATATTTTTATCACTGATAATAATTTCATATTAGATAAAATTTAAAAATTAATTATTTTTAATTAAATAAATTTATTTCAATCTCTAATATAATATTTATTAATAAATTATTTTATTTTATTAAATAAAAAATTAAAAATTAAAAATTTGTTTATAAATTAATATTTATTTTAATATATTTTAATTGTTAAATCAAATTTTATTTTAAACTTATATATTTTGAAGGTATTTTAAATTTACTTATATTTATTAATAATTATTTAATTTAATTTAATTACAAAATTTAAATTATTAAGTAAAATTAAATTATTCATAATTTTAAATAATAATTAGTTTTAATTAATTAAATATATAATATGAAATTAAAGTATTCGTAATTCTTATTAAAAATTAATATATTAAATAATTAAATAATATATATTTAATTAAGAGTCAATCATATTGTGAAAGAAAACACAACCAAAAAATAAAAACCAATTTTTATGATTTTCATAATTTTAAAAAATCGGAAGAAACTGAAACTAAAAATATAGACCGAAAAATTTAAACAAACAAGTTTTTTTGTTAATTTGAAAAAAAAAGAAGAAAACAAACAAGTCCTTAGTATACGTAGAAGCTTTCCGGGACTTTTGAAATTCTTCCCAAACTTTACTTCTGTTACTATAATGACTAACTCTAAGATTTTCCTTTTTAGTATGCATGCAAAAATAAATAAGTAATTAATATGATATAATTATGTAACTGATAAAGACAATTGCTTATTCAGAAAATGTGTTTTTATTACATTATACTCTTATTGACAAAAACAAAGAAATGAGTTGGACATGATATTCTTGATCGAGTCAATTATTTATGTCCATCCAACATTATATATATATATATCTTTAGTCAAGCAATGTGTGATCGTAGCTGCAAGCTCGTAAGGTTCAATTCTTTTCTTTTTAACCGTGGTGAGCAGAGCTATGCGTATAAATTCCGTAGATATATATATAGCCTGTGAATGCAGCAACCAGCAGCATACATACTATTTGCTACGTCAACATCGATCATTTTCTAAGTTTAAACAAGGAAAAAAGAAATCCGATATTGTAGGCACGCCAGAGAAGTAAAATAATAAATTTACGAGTGGGTAGTTAGTCTGGACACCAAGAAAAGAAAAGAAAAGAAAAGATCCACAGGCACAATGACATAAGTCAGACATCACTAAATACAGAATTAGAATTAGAATTAGAATTTCTTGCAGTCACAGTTATTCCAACAAGGATATATATATATTGCATCAACAGGAAGACTACATTTTCTACCTTTTCTATTGCCAACCCATGACAGTATCGCTAACCACTACATTAGTGCGAGCTTATTATTCTTGACCTCACCAAGTCACTAATTAGTTTCCAAACTTAATTATCTGATTAATCATTGTACAAGGACAAGAGTGATGGTTAATTTGATATCTGAAGAAAACAAAAATTTACACTTAATTTCCTTGAAAGAGGAAAACAAAAAATACCCCAAGTTGATTACATCCATATAACAATTATATTGTTAATTAAAGGAAGCAGTACAATGGGTAAGTGATGATAATTAAAAACTTGATTAATTATCCTATACATATATATATCTATACTACGTGTCTTATAAGTTATAAATCTTGGTCTTTTTTTGGTGCAACTAAATCATTCTTTGTTTCAAAGAATATTATCAGTTCAATTCGTTCACCAAAATAAATTAATAAAATATGGATGACTAGCCAGCATGAGAAAAATTAATTAATATAAAGCGTAATTAAGGGAATTTCAAAATATATATATATATAGTCCAATTATCAAATAAAGATATCATGTTTCCAGCTTTAGGCAATGTAGCTAGCAGCACGATATCTACATATATGTATGTATAAAGTTATGTTTATTTAATGCATATGTACATTAAATAAAACCAGGATGTCTGAATGATATCTTAGATCGCAGAAGATGGTGGAAAGCTCCTTTACTATATATGATAATACAAAATAAAACCCTAGGTCAAAATATCAATTTTCATTACCAAGTTGTGTAGACACTTAGGTCTCGTTTGGTAATCACCGTAATAAAATAATAAGAATGGAAATGAAAATAGGAATAAAATATAATGACTAAGAATCATTCTAGCTATAGTAGTGTCAAGCTATATTTTAAGGAACTTATTTGTAATTTAAATCTAGCTATGGGTGTTCTTACAATTTCATAATTAATTAAACAAATGTATATAACATTTTTTCAATAACTAGTTCATAATAATTAATATAATACAAGTATTTAAATTCTGAATATTTCATACCCATTTTAAAAATCAATCCATAAGTAGAATAATAATCATCTTTTTTGCTTGAACTGCCTTTAAAAATCACTCGTGTGGAGTCCATGGTTATATCAAAGAGTGGATCGATTAGCTGAACTGTATGCATATTAAAACAAATACTCCGTTATATTATATAAATTTAATATATAACTCGATCAGTGGTTAGAATAATTATTGAAAACTGGTTTGGATAATACTATTATAAATAAAATATTTGAATTATTATAAGGTTTTAATATAGTTGATTATCTAATCATCTCTTTAGATAATTTGGAAAATAAAGCTATCATTATAGATATAATTATATAATTAAAAAAAAGGAATAAATAAAAGTATGAATAACAAATGCAATTAAGATGAAGTCATAAACAATATTAGAATATAATATTTTACATAATCAAGGTCAAGATGGATTCTTTATTTTCAAATCATACCTATAAGCATAGTCTCGAGGAAGTCATTAAGCAATGCCATATATATGTTAACAATTATGCAGAATGATGTCTGAATTCTGACATCTGGAGCCTCTGCATTTGATTGCAAATTATTAAATATCTTACTTACTCTCATCATCTCACGCATCTTCTCGCATTTTTTTTTAATACCCGCTCTTATGCAATGACCACTAGAGTACGCAATAACAATCTTCAATGTTAATTGCAATTGAGAATGCTTTTACCTAGATTTATGTTCTTAAGAAATGGAAAGTCATACAACATCCCTTGGCAGGGGTTATCTACACTGTACCAGACAATGCAAAATTAGTCGAGTTGAGACATTCCAGCAAGGACTGAAATGAACTCCCACCAAATTAATGACCATCAACCTGGCATATTCAACTTTGCTTACTCCACCTTGTACGCCAGGACATTAGAGATTCCCAGAGGTCAATCTCCATCAATTTCATGGATGAGAAAGTTCTTGTTGTGAGATTTAATTTGCTAGAAAGGCCTCTTTACTTATTGCCTAATTCAAATTGTTACCTTCTTTCTATACCATATTCTCAAGAGAAATTTTGAAGACTAATTAGTCTCTCAATCTTATAAGATTTAAAAGGGAGAACGAAAAGTGAAAAAAAAAAAAAAGTCTAAAATGAAAGAAAAGTGAAAAAAAAATACAAAACCCTAATTTCTACTTATTGTTATCAATTAGGTTTGCCTTCGACCTAGGGCTTGGCCATATTCTAAGTTGTGCAACTTTTTGTCTAAATTCTAAAGAGAGATAAGGGTTCATATAATTCCATTTCTCAGGTCTATAACTTTTTTAAAATTGGGTACAAGATAAGGTATAACTGCGTTTTAATCTATATATAACCTTTTGTAACTCTTCCTTTCACCACATGTCCTCCCTTTAGCTCGTGTGTTAGGTTGTATATCTAAGTATTTCGTATCCAAGAAAGACATGTAGCACATGATTGTGTGCCAGACTATGCTTAGTCAAAGTATGGTATTTTCTTCATATTTTACCTTACAATCTCTTTCAATCTTAGCTATGTCATTCATCAACCAACTTCTTCCATAAATACCTAAAAAGAGACATAAAACCAATCAAAACTAAGGTAATTTGGCAAAAAATATAGTAAAATACTAAGATAATATGTGTATGTTTCATTCATATCAAATCTCCCCACATTTAGACTCAAGCAAACTAATCTCAATTACTATAAACCCAATCAAGTCAAAAATAACAAATTCATCTAAGCGCCTAACTACATTATTCATCAAACTATCTAAATCTCTAAATACTTATGCTAATAATTTAGTTCAACCTATTTATTTATCAAAAAAAAAAATTAGTTCAACCTATTGCAACAATCCTTCAAGAATTAACTCTATTCAAAGGCTTTAACCTTGTTTATAAAGTGAACATAGTTAAGTACCAAGTTTCTACTCACAAGGCACTTAATAGACATATAAAAATAAATTATAAATATACTTCTTAGAATTTTTATGGAGCACAAAAGGTTTGTTCTCTTAACTTCGACCTTCTATTTAGGTAAAGTCAGCAAGTGAATTTATTTATGCTCATTTTTTTTATTACATATGAGGTATTAAACTAATTGATAAGTTCAACTCAAATTCAATTCATGTTAAAGTCATACATAAGGTCTATACATTCAAATCATACATCAATCATTAAATAAAATTAAAACTAAACTAATCATTAATGTTCATATCTATTAACTCAATTTAATTGAATCTTAATGAAATCTAAGTTCAGATGAGTCCTGCGCACCTTTACTTCTTTATTTATTTTAATAAAATTGTAACTTATTAAGCTAATTTTGATTAGATTAATCTACTTAAGAGATATGTATTTGTCAATTGTAGAGCTTCTTTTTCAAATTCATCGTTAGGAAAATTTCAAACTTTTCTTCATAATCGGATATCATTAAAATTTGTATTTAATTTTTTATCTGAAGAACCTAATAAGTCAAATATAAATCCATAATATAAAGAAAAAAGGAAGGAAAAAACATATAAACGAAAGACAAATTTTTTTATAAAAGAATTATAGAACATATAAGTTATAAAAAATTGTCCTTTCTGGAACAATATAAAGAGAAAAACTATTTCACAAGAACCCAAAACTCTTTTGAAAAACAATTTGCAAAGTTCACAAATTTTTATATAAATCTCCTCTCAAATTCCTTCTTTACATAAATCTCCTCTCAAATTCCTTCTTTTGCATTTAGAGTTTACACTTTACACAGAAATTGTTCTCCTAATCAAAAAGTTTAGTTTACATAATCATGATTAACTATACTTGCCAGGTACAAAATATGGCTGACATAAATTTCAAAATCTAGCTAGATTTGCTGTTAGAGTGCAAACAAATCACATATACATTAACTATCCAAGTCTATTTTTTTTCTACTTACGATATCACCATATCATTACCTTTAATATGTTGTCTGTATCATCAATTGTATTAGAAAATTTTGCAGTCTGTTGTATCTTTTTCTCGGAATTTCCAAGTCTTAATTTCTAACCAGGAATTTGAAAAGAAAAAGGAAATTTTATTTGATTTTGCTCATTAGAACATATAAATTGAACATAAATTACTTGAAGGGGGAGAGTCAAATGGCTCTTCACTAATTTATATAATCAAGACATTGATCATCATCTTGGCATGTGCAGCTTCCAAAAGCTTCAAACATAGTCCTAAGCTATCCACTAATTGAAACTAAACTAATGAAATTCAATGGAGTTCAGATATTGTATAATTAATTGAAACTTCGGCTCAACGAGTTAAGTAAGATCATAATCTTAATTAGCAACTATAGCCTAATTTTTTTCGAGATGTTATTTCTTATTATATTTCTTGAATTATTAAATCTTATAATTCAATATTTGAATTTTGATAATCGCTACATTTTAGACTTTCGTTAATAAAACCTTTTATTTAATATTTAAATTTAAATGCGCAGATTATTTTAGTTATATGTCTAACAAAAATTATGTTAACGCATACTAGAATTTTTCTAAGAATATTAGTAAAAGTCATAATAATATAGAATTATTAAAAGCTTAAAATTAAAATAGATAATAACTTTAAGATAAATGTCTAAAAAATTAATCATAATAATATAGAGTGATTAATAATTAAAATTAAAATAAATAATAAGTTTATGTTAAATGTCTAAAACATATATTTCCTAATAGCAACGACCCAAACGGTAATCACTATAAAACCCTACTCCTAATCAGCTTGAAGAAGAAAAAAGTGAAAAGCATCTCAGTCTTACAAACGGATAAAAGAGCCAAAAGATTGACCATTTAATGAACCTGACTTTGTAATTAAGAAACTTCAAAGATGAGTAGGACCGTTGAATCTCGACTAGCTTCAGCCCCTCCTTTTTTCTTTTATGTACAACTTGTCTTAATAATGGTCTTAGTTGAATTCTTCTAGTTCTTAGTTTATTACTAAAAGTATGCATAGAATATTAGTTGTAGAGATGTTTCTTTACTGCAATTGGTTTTGAGCGTTGACATTTTTGTTTGGTGCTTATGTCCTTCCTAGGTAAGCCCATGCGGGTTTTGAATTTCACTTTAACAGGTCAAATACTGGATGCTCTCTCTATATATACAAGTGCATCAAGGTTCTCTTTGAGATGGTAAAACAAGAAAAATAAGAGAATAGGAGATCAATTCATCAAAAAATTAGGTCATATGGAGGGAAGATCCGGTCCTGAAGAAGTTGCCAAGGAAGACAAAGGAGCTGATTCTTATGGTGGTCAGGAAGGTGGTTGCAGAGAAGACACAATTGCTAATAAGGTTATTTTGTAACCCTTTATCTTCTCCTTTCTCTATCTTCTCCTTCTTCCTCGGGAAATCAGCATAGTTGAACAGTGGTTTCTTGTCCAAGAAGGTACTTTTGGATTTCTAGGAAGTCTAAAGGATTATTACATGTTAGTGAAATAAAAATGCATGTAATATACTCTCCTACCATTATAATTTATTGGTTTTTGTCGTCTCCTGCGAAGTATATATATTTTAGCAGCTCATATCAGTTTAGTTTTTGATTTAAGATACACATGCATGCATAACAGAATGTTTCAGAATTTTGCCCACTTCATAGATTAAAAGCAACAAGAAAGCTTCTTGTTGTCTCCTTTGCCCCTTTTATGGAATTTCTTAAGTTTCAGCTTTCTGTATGTTATGATAAATTTTACTGAGAATATCGCTTTTTCAGTGAAGATCGATCATGAATTACTCCTTTTTTTTAATGTATAACTCAGGTTGGGAGCAATCTGAAATCCTCTTCTCCAGAAGACGGGAATAATAACATAACAAAACAGGTAAAATCCTGACAGAAAAAAGCATACTTGAAGATATTGAACGCTTGATAGGATTAAGAAAGGCCATGAGAAAGAAGTAATCTCGATATGTGAGGTTCCTGCATGATGTGTACTACGTAGAAACTGAGGCCAATTTCGTTTTCAGGAAAAGTAAGAGGGTTGTATAATTGACAAAAGATGACATCTAAACATTGACCTATATGATTTTTGAGACCCTCTAATTAATCACCACGAATATCTGCAGATATTTTGAGTAATCCAAAAGACTGACAGGTTGGATCTGGAAGGCAAAGAAAAGACCCAGACAACTTTAATAGTCATGCAATTGGCAATTTTGGTGGTCCCAAAGTCGTTTTAATTGACTTAAACGTATTACAGTTCAAGTTTTTGTCTCGTCCAAAATTTTGATTTGTATGATATTCTTGACCGTGATCACAGAGAAACTATGACTTTTAAGACGCCGCAACTTGCCTCGCGAGGTTATATATACATAGCTATTGCTTGAGATCTTTCATTTTTTGTTTTGAACTCACTGGCCCTTGACTTTTTTCCCTGCATCTTGTGAAAGGCCGGCCCTAATTACCTGAGAAAACTTAAGTATTAGCTCCTTCCTTTATGGGTTTGTTATCTTTTCCTTGAGCCCTCTAATAACAATATTATACTCATCCCTGAACAGCTAGCTGCCAAACCTGATCCGGAGGATAGGGCAAGTATGGGACCTGATTCAAACGAACCTTCTTCAAGCCAGAAGGAACAGGTTAGAAGCGTTTCCTTTGTTTTAATACATGTCAGAAGCATGTAGGAATTGAGATCGATCCATATGAAGAAAAATGAAAAACAGCATGTCCCTCTTGATTTTCTTGGCTGTTATCTTGAATAATGGTTTATACGAACTGATTCAATGTCTTACACTATTCAGTATTCAAGACTTGTTCCACTTAAGCACCGTGGATGCACACATCTCGATGAAAGACTGTGCATATATAAGATTATACCTAATACGTTATCCAACATTTTTTTTAGGGAAGGGAAGGATTGTACATCAGAGTAGTTAATTTATAGCAGAATTAAAAAATATTAGAAGATTCATCTAAAAATATTTTAATAGAGGATTTTAAGCTTTTCTTCATTATATAGATATTTTAATGAAAGAAAAGATTTAATGATTATCATTTGATCGCAATTGTTGATCAATACTAATAAAAGAATCTTATTTTTATAAAATAAATTGATAAAAATGACCACCTAATTAGTCTTTACTATAACATAAAATTTGGATTTACTAGCATATGGATCGAGTTTTTCTACTCTTATAATATAGTTTGTATTTCATATTAAATTATTTTAAATGACAAGTTAGATTCTAATAATTAAAAAAACAATAGGCTTAAGGGTTTTTAAAATTTATACTAATTATTTCGTTATGTTTATAATCGTTCTTTGGTTAATATTTTCCTTTTTTCTCACCTCAAATAAATAAAACTATTTTCATATCAAATTATATTATAAGGAGACAAATTTTGATAAATGTTCTCTAAATTAAATTTTTGGTATAAATTAATGATAATTTTAGTAATAATTTATATTGAGTTGATAATACCATTAAAGGTATGAACATTGTCTTTTGTTGAATAATTAATGAGTAAAATACTCAGATTTTTTATAAATGACTCTTGATGATATGCAATGCAGGACATGAAGCTTGAATGTGCTAGAGCTGAAATGGGTGAGGTGAAAGAAGAAAACCAAAGACTAAAAACTTATTTAAATCAAATAATGAAGGACTACCAAACTCTGCAAATGCAATTCTATGATATTGTTCAGCAAGAAGAAGCCACTGAAACAAAAAATAATCATCAAGCAACTGATGATCAAGAGACCGAGCTTGTTTCACTCACCTTAGGTTTTCCAAGTGATACCAAGAATAATGCTAAACCTTCTAGCAGAGGGAAACATGATGATCAAGTTACCAAAAAAGGCCTGTCTCTTGGACTAGACTGCAAATTTGAATCAGATACAACTAGTGATGAAAAGCGAAGTCCGGTGAACAGCTTTGAAGAACCTAACGAAGAGTCTGAGGAGACCCGAATGCCGAACAAGGCTCCAAAGACAGCTCGAAGTGGAGACGATGAAGTACTTCAACAAAGCCCTGTCAAGAAAGTTAGAGTTTCTTTGAAAGCTAGATGCGATACTCCAACTGTTAGTCTTTTCTTATACAACTAGTCTATTCAGTGATAAGAATATACAACTTTGTTATTACGTGACGTCCTTTTTTTTGATAATGTATACAGATGAATGATGGCTGCCAATGGAGGAAATATGGTCAGAAGATTGCAAAAGGAAACCCATGCCCTCGAGCTTACTATCGCTGTACTGTAGGACCAACATGTCCAGTGAGGAAACAGGTACTGACGATCACCATTCATTCTTTTAAATGCTACTATGTACCTTCATGATTGTAGTAGTGATCTCATCTCGTGCATTATTGGTTCTTTTAATGCCATTTATTGCATTTTTACAAGTTCTTTCTTTGGGAAATCAAATCAGGTGCAAAGATGTGCTGAGGATATGTCCATCTTAATCACTACCTACGAAGGAACACACAACCATCCACTTCCAGTTTCAGCTACAGCTATGGCTTCCACAACCTCTGCAGCAGCTTCCATGCTTTTATCTGGCTCGTCATCTTCCTCTGGACCCAACTCATTGTCATCAACCACCATCAACACCAAAAACTTAGTTGATCTTCATGGACTAAAATTCTATCTATCCGATGATTCAAAGCTGAAGCCTTTCTACATACAAAGCAACCCTTCCCTCTCTTCTTCTTCTTCCCACCAAACCATCACTCTTGACTTAACCTCAACCCCATCCTCTTCGTCTCCTTTCACAAGGTTTTCTTCAACTTACTCTCCACTATCACAATTTTCTTCCACAAGTCTCAACTTCAGTTCTTCTCAATCCAATGCAACAATGCCTTTGAGCAACATGTTCTTTGGCTACAATTGTGGTTCTCAACCTTACCAAAGAAACCCATTTAGGACGTTGAACCTTGAAAGAATAGTGGCAGATAATAACAATGCTTATAAGTCCTATATCCAAAAAAGCCACCAAACTCGACCTCTACAACAGTCGTTATCGGACACTATAACTGCTGCAACAAAGGCAATCACGGCGGATCCAAGCTTCCAATCCGCCTTAGCAGCTGCTCTCACATCTATCATTGGCACCAGCAGCGATGGCAACAGTTGTACCGCCGCCATTGGCAGCGGAAATCAGGGAAGCATAGACAGCTTTGCACAAAAGTTAAAGTGGGGTGGGAACTTTCCGGTGGCTAGTAGCTATTCAGCAACATCTAAAGTCAATGCATGTGCAACAAGCTACCTGAACAAAACAACTTCGTCAACCAATCCTCATCAGTCAGAAAATTTGGTGTTTTTGCCATCTCCATTGCCTTATTCTGCTCCCAAAGGTGCACCTACATCCTCTGGAGATAACAGGGATCAAGCAACTTAATGGATTTTAATGAAACCTACCGTATATGTACTTCTAATTCGTTTATGTTTATGTAGTTGAGTAGTTCTATATTTAGCCTATGCTTAATACTACATCATCAAACCAAGGGATTGTTTAACAAAAAGATTATGTTCAATAAGGTGATTATTTATCGCATAATGGTTGTATATATACGAAGTTGATACTTAAAGATGTACATGGTGTCATTTAAATTGTAAATTGAAGTTTAGGGTTTGTAAATAACGAGGACATAAACTTAGAAAATGTAACACAATTGCACCATATTATAAATCTAAAAAGTACATCATACAACATGTTTAAGTATAAATTCAAAATTTGTTGAAATCCATCATTTATTCCTACAAATTAAAATTATTCATGTGTAATCGTATTCTTTGCACATAGTCAAGGCTAATGCAATACATGCTATTAATTAAATAGCATTGTCAACAATATTTAAAGATTGAAAGAAAGAATAAAAATATATAAGTGAAGATTGTTGGTTTATGCCCTTATAGCCAATTTTTTGTTGTAAATTTATTTGTATAACATTTTTTAATTCAATAAAAGGCATTCTTTATCTTTGTATATTTGTTAATTATTTAATTATTAATCATAAAGATAAAATCCCTGAAATAATTATTATGCAATTAGAAATTATAATCTGATTATAATTATGATATTCGAATTGCATTTTGTATTATTCCTAAAATGTTCACAGTCATAGTTTAATCAAGACGGGGTATTGATGGAATGATTAGACTAGCACATGTTTATTTCTTTCTTCTGAATAAAGTAATTGATCTCATAGATTAAAGCATGGAGATACTTAAACAAACATGTTGGTGCTTATTAGATAATAAGTTCACTAAACTTATCCACTTATGAGAATCCCGAATAGAATATTACTTGTGCATCTGTGGATTATCTCATTATGATGGTTGTATAATCGATCCTTAGACTTGAGATTACCAAAGTTATCTCATGTAGGAATTACTATGTTTTGATGTTATTTATGTTCTATTCTTGGAGTAGTTCAATGAGGTAGTTATTGGATATAGTATGAACTATGTGGAGATAGTTAAGTAAATCAATAAAGAATTCGTTGTCCTAAAATAATTAGAGAGAATGTTCTGTTGTTCTTGATTAGTAAGGATTTTGGTAATTTCTGTCCAGAGTAAATTAAAATTTGGAAAAGTTGTTTTCAAATATCAATTATAAATCATTTACTAATTAGCAAGAACGAATTTTCCATATTCTAAGTCTAATTGGAACATTAGATTACGAAAGGATTAATTTATACTTTATAACCATGCGTAAACAGATTAAGTCAAACCACTTTGACATTCCTAATATTTGGGTGGTCACGACATGTTGCTGGACGTCAATCATGATCTATGATTATAATTGTTTAATTAGGGAATTAAAAATAAATTAAGAGGAGTTTTAATTTATCTGATTCTAATTATGAATTAGAATTATAATTTATAATCATGATCAACATATTAGAAACTTAATGGGTCACACATAAAAGGTTTATAAAGGAGAAAGTGAAATTTGTATTAAGTTAACCTAATGAGTAATTTTAAAAACTTTAAGGATCAATATGTGATATTTGATCTTATAAGGATTAATTTGTAATTATGACTAAAGTTTGACATTAGTTGTAATTTTAATAAAATTCAAGAATATGAAAAATTAAAATTTTCTTATAAAAGGAAAAATTCGAAAATCTGGAGCTAGCACTTCTTACACTTTTCCTCTCAAATTGACTTTTCTCTTATTAATAGATTTATGGATACTATTAGAGACCAGACGATTAAACAGCTCGTGGATTGATGGATTCAAGGCAACAGGAAATTGAAATACGTTAGTATAACTTTGTCAATTTCTTATTTTATGTTTCAAATTAAATTTTGTTAAAGTTGATTCTATGAAAATTTTAAATTCATTTAGTTGCATTTAGATTCGATCTTGCGTTTTTTACTAATAGTGGTATCAGAACCAACTTTAACAGATTTATTTTTTATTCATAAGATTGATTAAAATTTTGATTTGATCTTAATATGCATAAGTTGCATATATTTATACGTTGAAATTGTTTTAACATGTTGGTTTGGTGATCTAAAAATGTGATTTTTGGAAAGCTTTTATGGTGTGTTATGAAATGGTTCTACACGATTACTGCATCGATAAGTGTTGATGATACTTGCAATTTGTTGCATTAATTTCTGGCATTGTTCTAAAAATATTGTTCATGCTCTTTGTGTTTAAATATTTTTCTGTATGTTATGGAAATGTTCCATAAATTTGTCTGTAGTCTGCTGCTTGAAATTTTCGAGGAATGCCTTCGTTTACTCTTTGGAAATGAAATTGGAATGTTTTATTTTTCTGGAAAATATTTTGTTCTTGTTCTTGTTCTTGTTCATCCAGAAAGTGTTTATGGATATGGAAGGACGTGTTGTATTACTTAGTTGACAGCTACTTTCTGGACAAGAAGTAAAATAGTTACACCGGTTAATGTGGAATATGATTCAAGTATTTATGGATTTTTTTTATTTTGATATTTATTGCATTCCTTTTTCACTTGTTCGATGTTTCTTGAAAAACTAAAGAGATTCTTTTGCATAACTGTAATAATGTTTCAAATGGTCTCCATAAAGTCAAGTAGATGTTGTTTTCTGGTTTTCAATGCATAGTGTATCAAGCCAAGTGCTCAATTTATTTTGCATAATTACATTATGTCAAATATATTAATATAATGAGATTATATTATTTAGAACGAGACTTTATTTTAAATCCCTTGTTAAAATTTTAAGTACTTGTTTAGAACATGAATAATGCCTTCCATTATTATAGGATTAAACCAGAGTTTTGTTTATTGTTAGGCTTGTTGAGTAAACTCAAGGCCACTTTAACTCGAACATGTTTAGTCTTATTACGATGGTTTTACTTAATTAAATTTATATGATTTGGATGAGTAAACTCATGATCATATTAATTTAGAGGCAAGGTTAGGAATTGATTATTAGATATGTTTTTTGGCAAAGAGTTGTCTAATAACGGATCTAGGAATCATGTAGGATGTGATAGATAAAATATTATCTACCTAATTTTAATTTAGTTGGTTTATTGAGCAAGCTCAAGATCAATTAAATTAAAATGGGATCCTAGCCCACTAGGAAATTATGTGATAATTTCTCAAATTAATAGTGAGGGCTATTAATTTATTTAAAATAGTGAGAGGAACTAAATATTTTTTAAAATAAAAAGGTCTTTATTTATTTGGTTTTATAGCATAAACTAATTTTTCGCTCTTTGATGTTTTAGTTTTTGAAAATGAGTATAAACTTGTCCCTGAGGAGCATCATGGATGCAAACAAATTGACTGGACCAAACTTTTCAGATTGGTTGTGTAACCTTAAAATTCTTCTAAGGCAAGAAAAAAATTGTACATTCTTGACACTGAGCTTCCACCTGAACCTGCGCAAGATGCTGCCAATGAAGATTGGGAATATTATCAAAGTCATATTGCTGAAAATGAGCAAGTGACATGTGTGATGTTAGCTAACATGTCTCCCGAGCTTTAGAGGCAACAAGAAAATATGAATGCAAAGGAAATGTTCTAGCACATTTAAGAGTTGTTTGGTGCATAGAGTCAGGTGGAGAGGTTTGAGACTGTGAGAGCTCTATTTCAATGTCAGATGGCTACATTGAAAAATTAGGCCAATTAAGGTATGACTTGAACTTTGAGTTGAGCATTGATTTAATGCTCCAGTCTTTTACCCCGAGTTTTTTACAATTTATTATGAACTTCTACATGAACAAAAAGGAAATGTCATTGGCTGAATTACTCAACATGCTCAAGACCGCTGAGGGATGCCTTATAAAGGAATCCAGTTCTGTTCTTGTTATTGACTCTTTTTCTTCCAAGAATAAGGGTAAGAGCCTTAAGAAGAAAAACAAGAATAAGAACCAGAAGGCTTCTGCTAAAGTAGCAAAGCCAACAGGCGGTGTCAAGAAGAAGAATCACAAGGGCATCTATTTGCATTATGGCGTAGCTGGACATTGGACGAGGAACTGCAAAGCTTATCTTGCTAGCTTGAAGGAAAAGAAGTCAAGCGTAGCTTCAACTTCAGGTTTGTTTATGATTGAAATCAATATTTCTACTTCTGTTTCACAATCTTAGGTATTAGATACTGTGTTGGACCCCAAACTTTACTTTGAAGTTAGAACTATTATATGTGAAATGTTGGAAATTAAAAGTTGGAATATGTTGCTGGGATATGTCCATTAAGCATGCTTCAGTGTTTTAGCCATAACCTTTTCTCTAGTTAACGAAATGAGATGATTCTTGATTTGAATTAAACTAGAGAAATATGGTTACAAATTATATGATAAAATTAAGTTCTAATTCAGACTTTAAGAATAGCTCAGAAATGTTTCCGTATAAGAATAGTTCGGAAATGTTTGGGATATAACTTTTTGATTTTCAAACCAAATTGAATGATTTTGGTGTCATTAGAAAATTAAGACAATGAGGAACTTTTTTCTAGAAGGAAGTGTTATCAAATTCCTTCAATTGTTCCATGATCATTAGTTAAGAAGTTAGAAGTATAAGATG